>CM040123.1:11475233-11861073 GCA_022559845.1 Amorphophallus konjac | reverse complement strand
GTTTCGGCCCGAAACCATTTGGTTTCGGCCGAAACACGTGAACTTATGCCTTTATGCATAAGCTGTCATGCCCCCGAAACCCCACTACCCACAGGTTTCGGCCGAAACCCTCCCCCCTGCTGTCTGCAGCTGTGCTGCTGCCGCTGCTGTGCTGTTGCCGAGCTGCTGCTGCCTGCTGCTGCTGAGCTACTGCTGCCTGCTGCTGTCTGCACTGCGGGGGGGCTGCGGCTGCTGCTGCCTGCTGCAGCAGCTGTCCGACCAAGGGTGACTGGGTGAAAGGCCGCGTCTGCTGCGACTGCTACGCCTGCTGGAGGTGGACAGGCCCGACAGGGAGAGGCCGAGAGGGAGCCTTCTTGCTGCGCACACCGGGGTCCAACACAACTTCAAGGGTTTGATTGTTTTGTTTGAGGTTAATTTCATTGGGTTTTGTTTGATTATTTTGTTGGTTGGGTTAAAAATTTGGGGTGAGCAAGCCTTGCTTATTAAGTTTCTTCCAAGGGTGATTAAGGGTTTAAGGGTTAATTGCTAATTAAACCCTAATCAGTTTATAAAAATTGGGGCTTTTGTGTATTTTGATTTGCTTAGGCTCAATTGAAGTTAAATTAAGGTTCATTGAGGATTTTGGGGTGAGATCATGCGGGTAATTAATTTTTCCCAAGGGTGATTAAGGGTTAATTGCTAATTAAGCCCTAATTAGGTCATAGAAATTGGGGCTTTTGTCTAAATTGGTTTGCTTAGGCTCAATTGAAGTTAAATGAACGTTCATTGAGGATTTTGGGGTGGGATCATGCGGGTAATTAGTTTTTCCCAAGGGTGATTAAGAGTTAATTACTAATTAAGCCCTAATTAGGTCATAGAAATTGGGGCTTTTGTCTAATTCGAGTTTCTTAGCCACAATTGAAGGTTAATTAAGTTTCATTGATGAATATGAGGTGGGATCATGCTGGGATTATATTTTTATGAAGGGTAATTAGGGTTTAATTAGTAATTAAGACTTAATTAGTTCATAAAAATTGGGCCTTTTGTCTAATTCGAGTTTCTTAGCCACAATTGAAGGTTAATTAAGTTTCATTGACGAATGTGGGGTAGGATCATGCTGGGATTATATTTTTATGAAGGGTGATTAAGGGTTATTTGGTGAAAGTGGGTCTTTTGTTTTGTACTTACAATTGTTTGTCTTTGACTGTGTAACTTCTTAATACAGCATCATGCCTAGACGTCAGCAAACACAGGAGCAGCAAGGGCAGGAGGATCCGGGGTGGGCCCACATGTCCTTAGTTGATGCTAAGAGAAGGAAGGTTAAATGTAATTATTGTGCTAGGGAGATGTATGGCGGAATTACCAGAGGCAAGCAACATTTGGCAGGGGTACGAGGAGAGGTGAGACAATGTGACAACTGTCCACGAGAGGTGCGAGAGGAGATGCGCCAGTGCCTTTTGGGGAAAAAGGAGAGGGTGCAACAAAGGGCTGAGGATGAGGAGGAAATTGCTGAGGAGATTTCTGGCAGAAGGGTTAGGAGGGATGATGATGAGGAAGGCACTGAAGATTCTGATCCGGAGCTGACTGAAGCAAGGGAGTGTGAAGAAGCCGCTCGAAGGAAAGGAAAGGCACCCATGGGTTCAGGAGGGACCTACTCCAGTACAGGCTGTACAGCTGCACGACGTCCTGATGTTGCTGCCCCGCCCCCGCAGACGCAGAGAGTAGGCCCCATGGACAGTTATCTCCACAGAAGGCCCCAGGCTACACAACCTAAGATCAAAAGTGCATTAAGAGGGGTCAAAAAATCTGCAGAAGTTGCAGGGCATGCATTTAAAAGCATATGTAAATGGTTTTTTCATGCAGGTGTCCCTGCACATGCTGCTGAAAGTGAATATTTTCAACCTATGTTGGATACCATAGCAGATGCTGGCCCTGGCTTGAAGGCGCCGTCACGTCGGGACATATACGGGCGTGGGCTTGAGGCAGAGGTTCAGGAGCTCCATGACTGGGTTCAAAGCTTCAAGCAAATATGGATGGAGAGAGGATGCACTATTATGTGTGATGGTTGGACTGGTACCACGAAAAAGTCCATGATTAACTTTTTGGTGTATTGCATCGAAGGTACAGTATTTGTAAAATCTGTAGATGCATCAAATTTTGAAAAAACTGCCAATTATTTGTTTCATTTGATGGACAACATGGTAGACTAAATTGGTGAAGAAAATGTTGTACAAGTTGTGACTGATAATGAAGCCAGTTATAAGGCTGCAGGGAGGAAATTGATGCATAAGCGCATGCATTTATATTGGCTCCCATGCGCAGCACATTGTCTTGATCTCATACTTGAAGACATAGGGAAGGACAAACATGTGAAGAAGACGGTTGAAAGGGCACAAAAGATTACCCAGTATATTTATGACCATCCTAGGATATTGAACATGTTCAGGGAGCATGCAAGTGGGGGGCGGGATATCATCCGTGCAGGGCCAACTAGATTTGCTTCAAATTTCATTTCTTTGGAGTCTCTGCATAGGTATACTGTTGAACTCAATTATTACTTCTTTATCCTTATAGTTATGATCCGTATTTGATTCAAATTTTATTTCTTTGCACAGGTATAAGAATGAGTTGAAAGCTTTCATGTACCACAATGCCCTGCGCGAATACATCGACAAGGGCAATGTTGATGCTCAGATGGATTATTTGGATGTCTGTCAAATCGTGGACGACAACAAATTCTGGGGCAGAGTAACACGATACATGAAAGTAGTCACCCCCCTCGTGAAGGTCCTAAGATTGGTGGATGGCGATGACAAGAATGATATGGGATATCTGTATGAGGCCATGGACCGTGCGAAATTGGAGTTGCAGGAGTCCCTTCCCAAAGAACATGCAAAGTGGTGGAAGATTATTGACCATAGATGGGACACCACATTACACCACGACTTGCATGCAGCTGGTGAGTGATTATTTGTATTCATATATTATTGACAATACATTAACTATATGCAAATGCAGGTTATTTTCTGAACCCTCGATTAATGTACAATGCCAATGCACATGTTGATGCCGAGGTGCTTCAAGGCACTTTAAAAGTTATTGGTCGTTTATCGAGGACACAAGATAAGAGGCTTCAGGCGGAAGTAGAGGTTGGCCTGTTTGATTTCATGAATAAGAGGTATAGAATTTACTTACGTAGTAATGCTAATCTATTATGTAATTTTTGTAGATGAACTCCTATAGAATGAGAAGTGGGACGTATTCTGACTCCCAATTGCAATACGCAGTGGTAAGAGTGAGCCCAGGTATACTTCATCTTTGTGCTTTCTTTGCAATTACATCTTCCTTAATTAATTTTTATTTACATCTTATATTTATTTGTTTATGGTTGGTTGGTGTAACAGCTGACTGGTGGATCATGGTGAACAATAGAGAATTAGGCAGTTCTGCATTGGCTTGGATTGCAATCAGGGTGTTGAGTCAAACCACATCAGCAAGCCAATGTGAAAGAAATTGGAGCACGTTCAGCCTTATACACTCAAAGGTTCGCAATCGGCTAAAGGCTGATCGGTTAGAGAAATTAGTGTACTGCCACTACAATATGAGGTTGAGAATAAAGAATATGAGGTTGAGACAACAGCTGCGAGACAAACGCGTCGCCGAGGATGCCGCCGCAGAGATTGATGTGGATGCCTTATTTGATGATGATAATCCCTTGCAGTCTTGGGTGGAGACACGAGAGCAGGTTGATGAGCCCGTTTTTGATGTTGATGATAGAAGATGGGCAGGGGGCATACTTGATGAAGATGAGGCAAGAGATCCTGAATTAAGAAGCAAATCAAAGAGGGCCAGAGATACTCATGCGCACCAGTCTAGGGTGGTTGATGACACTGAGGAGCAGTTCGAGTTTGAGCCAGCTAGACACTCAGATACAGATAGCAGGCCAGTCACTCCTAGAATGTCCTTAAGAAGAAGTACATCAGTGCATGGGCAAACTGAGAGAACAAATGCTGCTGCTCGAGAGGACCCGGCAATTGAGCAGTTGAAGCAGATATATGTGAGGCACACGCCAAGGGATAAAGGACTCATGTCAAAGATCACTGAAAAATTGACACCACCAAGAGAAAAAAGCATCCCCGAAGGCTAAAAGGCGACTAGTTTCTTATGGTTCTGATGATGATGATGATGATCATCCCGGAGGTGCTGCAGGTGGTACTAGTGCTGCAGGTGCTGCAGGTGGTACAGGTGCTGCAGGTGGTACTACTGGATACAATCAAGGTCAGCAAGGATATGGTTCACCAGGTTACGAAGGTGGCCAACATCAAGCAGCTATTTATGAGTCGTGGAATTATGAACCATCATTTCAGTTCCATCCATATCCGACCAGTTCCTCTTCTCTTCCTCAAGATTCCTATGTTGATACTGGATTCGAATCAAGCCAACCAAACACTCCAAGAGGGATCCAAAGAGGGATGCAGGACTTGGCTACCTCATTGTTTGGTTATAGTGAATATAGACCATACATGCAACCTGGTTATGGGTATCGACATCAAGGGCCAGACGATGAGGGAGAAGGTTCTTCTAGTAATTATTATCCATATTAGGTAAGAATCAATGAATTTTTGTAACATTCATTTTGTCTAATTTGGTTTATTGTACTGCTTGTATTAATGTACAATGGAATATTAGTTTAACTTTCACATGTTCAATGTTTGAAGTTCGATGCGTAGTTGTCTACTTCAAGGTTATTGCACTAACTTATACAGTCAATCGTATAGGAGAAAAATGACAAGACAACAGTCAATCATATACTACAAGGTTGGGACCCACTTCTAGTAATGCTTTTTCAGGAACTAGGTAACTTATTCATGCTCAACAGAAAATCGTATAGGAGAAAAATGACAAGACATCCGTCGATCTTGAAAAATGTATTAATCAAGCTAGCCTTTGAAGAATGTATAGACTTTAAAGAATGTATAGACTTTGATGAATGTATAGACTTGATGGATGTATAGACTCGCTATGAAGATGCATGGAGAATGTATAGACTTTGAAGAATGTATAGATTTGATGGATGTATAGACTTGCTATGAAGATGCATGGAGAATGTATAGACTTTGAAGAATATATTGGTCCAAGAGTGTATAGACTTGCTATGAAGATGCATGGAGAATGTGTAGACTTTGAAGAATGTATAGACTTGATGGATGTATAGACTTGCTATGAAGATGCATGGAGAATGTATAGACTTTGAAGAATGTATAGACTTTGATGAATGTATAGATTTGATGGATGTATAGACTTGCTGATGTATAGACTTGCTATGAAGATGCATGGAGAATGTATAGACTTTGATGAATGTATAGACTTGATGGATGTATAGACTTGCTCAGTTATCAGCTAAGTTATCAGCTAATGGATGTATAGACTTGCTAGCATGCACCGACTTACAGAAGACATTATTTCATCATCAATGCACAAGAATGCACAAGGGGCACACAACAACAACAACAATTCACACTATCATCATCATTCTTATGTGGTGACTCATTGAGTTGCTATTATCAAAACATCAACACTATCATCAAAAAATGTACAATGGAATATTAGTTTAACTTTCACATGTTCAATGTTTGAAGTTCAATGTGTAATTGTCTACTTCAAGGTTATTGCACTAACTTATACACTCAAATACATGTGTATTGTTTTTCATGATTTTGAGTGATTATTTAAATTTTTTAGGACTTTTTTCAGATTTTTGAGAATTAATATGTTTTTTTTAAAACCTTTTAATTGGGTTTCGGCCGGTTTCGGCCGAAACCGAAACCGATACCGAGTCGTATCGGTTTCGGACCCGGCCGAAACCGAGTCCGAAACCGAGTTTGCCATCCCTGACCGGAGGGGGAACCCCCTCCGGTCACTGTCCCACCGGAGGGGGGGGCTTTCCCCTCCATTTTATGTGGAAAGAAAATAATAACTGGAATGTAGGGGCGCCCTTACTTCCCTCTGTTAATGGTCAAGAACAGAAAGGGTATTACGAGGGCGGCCCAGACAGGTGGGAGGAACCCATATATTGACACACCTTACACGGTGAAGATTCCTAGCATTCGACCGAAAGAGAAAACCCCCGGGGAGGGGAATCAATGTAGCCCTTACCATAGAAGGGCATAAAGTGTCGGGAAGACGAAACAAGAAGGAAGTCATTCACACAGGAAGCCCACGGTGCTCTGCATTCATCCTCCACGGCGCCGGCATCATCGCACGGCACCGTTTCACCGGCTGTAAGGAAAAAAGGGGGAGCCAACAGGGAAGAAAGAGAAAACGTGGCATCGGCCAGAGACTCACATTCCATTCCATTCATTCATATAAAAAAAACAGACAGATAAGTAGAGAATATACATTCCGGCGCCGGCGTTGTTGCTCGGCCGCCGTTTCCGTTAACAGGGGAAACCCATTACAACAAAAAGAGGAAAAGAATCATCGTGAGGGAGGGGAGGTGAGGCTCATGTCATCGCCCCTCCCCTCCTTCACTTACATTATGGCAGAGGAAGAAAACCCAAGGTGGAATAGAGGGATTCACCGGATGAAACACGGGAAACCCACCTCGAGAGATAAGGAACAGATGCTCTTCTTCTCCGATTCCGGGAGACTCGGGTGGAGCAGGGTGTGGGCCGCCGAGAGCTCGGACAGAAGACTCTTCAGATCGAAGAACCCCCTCCGACTCTTCCCTGGACCTCCCCCCTTTCTTTCTAATTCTCTTTTTTTCTTTCTTTTTGATTCCGCCTCTTCTCCCTGATCTCTTTGATATCTCCCTCTTGATATCTCCTCTTTTCTCTTTTGTCGACAGGCTATATATAGCCTTGGGGTTAATTCGGCGCCCCAGGAAGAGGCGCGCCGGGTTGACGGCGCCGGGGAGAGGCCCCATTATGCCTTTGCGCGCCGGATTGACGGCGTCGGGGAACACCCCCTTTTGTTCTCGGCGCGCCGGTTTGACGGCGCCGTTTTAACCTGTTCACTTGGCGTGTCAGTCCGGGGGGCCCGGAGATGATTCCGGAAGCTCCCGTCGACTGTTCCCCTCGCCCTGGCCATCGAAGGGCCTTGATGGGGTGTTGACGAAGCTCTTGATAGGACGAACGGCCTTAAACAAGACTTCGTGTGTGTCTGGTCCGAGCACACGGGTGTCCTGCTGACACAGTCTTCGGCACTGTGATTTGTGCTTCTGGCTGAGACGGACTCGTGCTCGAAGCTTCCTTGCAGGATGATGCTACATCCTGGGCAATTCCACCTTGAACGGTGATCAATCGGCCACTAACGGGCCCACTATGGCGAGAAGCCGAACCCGTGCCGGGTAATCGGGGTCTTCTGCTGACAGAACCTTCGGCCCCTTGTTGCGGATGGCCGATGACATTCTTCCTCCTTAGGAGAGTCATTGGGTGGACCGTCGTCCTTGGTCGGGTGACGGATGTGGGGTAGCGGCATGACGAGGTCGATGCCGGATCATTGGGCAAGCTTGATCGCGCTGCCGGTTGGTTGCGGGTTCACTTCGACTCTCCTGAGGTAAAGTCCCCGACGTTCCCTTCAAGGTGGCTCAGGGCTTCGTCAGCTTGAGGGGTTCTCATGATAAGTTGATCTTTATCGGCTTCTGTGTTTCAGTGGGCCGTATCATTCATCTTCGCGGCTTGGTTGCCAAAGGATCATATTTTGAGTGCCAACAATGTTCCAGAGAGAGTTCAACCAGTTAGGAGAGATAATATGCCAGCTTGTCAACAGTGCGGGATGTAGCATAGAGGTAATGAATGTTGGCGGGCTGCAGGTAAATATTT
This sequence comes from Amorphophallus konjac, assembly GCA_022559845.1. Classification (NCBI taxonomy): domain Eukaryota; kingdom Viridiplantae; phylum Streptophyta; class Magnoliopsida; order Alismatales; family Araceae; genus Amorphophallus; species Amorphophallus konjac. The sequence goes on along the minus strand of CM040123.1, from coordinate 11,853,271 downwards.
TTCATGTGGTCAGACAGGGCATATGATAAGGGATTGTCCCAAAAGGCCAAGATAAGATCAACAATCACAACAGCAGCGGAGAATTCAAGCCAGAGTATATGCACTAACAAGGGAAGACACCCGAGATGCCAATGCAGTAGCTGAAGGTATTCTTCTTATCGATGATATGCATGCAAAAGTTTTATTTGATCCGGGTGCTACACATTCCTTTATTTCTCTGAGATTTGCTGAATTATTGAAAGATAAACAAATTGTGAACACTGATGAGATGTCCATTAACACACCAACTGGGGAGATAGCTAGAACGACTTCTGTTGTTCCTAGCATTAATGTGGTGATTCAGGGGAGGATTATGCCAGCATGTGTGTATCTGTTGGAAATGACTGATTTTGATGTCATCTTGGGAATGGATTGGTTAGATACAAATTTTACCCTTCTAGATTATCATGGGAAGAAAGTAATTTTTCAAAAACCTGGGGAGCAGACATTTCACTATCAATGTCCAAGGCACCGTTCTAGTAAAACACTAGTTTCAGCACTTAAGGTTTTGAAATTGCTTAGAAGTGGATGTCAAGGTTATTTGGCTAGTGTAATGGCTATTCCTTCTAATGAAAATAAGAAAACCCCCTCAGATATCGATGTGGTCAGAGAATTTCCAGATGTATTCCCTGATGAACTTCCGGGTTTGCCACCGCACCGAGAGGTGGAGTTCACTATTGAGCTTTCACCGGGTACTTTACCCATTTCCATCCCTCCCTACAGAATGGCACCAGCCGAATTGACAGAATTGAAGAAACAATTACAAGAATTACTAGATAAGGGGTTTATTCGACCAAGTGTATCCCCTTGGGGCGCACCTGTTCTGTTTGTTAGAAAGAAAGATGGGTCGCTTAGACTATGCATTGACTATAGGAAGTTGAATCAAGTGACCATTAAGAATAAGTAGCCTTTGCCAAGGATTGATGATTTATTTGATCAGCTACGAACTGTCACAGTATTTTCAAAGATTTATCTCAGATCTGGATACTATCAACTAAGGATAAGAGAAGAAGATATCTCAAAAACTACTTTCAGAACACGATATGAGCATTATGAATTTTTGGTTATGCCATTTGGGTTAACTAATGCACCAGCATCATTTATGGATTTGATGAACAGAGTTTTTCAACCATATCTGGATACATTTGTAGTGGCGTTAATTGATGATGTGTTGATCTATTCTCCTACTGTTGAAACTCATCAAGAACATTTGAGAATTGTGTTGGAAACTTTAAGGAAACATCAACTCTATGCGAAATTCAGTAAATGTGAATTCTGGTTGGATAAGGTTCAATTCTTAGGGCATATCATTTCTGGTGATGGAGTGTCTGTTGGTCCAGTTAAGGTTGAGGCAGTTTTATATTGGGAAAGGCCGAAGAATGTCAGTGAGATTAGGAGCTGTTTGGGTCTTGCGGGTTACTATCGCAGGTTTATTGAAGATTTTTCTTCTATTGCAGCTCCTATGACAAAATTGACTAGGAAAGGGGTTCCTTTTGAATGGTCAGATAAATGTGAAATGAGTTTTCAGGAATTAAAAACAAGGTTAACTACAGCCCCAGTGTTTACCTTACCTTGTGGGTCAGGAGGATTTGTGATATATACAGATGCCTCTAGAAAAGGACTAGGATGTGTCCTGATGCAGAATGGCAAAGTAGTAGCTTATGCATCCAGATAATTAAAGACCCATGAGATGAATTATCCAACACATGATTTGGAGTTGGCGGCGGTGGTTCATGCTCTAAAAATTTGGCGCCATTATTTGTATGGTGAGCAGTTTGAAGTTTTTACAGACCATCAGAGTTTAAAATATATTTTCTCTCAGAAAGAATTAAATTTAAGGCAAAGACGATGGATTGAATTTTTGAAGGATTATGATTTCACCTTGAATTACTACCCAGGAAAAGTAAATGTGGTAGCAGATGCACTCAACAGGAAGAGACTAATGGCAATCCAGTTGCGCCAAACTTGGAGAATGACATCTGATGTAGTGGAGTATTCTTCAGTATGCAAAGGGAAGAATTTATTTTTGGCCCAACTAACTATTCAGTCTGCAATGGTTGAGCGAATTGTGCAAGCACAACTAAATGATCAGCAGTTGTAGGGATTGATTGGCACACCAAGATTTACTCAAAGTGCAGACATGGCAATCAGATTTCAGGGAAGATTATGTGTACCTCGGAATGAAGAAATAAAGAAAGACCTATTAACTGAGGCTCATAAATCACAATATTCTATTCATCCAGGCAGTACAAAAATATACAAAAATATGAAAAGACAATTTTGGTGGATTGGCATGAAGAAAGATATAACAGACTTTGTCAGTAAATGTCTTACTTGTCAACAAGTAAAGGCGGAGCATCAAAGGCCAGCGGGACCATTACAATTGATGGAAATTCCACAGTGGAAATGGGAACATATCACTATGGATTTTGTGATGGGGTTACCAATGACTAGGAGAAAACATGATTCTATTTGGGTAATTGTTGACAGACTTACTAAGTCAGCTCATTTTCTGGCAATCACAAAGACACAATCGTTAAAGGATTTAGCCCATTTATATATCAGAGAAATTGTAAGACTTCATGGTGTGCCTGTATCTATTATTTCAGATAGGGATGCAAGGTTTACAGCAAAATTTTGGAGGAGTTTACAGAACGCACTGGGTACACAATTAAAATTTAGCTCAGCTTTTCACCCTCAAACAGATGGATAATCAGAAAGAAACATTCAAACATTAGAAGATATGTTGAGGGAGTGCAGTTTAGACTGGCGAGGCAGCTGGGATGAGCATCTGGCTTTAATTGAGTTTGCATATAATAACAGCTATCATACAAGCATAGGAATGGCACTACATGAAGCATTATATGGTAGACCGTGTAGGTCACCTGTTTGTTGGGATGAGGTTGGTGAGCGGAGATTGATTGGGTCACAGATTGTACAGGATTGTGTAGAAGATGTTGAGTTGATTAGAAAAAGATTACTTACAGCTCAGAGTCGGCAGAAAAACTATGCTGATCAAAGAAGGAGAGATCTACAATTTACTGTCGGGGATTACGTATTTCTGAAAGTTTCGCCTACTAGGGGAGTAATGAGATTTGGCAAGAAAGGTAAACTCAGTCAAAGGTATGTTGGACCATTTAAAATCTTAAGAAGGATTGGAGAGGTGGCATATCAGTTGGCTTTACCACCATCATTGTCAGGAGTTCATAATGTATTCCATGTATCCATGTTAAGAAAATACATGCCAGACTCATCACACGTTATAGATCATGAACAGTTGGAAATTCAGCCGGATCTTACATATGAGGAGAAGCCAGTTCGCATTCTCGATCGGAAAGAACAAGTGCTGAGAACGAAGACAATTCCATTGGTGAAGGTATTGTGAAAAAGTACCTCAACAGAAGAAGCTACTTGGGAGATGGAAGATGAAATGAGGAAGAGATATCCACAACTAGTCAGTACGTATTGCATAAATCTTTAAATTTCGAGGATGAAATTTATTTAAGGGAGAGAGATTTGTAACACCCGAATCCGTTCGAAACTTAAAAATAACTAAGCACTTTACTTCTGGAACCTATACAGATTCTAGATTCTCTAAATCGAACCCCAACGCCTCGAACTGTATAGAAAATACGGATTTAACGGATGTTAGTATACAAATTAAATAGACATCTTCTTTATTAATACGCAACTCCTCATAAGGATGCGAGAATAGGTCAATATTAGACTCGTTGGAAAGATAACTGAAAAATCTACAAATTTCATATTGAACACTTTTTCAAATTTTGACGTTTGGTAGGTCAAAAATAAGATACAGTGAGCTTTAGAAGTTTTTATATAAAGATTTTTTAAAAAATATATATAATAACAAAAAAATCCTAAAGAATCTTCTACCCCCCATCCCCCCACGTGGCTCCCTCCCTCACTCCCCACCTCCCCCACTTCCCTCCTCCCCCACTCCCCTCTTCCCCCTCTTACCACCTCCCCCTCCCTCTTATCTCCTCTCCCCTCCCCCCTATATAAAGCCCCCCTCTCTTTCCCATGTATCCACCCCCCTCTCCCCCTCCAACTCTTTCTCTTCTCTCTCTCTCTCTCTCTCTCTCTCTCTCTCTCTCTCTCTCTCACACACACACACACACACACACACACACACACACACACTCACACACACACTCTCTCTCTCCCATCTCTCTCTCTTCTTATTTTTATTTTCTCTTTTCTATTCTCTCTCTACTCTCTCTACTCTCCCTCTACTTTATCTCTCTACGCTTTCTTTACTTTCTCTCTCTATTTTCTCTCTCTACACTCTCTTTATTATCTCTCTCTATTTTCTCGCTCTACTTTCTCTCTCTACACTCTCTTTAGTTTCTCTATCTAATCTCTTTATTTTCTCTCTTTCTATCTACTTTCTCTCTCTACTTTCTCTCTCTATTTTTCTCTTTAAATATCTCTCTCTACTTCTTTCTCTACTCCCTCTTTACTTTCTCTCTCTACTTTCTCTCTCTAATTCCTCTCTTTACTTTCTCTCTCTAATTTTTCTCTTTAAATATCTCTCTCTACTCCCTCTTTACTTTCTCTCTCTACTTTCTTTCTCTACTCTCTCTACTTTCTCTCTCTAATTTCTCTCTCTTCTCTCTTCCCACTCTCATTCTCTTATTAATAAACGGAGAAGATAATACATCAGAATAATATAAATATTTGACAAAAGTTTGGACGGAGGATTTGAAGCTTACTTTGGACAATTTTGCCCTTATTTGCGTATCTTGGACGGAAAAATTATCTATTCCTATGTAAGGACATTTACGGGAGCTCGGGTGAAATACTAAAGTCAATTCGGAAGTCCATTTTACAGGTAGGCATGATAAACCGAGTGCATGTTATTTGTTATTTACATTTCTTTGATTTGATTTTGTTTGAAATGTAATTTAAGTCATTGATTTATTTAACCCAATGATCTATATTTAGAATCAGTTATTTATTTAGTTACCATTCTGTAAAAATATTATTTTTTCTCTCTAATCTCTCTCTAATTTCTCTCTAATCTCTTTCTACTTTCTCCCTCTACTTTCTCTCTCTACTATAATCTCTTCGAATGTTATATAATAGTAATTTATTCAGTTAATAAATTTGACCCACTACCCTATGATTAAAATCTAATTCCTGATATTAAAATATGATCCAGTTATTTTGTAAAGTTCAATGACATGTTTTAAGTATTGAAACGACTATGTAATAAGCATCATAATAAAAATAAAAATTTGATTAAGCATATGGACTGTGTCACTTTAAGGAGGTGTGGGGCGACAAACCGTAGTTAGCTTCAGCTACGGGATTAGACCCATTTCCGAGGACAAACGGACTTTTGAAAAATCCGGAACCCAGAATAAGAAAATTATCTGGGGAATGGTGGAGTATTAACTCCCGATCCTGCGTGGTTGATCAAGGCCGACACGCTCCAGCGTTTAGACCATTTATCTTTATGTCGACGTATGGATGCTTAGGTATGTGTTTGCGACTGCTTTTAGTGACGGGATGCCTGTCCAATATATTCTGCCAAATAATATGAAGTTCAGATTTGATATATGACTTTGATACGATCTGAAAATAAGTTCATCTGTATAAGCTCTGATTTAGCTAAGATATGTACTATGCCATTTATATATAAGTCAAATAAGATTTGTTATACGCATTTGTTATACGCATTTGCTTATTATATTTCCTTCGCATTCATAGTATATGTACAATCCAGTGAAATTGTGATTAGCTTTATATATATCATGGATTTGCACAGTTTAGTATATGATAAGCATGTGATTGGTTTTAATACCTACTGAGTCTTTGGACTCACTTTCGTTGCCTAACCATTTCAGGAAATTGACCGGTGTGCGTCTTGACTCCGACGGACGGTAGGTCGGAGGATGATCCTGGGTTTAGTTTGGATTCCGCCGCGCAGAATAAATAGATTTAATTTTCCTTTGAATAATGAATGTAAATATGACTTTTGGATAGAGATATGTAGTACTCTATATACGATATAAATTATGAGTGTTTATCTTATGGAAATGGTATGGTTATGTTTCTTTTAGAATATGTGATGGTTTGGCCTTTATTACCTTGCAAATATTCGGCCCACAACACTTCCGTACATTCGCTGTGACGTCCCCGGACACGATACGAGATCGCGGGAACGGGGCGCCACAGAGAGTGGTATCAGAGCAAAGTTGTGAGGCTTGAAATTATTTGCAGACATCTGAATTTATATACCATACCACAAGATCGTAGGAATTTATTTTAGAATTTGATGTCAAACATAGAATCATATTAATTCAGATTAGTTCTCCCTCGCAGGAGATGTCAGAGAGTGATAGGGTTGAGGTTAATACTTTTCCCGAGGAGTCTGCGCCCTCAAATGGAACATCACGAGGAGTTGTCGGGGAAACAATTCATGGCGAGTTTACTCCCGGTGGGCAAGGCGCGTTACCTATTCAAGGTGTGTTAGATTTAGGAGGGTTCACACAAGCTTTTCAAGGGTTAGTGCATGCTATGCAGTTACAGGCCCAAACTCAAGCAATGATGCAAGCCCAATTACAAACCTGTGTGCAAGAACAACCGAATAGGACAGCAGGCGCTACCCTGATGAAGAAATTCAGACATATGAGTCCTCCTTCTTTTAAGGGGGAGAGTCACCCGGAGATTGTGGAAAATTGGGTGAGAGAAATTGAGAGGATTTTTACGGCCATTAGATGTGCAGAGCAGGATAAGGTGATATTAGCTACATTTATGCTAAAGGACCGTGCGGACGAGTGGTGGAGGTCCGCACTTAGAACCACTTTCAGAAATAGAGAGACGGAGATTGGCTGGAATGAATTTCTTGATGTCTTTCATGTAAAATTTCTCCCTCAGCATGTGAAGGACAAGAAAGAAGTAGAATTTTTAAATCTGACTCAAGGAGGTATGTCAGTTGCTGATTATGAAGCAAAATTTACAGAATTAGAAAAATATGTCCCTCATATTTGTTCAGATGAGCTTAGAAGGGTGAAAAAAATTGTTAGAGGTTTGAGAAGTAACATTAGAAGTAGAGTTGCAATCCTTGAGCCTCAGACTACGGCAGCAGCTTTGATGACTGCTTTTATTGCAGAATCTGAATATGAAGAATTTTTAGTAGAAAGACAAAGGGATAATGCAAAAAGGGGTAATCTTGGTTCAATTGTGAGGAAAGATAAGAAGTCAAAGATGAATGTTCCAGAGAGAGTTCAACCAGTTAGGAGAGATAATATGCCAGCTTGTCAACAGTGCGGGATGTAGCATAGAGGTAATGAATGTTGGCGGGCTGCAGGTAAATATTTTTCATGTGGTCAGACATGGCATATGATAAGGGATTGTCCCAAAAGGCCAATGCAAGATCAACAATCACAACAGTAGCGGAGAATTCAAGCCAGAGTATATGCACTAACAAGGGAAGACACCCGAGATGCCAATGCAGTAGCTGAAGGTATTCTTCTTATCGATGATATGCATGCAAAAGTTTTATTTGATCCGGGTGCTACACATTCCTTTATTTCTCTGAGATTTGCTGAATTATTGAAAGATAAACAAATTGTGAACACTGATGAGATGTCCATTAACACACCAACTGGGGAGATAGCTAGAACGACTTCTGTTGTTCCTAGCATTAATGTGGTGATTCAGGGGAGGATTATGCCAGCATGTGTGTATCTGTTGAAAATGACTGATTTTGATGTCATCTTGGGAATGGATTGGTTAGATACAAATTTTACCCTTCTAGATTATCATGGGAAGAAAGTAATTTTTCAAAAACTTGGGGAGCAGACATTTCACTATCAATGTCCAAGGCACCGTTCTAGTAAAACACTAGTTTCAGCACTTAAGGTTTTGAAATTGCTTAGAAGTGGATGTCAAGGTTATTTGGCTAGTGTAATGGCTATTCCTTCTAATGAAAATAAGAAAACCCCCTCAGATATCGATGTGGTCAGAGAATTTCCAGATGTATTCTGTAACGACCCGAGAATCCGATTACCGGGAAGGCCCGATAACCCGAGACTCGCACCGCCGCCCACGAGCCGGGAGGGCTCGGAAGGGCTAGAAGGAGTGTGGAGGCACAAAGAAATAGGAAATAAAGCAGGACAACTCAACAATTAACAGAAATAAATAAACAACTACAACAGAGTCCAGTCCAACAGAAAGTACAGTCTAAAGCAGTAAAGCGTACCACATGCCAAGTGAACACTCGGCCCGGCAAGCTGGAAACTGAGAACCTCCGCTCCGCACCCTCGAACCACGAGGAAGAACCGCTACACCTGAAAAGCAGGGAATGAGTCTCCAAAACAGAGACTCAGCAGGGATCCCGCGGAACCCCAACCGGAAACAACGGCGGTAGCGGAAAGGAAGCTACAACTACAGCAGGAACAGCAAACCGGTGGCCGGTCAAAAACTCGGCACTACAGCTACTCCTACTGCACCAGAAGGCACACCTCGATCACGCAGTCGAAGCTACCGAACCACACTAGTACCACCTACCGAAGCAAGAACACACGGCAACCACGCCGTAGAGGCCTGTCCCTCGGACACAGCCGACCTGGACACGCTGTCCAAGGTGCAACCCCGACCATCCGATCGCGGGTACCGCACAACAAGACCCAACCTCGGTCAAGCCACTAGCATTAGACCCTTGGCGCGAAAACCAACACACGCGCCACGGCGAAACAACCGAACTCAACGGTCAACACGACCGAAAACCCGAAGGTCGAAATCACGGAAACTGATAGTCTGTCACTCCGTACTCGACAGGAGTACCACCCACTAGAAGCACAGCCGGTAGCGTCCCCTGACGTCTTACACCGCACCGCAGGTGAACCGCCTGACGTGGTAGGTCCTACCCGAGGCGCGAACACCGTACAAGTAACCACAAACAAGTGACTAGCTGGGGTCACGTCCGTCGACGTGGGTCCAACCGCCCCCAACCACGTGTGCACACACAGACCGCGCGTCCCTGGTCTGGCCCTCTGACCGGTTTTCCCCTCAGCCGGACTCTGGCTGCAAGACGTGGGGCCCAACGGTAACCGGTCCACAAACCGTCTCTAAAGGTCAGCCCGTACACCACTCCCTGGTGAGACCAGCACCTCGTACTGGTGGGCTACGACTAGTGGAGGGTCACTGAAGGAGTAGACTCTCAACGGAACACAACGTCCGAATCCGACGACGTACGGGGACCAGCCCACGTACCGGCCCCATCACACGGTGACCACAGTCGGAGAAGAAACAGGACTTACAGTCCACGGTCACGCACGCACCGTGCGCTAGAGTCGAGAAAACTCAAGTGGCGCTAAGCCACTGGACTCTGGACAGTCCTCTAGACACACTACAGCCAACGGTCCTTGAGTCACAAGACTCGGGGTCAAGACCGTTGCACGCAACAGCACAAGGCCGTCGATCTAGCCCCATCTCTAGGTCTGAAACCACGGTAGCACGAGTGCCGAGACAACACACGAGTTGCCAAGACCACTCCCTCGGAGAGGGAGCGCAAAGAACTAAGGCCACTCACACGGGCCACACGGAAAATGCAGAAGCACGATTCCCAAGGCAGCACACAAGCCGCCGCGACGATTTCCCATCTTGAAGCAAGCGGGAAACCTCCAGCCCCAGGCCGGATAACTGGACTCGCAGTCCAAGACCAACCACGTGGCCCACATGGGAATCGCCTTCCAAAGAAACTCACGGCATGCGGGGGACACCCCACCGCACACACACCGATACACGGTGACTCGATCGAGCGTAACACGAAGGCCCAGCACGCGAGAAGTCACCCGGACTCTCAACCCTACGGGCACGCTAAACGAGATAACACGGTCCTCCAGACACCCTCAAAACACGGACACAGAAACCCACGGGTGTCAGGGACACTCACAAGACCGCAGGTCGACCACTGGGTCCCAACCGGGTCGACTAGGGATCCACACATTGCGGGGCAAGGCGGAGAACACAAAAACTCGCCTCGGAACGACACAAAGCCTGACGGTCTAACCCTAGGCCGTCCCAGGGTTGTAACGGTCTAGGCGAGACCGTCACATCCACCTGGCGGCCTAACGCAGGCCGTTACACGGCCCGAAGAAACACAGGATGTAACGCGCCTGGCCCAGCGCGTTACACGAATGTAACGCGCTTGCCCTGGTGCGTTACACGCCTCACGCTCTCAGCGTGAAAGCAGGATGTAACGCGCTTGCCCCAACGCGTTACACGGATGTAACGCGTCTGGCCTGGCGCGTCACACACGCTGCCCTCCCCAACGGATAAAAACGGCTCTGACGGCCCACCCTGGGCGCGTTACAAGCATGTAACGGTCCAGAGGGCACCGTCACACCCCCAGCCCTCAGCTGGGCAACAGGGAATGTGACGCACCCACCCTGGGGCGTCACAAGGCTGTGACGCGCCAGCCCTGGTGCGTCACACGCCTGACCCGAAAACCAACGGAAGAGACTCTAACGGTCTAGCCCTGGTGCGTCACAGCACCTGGCGGTCTATCGTGGGACCGTCACACCCACAGACCACCAAGGGCCAACAGAAGGGGGATGTAACGGCCCAGCCTAGGCGCGTTACACCAAGTGACGGCCACTGGAAGGACCGTCACTTCCTTCCGAGAACGCTACGGCGGGAAACGACCCAAAACTCGTCCCACGCCCCCATACCTCCACAAGAGAGGGGGAAAACAAGGGGGAAGCTCCCCAGAAGCCCCTAGCATGCATCTACGGCCTCGGATCGGCCAAAAACGCAATGAAACGGGAGATCGGCCCACAAGCCCTAAAACATGGGTTTTGCCCAAAAACCCCGATTCCACCCGCTCGGCTCACCACGGCCTACGAAACTCGCGGGAAAGGAAGTGCACGAGCTGGGGAACCATCACCCTACCTCCACCGAAGATTTCGCGCCTCGAGCTCGCCGATCCGCGAAGAAACGCCGTGAAACCCTCGCCGGCTCGCGACCGCGCCACGAGCTCCCACACGCCTCCACCGCCTCGATCCTCGCCCATCCTCGCCCGCGTCCTCACCCGCGCCGCCTCCGCCTCGCCCCCGCCTCGCTCCGTCGGCCGCCGGAGAAGAGAGGGGAGAAAGAGGGCGTGAGAGAAGAGAGAGAGTGAGAAAGAGAGAATGAGAGGGGGAGAGAGGAAAGGGTTAGTATATATAGGAAAACCCGAAAATTCGATAAATTCAGAAAATTACGAAAAATTACCTCCGCGATCCTCGGAAGGAACACAACGCAGTGGTACTGTCCCGGAGTCGGAGAACGCCACGGTTTGCCCTGCAAAGAGTTCCGAAGGCACATCAGGGAAAAACACGTGTAAAGCACAAAATACACTCCGAGACCCACTAAAATGATCTGAAAAATATCCGAAAAATCCGGGGCATTACAGCCCTCCCCCCTTAAAGGAATTTCGTCCTCGAAATTCAGGACCTAGAACGACGTCCTAGAGGAAGAACACTGAACCAACTGACACGCTGTCGGGGCCCCAGCACAGAAAACCTCGATTCTCACGAAAACACGGATCCTGAGGAACACAGCCAGACTCACAATCACACACAACACCTCGCTCCTCTCGCCGAGCACACCGGCCACAGAGCAGGCATATACCAAAGGACACAGTCTGGCATTACCTCAGACAACGCGAGAATCCCCCATGGCGCCGCAGTCACGATCTCGCTCACCGAAGAATCACAACCCTCGATACGAGCAACAGCTACTGATCCATCCAATGGTCAGCAGACAAATCGCACAACAGCTTCGCAACCAGCTGACAGGTCGCACGCCCTCCTCGAGGGAGCAACCAAAATAGAGCCTCCACCAGCTCAAGCAGTCCTCTCCGCAGACCGCAATCAGAACATCGGCTCAGCACCAAGAAACACCTCACACATGGCAAGCCGGAAGCCGGACACAACACCGTGCCAACTCTTGTCAGAAGACAAACTTCGACAAAGCCCAGATCCCATCCGGAAAGGCACATCGCAGAAACGACCATCAAAGGTCTCGCTGGCACACGGCTCTCGCCACGCTCGAGCCCCAACAACCAGCATCTTCTGTCTCTGAAAAGACCATCCACTGGTCACCAACTGCTCGCCAACTCGACCCTCTCGGGAAGCACGACGAAACCAAATGACAGAACATGGCGTCTTCAATCATCACCTCACCGGACTCAGACTCACAGGGGAATCATCCCATGCTGGTCATCAAACCAGGGATAACCTTTGCGACACCAACGTCCTATCAAGGACCATCCTCCGACGCCCACCTCACGAAAGGCCTCCGCCCACAGGCGTCACTCATCCATCTGGTCTCATCAAATCCTTCGATCAATCCAAGTGGACACCCGCCAATCCCGATTCCGCCCTTACCACAGAGCCACGGGACACCACCTGAACAGTGCTCACGGGTCCCTAAGCAATAACCATCTCACCGTCACAATCCGACAAGACCGTAGAACCAACAGACGTTGCTGTGGTCGGTCACCCGGTTAGGCTCACCAGCCACTCACAGCCGCCAACCGGGACCCATAGTCTGCCAGAGACCACATCCTCAAAGCACGATCTCAACCGAGGACACGATTGGGAACACAAGTCGGGCGCCAAGCCACCGACTCTGACCAACACGTCCTCGACCTCCGTCAGGCGACATCCTCAACAACCTTATCCAGGTCCGACACCGACGCCTGACACGGCTTCCATCACAGGAACATGGTACTCATGCGGCGTACTAACCAGCACATTCCCCAACACTCCATCCTGCCAGTGCCAACAACCACCAAATCTCGAGCAACGGCACGGCAACAACACGTTTCACACCGAGGAACCCATCCTCCGATGCTCAACGCAAACTCAGGAATCCACCCGTAGCAACCAACGCTACGATCCTGAACTAGTGGGTCACAAGCCCACCACGCTTCCGCTGCGTACTCAGATCCGCGCACACAGCCGAGAAAGCAAACGCCGCCCAACCAGCGCTCGTCCTTTCGGAACAGCACCGGCACCCTCACACGACAAGGGAACGGGCACAACTTCTCACAGGCAACCGCCTTGCCAAGATAAGGAGCACGTCTCGCACGGATTTCATGGCACACAAGGCTAACCAATCCGAACACACAATGCAAGACGACGATCCTTAGCCGAACGCAATCTCTCCAACCAAAGGAGAAACCAGCGCACTTTCGACCAACGGAAGAACTCCACGCTCGACCTGACCTCAAACCTCGCACACGCTGGAAACAGCACCATCCAGCACCAAGGAAAACTATCGCTTCCATCAGGTCAGCGCCTCCGACACACTCGACGAGTGTCACGTCGGACCACCATCACAGCATCTCTCGATGCACCACCGCTGCAATTCCTCGAACTGCAACACGGCATGCCAAGAGCCGCCACACGAGCCATAACCGACAACCGCCGATGCTCACCCTCGAGTCCCGAAACTCACCGCGGAGCCTTCACATCTCAAGCCAACTCCAGGGCGAACACAACCCAACCGCACAGAAGAGCGCAGGAGCAAGACTTACTGGGACACCACAGCCCAATCTTGCCTCGAAATCAGCAGAACGATCAGGACCGACACGTCATTTCTGACGCAACAGAGCACGACAAGAACATCAGGCTCGACGAAACAGCAGCTCACCGAGAAGACATTCCGCTCACCGGAGCACACTTCTCGATCAGAACGCCTCAGGAGCTGGACAAACCTCAAGCTGGAGTGACCAAAAACCGACAGCAGCTCCCTCAGAGCACGCTCACGGCCACTTAACCAAGAACAGTCCGCACCAGACACCTGACCACGCTGCAGGTTCCTTGAACGCAGCACCGCGAGCTCACGCCTGCCAGCAACCTCTGCCCAACGCAGCACAACCAGGGCCACCACCGATGAGGGAGAAGGCTCTCGACCTCGATCCTTAGACCCTACGCTGGCACGAAAGCCGCGGACAGCGACCACCTTCACAGCGCCGCACAGCGCACTCAAGCTCTCAAGCGAGAAACAAAGCGGAAAAACAAGCACAAAACCCTATGCCAGCTGCCGACTGTACTGGACCTTACGGACTCTGATCACTGCAATGTTTCGAATTCCTAAGTACGCCCACAACCACCGCTCTGATACCAGCTGTAACGACCCGAGAATCCGATTACCGGGAAGGCCCGATAACCCGAGACTCGCACCGCCGCCCACGAGCCGGGAGGGCTCGGAAGGGCTAGAAGGAGTGTGGAGGCACAAAGAAATAGGAAATAAAGCAGGACAACTCAACAATTAACAGAAATAAATAAACAACTACAACAGAGTCCAGTCCAACAGAAAGTACAGTCTAAAGCAGTAAAGCGTACCACATGCCAAGTGAACACTCGGCCCGGCAAGCTGGAAACTGAGAACCTCCGCTCCGCACCCTCGAACCACGAGGAAGAACCGCTACACCTGAAAAGCAGGGAATGAGTCTCCAAAACAGAGACTCAGCAGGGATCCCGCGGAACCCCAACCGGAAACAACGGCGGTAGCGGAAAGGAAGCTACAACTACAGCAGGAACAGCAAACCGGTGGCCGGTCAAAAACTCGGCACTACAGCTACTCCTACTGCACCAGAAGGCACACCTCGATCACGCAGTCGAAGCTACCGAACCACACTAGTACCACCTACCGAAGCAAGAACACACGGCAACCACGCCGTAGAGGCCTGTCCCTCGGACACAGCCGACCTGGACACGCTGTCCAAGGTGCAACCCCGACCATCCGATCGCGGGTACCGCACAACAAGACCCAACCTCGGTCAAGCCACTAGCATTAGACCCTTGGCGCGAAAACCAACACACGCGCCACGGCGAAACAACCGAACTCAACGGTCAACACGACCGAAAACCCGAAGGTCGAAATCACGGAAACTGATAGTCTGTCACTCCGTACTCGACAGGAGTACCACCCACTAGAAGCACAGCCGGTAGCGTCCCCTGACGTCTTACACCGCACCGCAGGTGAACCGCCTGACGTGGTAGGTCCTACCCGAGGCGCGAACACCGTACAAGTAACCACAAACAAGTGACTAGCTGGGGTCACGTCCGTCGACGTGGGTCCAACCGCCCCCAACCACGTGTGCACACACAGACCGCGCGTCCCTGGTCTGGCCCTCTGACCGGTTTTCCCCTCAGCCGGACTCTGGCTGCAAGACGTGGGGCCCAACGGTAACCGGTCCACAAACCGTCTCTAAAGGTCAGCCCGTACACCACTCCCTGGTGAGACCAGCACCTCGTACTGGTGGGCTACGACTAGTGGAGGGTCACTGAAGGAGTAGACTCTCAACGGAACACAACGTCCGAATCCGACGACGTACGGGGACCAGCCCACGTACCGGCCCCATCACACGGTGACCACAGTCGGAGAAGAAACAGGACTTACAGTCCACGGTCACGCACGCACCGTGCGCTAGAGTCGAGAAAACTCAAGTGGCGCTAAGCCACTGGACTCTGGACAGTCCTCTAGACACACTACAGCCAACGGTCCTTGAGTCACAAGACTCGGGGTCAAGACCGTTGCACGCAACAGCACAAGGCCGTCGATCTAGCCCCATCTCTAGGTCTGAAACCACGGTAGCACGAGTGCCGAGACAACACACGAGTTGCCAAGACCACTCCCTCGGAGAGGGAGCGCAAAGAACTAAGGCCACTCACACGGGCCACACGGAAAATGCAGAAGCACGATTCCCAAGGCAGCACACAAGCCGCCGCGACGATTTCCCATCTTGAAGCAAGCGGGAAACCTCCAGCCCCAGGCCGGATAACTGGACTCGCAGTCCAAGACCAACCACGTGGCCCACATGGGAATCGCCTTCCAAAGAAACTCACGGCATGCGGGGGACACCCCACCGCACACACACCGATACACGGTGACTCGATCGAGCGTAACACGAAGGCCCAGCACGCGAGAAGTCACCCGGACTCTCAACCCTACGGGCACGCTAAACGAGATAACACGGTCCTCCAGACACCCTCAAAACACGGACACAGAAACCCACGGGTGTCAGGGACACTCACAAGACCGCAGGTCGACCACTGGGTCCCAACCGGGTCGACTAGGGATCCACACATTGCGGGGCAAGGCGGAGAACACAAAAACTCGCCTCGGAACGACACAAAGCCTGACGGTCTAACCCTAGGCCGTCCCAGGGTTGTAACGGTCTAGGCGAGACCGTCACATCCACCTGGCGGCCTAACGCAGGCCGTTACACGGCCCGAAGAAACACAGGATGTAACGCGCCTGGCCCAGCGCGTTACACGAATGTAACGCGCTTGCCCTGGTGCGTTACACGCCTCACGCTCTCAGCGTGAAAGCAGGATGTAACGCGCTTGCCCCAACGCGTTACACGGATGTAACGCGTCTGGCCTGGCGCGTCACACACGCTGCCCTCCCCAACGGATAAAAACGGCTCTGACGGCCCACCCTGGGCGCGTTACAAGCATGTAACGGTCCAGAGGGCACCGTCACACCCCCAGCCCTCAGCTGGGCAACAGGGAATGTGACGCACCCACCCTGGGGCGTCACAAGGCTGTGACGCGCCAGCCCTGGTGCGTCACACGCCTGACCCGAAAACCAACGGAAGAGACTCTAACGGTCTAGCCCTGGTGCGTCACAGCACCTGGCGGTCTATCGTGGGACCGTCACACCCACAGACCACCAAGGGCCAACAGAAGGGGGATGTAACGGCCCAGCCTAGGCGCGTTACACCAAGTGACGGCCACTGGAAGGACCGTCACTTCCTTCCGAGAACGCTACGGCGGGAAACGACCCAAAACTCGTCCCACGCCCCCATACCTCCACAAGAGAGGGGGAAAACAAGGGGGAAGCTCCCCAGAAGCCCCTAGCATGCATCTACGGCCTCGGATCGGCCAAAAACGCAATGAAACGGGAGATCGGCCCACAAGCCCTAAAACATGGGTTTTGCCCAAAAACCCCGATTCCACCCGCTCGGCTCACCACGGCCTACGAAACTCGCGGGAAAGGAAGTGCACGAGCTGGGGAACCATCACCCTACCTCCACCGAAGATTTCGCGCCTCGAGCTCGCCGATCCGCGAAGAAACGCCGTGAAACCCTCGCCGGCTCGCGACCGCGCCACGAGCTCCCACACGCCTCCACCGCCTCGATCCTCGCCCATCCTCGCCCGCGTCCTCACCCGCGCCGCCTCCGCCTCGCCCCCGCCTCGCTCCGTCGGCCGCCGGAGAAGAGAGGGGAGAAAGAGGGCGTGAGAGAAGAGAGAGAGTGAGAAAGAGAGAATGAGAGGGGGAGAGAGGAAAGGGTTAGTATATATAGGAAAACCCGAAAATTCGATAAATTCAGAAAATTACGAAAAATTACCTCCGCGATCCTCGGAAGGAACACAACGCAGTGGTACTGTCCCGGAGTCGGAGAACGCCACGGTTTGCCCTGCAAAGAGTTCCGAAGGCACATCAGGGAAAAACACGTGTAAAGCACAAAATACACTCCGAGACCCACTAAAATGATCTGAAAAATATCCGAAAAATCCGGGGCATTACATATTCCCTGATGAACTTCCGGGTTTGCCACCGCACCGAGAGGTGGAGTTCACTATTGAGCTCTCACCGGGTACTTTACCCATTTCCATCCCTCCCTACAGAATGGCACCAGCCGAATTGGCAGAATTGAAGAAACAATTATAAGAATTACTAGATAAGGGGTTTATTCGACCAAGTGTATCCCCTTGGGGCGCACCTGTTCTGTTTGTTAGAAAGAAAGATGGGTCGCTTAGACTATGCATTGACTATAGGAAGTTGAATCAAGTGACCATTAAGAATAAGTAGCCTTTGCCAAGGATTGATGATTTATTTGATCAGCTACGAACTGTCACAGTATTTTCAAAGATTTATCTCAGATCTGGATACTATCAACTAAGGATAAGAGAAGAAGATATCTCAAAAACTACTTTCAGAACACGATATGGGCATTATGAATTTTTGGTTATGTCATTTGGGTTAACTAATGCACCAGCAGCATTTATGGATTTGATGAACAGACTTTTTCAACCATATCTGGATACATTTGTAGTGGCGTTAATTGATGATGTGTTGATCTATTCTCCTACTGTTGAAACTCATCAAGAACATTTGAGAATTGTGTTGGAAACTTTAAGGAAACATCAACTCTATGCGAAATTCAGTAAATGTGAATTCTGGTTGGATAAGGTTCAATTCTTAGGGCATATCATTTCTGGTGATGGAGTGTCTGTTGGTCCAGTTAAAGTTGAGGCAGTTTTGTATTGGGAAAGGCCGAAGAATGTCAGTGAGATTAGGAGCTGTTTGGGTCTTGCGGGTTACTATCGCAGGTTTATTGAAGGTTTTTCTTCTATTGCAGCTCCTATGACAAAATTGACTAGGAAAGGGGTTCCTTTTGAATGGTCAGATAAATGTGAAATGAGTTTTCAGGAATTAAAAATAAGGTTAACTACAGCCCCAGTGTTTACCTTACCTTGTGGGTCAGGAGGATTTGTGATATATATAGATGCCTCTAGAAAAGGACTAGGATGTGTCCTGATGCAGAATGGCAAAGTAGTACCTTATGCATCCAGACAATTAAAGACCCATGAGATGAATTATCTAACACATGATTTGGAGTTGGCGGCGGTGGTTCATGCTCTAAAAATTTGGCGCCATTATTTGTATGGTGAGCAGTTTGAAGTTTTTACAGACCATCAGAGTTTAAAATATATTTTCTCTCAGAAAGAATTAAATTTAAGGCAAAGAGGATGGATTGAATTTTTGAAGGATTATGATTTCACCTTGAATTACCACCCAGGAAAAGTAAATGTGGTAGCAGATGCACTCAGCAGGAAGAGGCTAATGGCAATCCAGTTGCGCCAAACTTGGAGAATGACATCTGATGTAGTGGAGTATTCTTCAGTATGCAAAGGGAAGAATTTATTTTTGGCCCAACTAACTATTCAGTCTGCAATGGTTGAGCGAATTGTGCAAGCACAACTAAATGATCAGCAGTTGCAGGGATTGATTGGCACACCAAGATTTACTCAAAGTGCAGACATGGCAATCAAATTTCAGGGAAAATTATGTGTACCTCGGAATGAAGAAATAAAGAAAGACCTATTAACTGAGGCTCATAAATCACAATATTCTATTCATCCAGACAGTATAAAAATATACAAAAATATGAAAAGACAGTTTTGGTGGATTGGCATGAAGAAAGATATAACAGACTTTGTCAGCAAATGTCTTACTTGTCAACAAGTAAAGGCGGAGCATCAAAGGCCAGCGGGACCATTACAATTGATGGAAATTCCACAGTGGAAATGGGAACATATCACTATGGATTTTGTGATGGGGTTACCAATGACTAGGAGAAAACATGATTCTATTTGGGTAATTGTTGACAGACTTACTAAGTCAGCTCATTTTCTGGCAATCACAAAGACACAATCGTTAAAGGATTTAGCCCATTTATATATCAGAGAAATTGTAAGACTTCATGGTGTGCCTGTATCTATTATTTCAGATAGGGATGCAAGGTTTACAGCAAAATTTTGGAGGAGTTTACAGAACGCACTGGCTACACAATTAAAATTTAGCTCAGCTTTTCACCCTCAAACAGATGGACAATCAGAAAGAAACATTCAAACATTAGAAGATATGTTGATGGCGTGCAGTTTAGACTGGCGAGGCAGCTGGGATGAATATCTGGCTTTAATTGAGTTTGCATATAATAACAGTCATCATACAAGCATAGGAATGACACTACATGAAGCATTATATGGTAGACCGTGTAGGTCACCTGTTTGTTGGGATGAGGTTGGTGAGCGGAGATTGATTGGGTCACAGATTGTACATGATTGTGTAGAAGAGGTTGAGTTGATTAGAAAAAGATTACTTACAGCTCAAAGTCGGCAGAAAAGCTATGCTGATCAAAGAAGGAGAGATCTACAATTTACTATCGGGGATCACGTATTTCTGAAAGTTTCGCCTACTAGGGGAGTAATGAGATTTGGCAAGAAAGGTAAACTCAGTCCAAGGTATGTTGGACCATTTGAAATCTTAAGAAGGATTGGAGAGGTGGCATATCAGTTGGCTTTACCATCATCATTGTCAGGAGTTCATAATGTATTCCATGTATACATGTTAAGAAAATACATGCCAGACTCATCACCCGTTATAGATCGTGAACAGTTGGAAATTCAGCCGGATCTTACATATGAGGAGAAGCCAGTTCACATTCTCGATCGGAAAGAACAAGTGCTGAGAACGAAGATAATTCCATTGGTGAAGGTATTGTGAAAAAGTACCTCAACAGAAGAAGCTACTTGGGAGATGGAAGATGAAATGAGGAAGAGATATCCACAACTATTTGGTACGTATTGCATAAATCTTTAAATTTCGAGGATGAAATTTATTTAAGGGAGAGAGATTTGTAACACCCGAATCCGTTCGAAACTTAAAAATAACTAAGCACTTTACTTCTGGAACCTATACAGATTCTAGATTCTCTAAATCGAACCCCAACGCCTCGAACTGTATAGAAAATACGGGTTTAACGGATGTTAGTATACAAATTAAATAGACATCTTCTTTATTAATACGTAACTCCTCATAAGGATGCCAGAATAGGTCAATATTAGACTCGTTAGAAAGATAACTGAAAAATCTACAAATTTCATATTGAACACTTTTTCAAATTTTGACGTTTGGTAGGTCAAAAATAAGATACAGTGAGCTTTAGAAGTTTTTATATAAAGATTTTTTTTTAAAATATATATAATAACAAAAAAAAATCCTAAAGAATCTTCTACCCCCCATCCCCCCACGTGGCACCCTCCCTCACTCTCCACCTCCCCCACTTCCCTCCTCCCCCACTCCCCTCTTCCCCCTCTTACCACCTCCCCCTCTTATCTCCTCTCCCCTCCCCCCTATATAAAGCCCCCCTCTCCCCCTCTCTTTCCCATGTATCCACCCCCCTCTCCCCCTCCAACTCTTTCTCTTCTCTCACTCCCCTCCCCACTCTCTCTCTCTACTCTCTCTACTCTCCCTCTACTTTATCTCTCTACGCTTTCTTTACTTTATCTCTCTATTTTCTCTCTCTACACTCTATTATCTCTATTTTCTCGCTCTACTTTCTCTCTCTACACTCTCTTTACTTTCTCTCTCTAATCTCTTTATTTTCTCTCTTTCTATCTACTTTCTATCTACTTTCTCTCTCTACTTTCTCTCTCTAATTTTTCTCTTTAAATATCTATCTCTACTTCTTTCTCTACTCCCTCTTTACTTTCTCTCTCTACTTTCTCTCTCTAATTCCTCTCTTTACTTTCTCTCTCTAATTTTTCTCTTTAAATATCTCTCTCTACTCCCTCTTTACTTTCTCTCTCTACTTTCTTTCTCTACTCTCTCTACTTTCTCTCTCTAATTTCTCTCTCTTCTCTCTTCCCACTCTCATTCTCTTATTAATAAACGGAGAAGATAATACATCAGAATAATATAAATATTTGACAAAAGTTTGGACGGAGGATTTGAAGCTTACTTTGGACAATTTTGCCCTTATTTGCGTATCTTGGACGGAAAAATTATCTATTCCTATGTAAGGACATTTACGGGAGCTCGGGTGAAATACTAAAGTCAATTCGGAAGTCCATTTTACAGGTAGGCATGATAAACCGAGTGCATGTTATTTGTTATTTACATTTCTTTGATTTGATTTTGTTTGAAATGTAATTTAAGTCATTGATTTATTTAACCCAATGATCTATATTTAGAATCAGTTATTTATTTAGTTACCATTCTGTAAAAATATTATTTTTTTCTCTCTAATCTCTCTCTAATTTCTCTCTAATCTCTTTCTACTTTCTCCCTCTACTTTCTCTCTCTACTATAATCTCTTCGAATGTTATATAATAGTAATTTATTCAGTTAATAAATTTGACCCACTACCCTATGATTAAAATCTAATTCCTGATATTAAAATATGATCCAGTTATTTTGTAAAGTTCAATGACATGTTTTAAGTATTGAAACGACTATGTAATAAGCATCATAATAAAAATAAAAATTTGATTAAGCATATGGACTGTGTCACTTTAAGGAGGTGTGGGGCGACAAACCGTAGTTAGCTTCCGCTACGGGATTAGGCCCATTTCCGAGGACAAACGGACTTTTGAAAAATCTGGGACCCAGAATAAGAAAATTATCTGGGGAATGGTGGAGTATTAACTTCCGATCCTGCGTGGTTGATCAAGGCCGACAGGCTCCAGCGTTTAGACCATTTATCTTTATGTCGACGTATGGATGCCTAGGTATGTGTTTGCTACTGCTTTTAGTGACGGGATGCCTGTCCAATATATGCTGCCAAATAATATGAAGTTCAGATTTGATATATGACTTTGATACGATCTGAAAATAAGTTCATCTGTATAAGCTCTGATTTAGCTAAGATATGTACTATGCCATTTATACATAAGTCAGATAAGATTTGTTATACGCAGTTGTTATACACATTTGCTTATTATATTTTCTTCGCATTCATAGTATATGTACAATCCAGTGAAATTGTGATTAGCTTTATATATATCATGGATTTGCACAGTTTAGTATATGATAAGCATGTGATTGGTTTTAATGCCTACTGAGTCTTTGGACTCACTTTCGTTGTCTAACCATTTCAGGAAATTGACCAGTGTGCGTCTTGACTCCGACGGACGGTAGGTAGGAGGATGATCCCGGGTTTAGTTTGGATTTCGCCGCGTAGAATAAATAGATTTAATTTTCCTTTGAATAATGAATGTAAATATGACTTTTGGATAGAGATATGTAGTACTCTATATATGATGTAAATTATGAGTGTTTATCTTATGGAAATGGTATGGTTATGTTTCTTTTGGAATATGTGATGGTTTGGCCTTTATTGCCTTACAAATATTCGGCCCACAACACTTCCGTACATCCGCTATGACGTCCCCGGACACGATACGGGATCGAGGGAACGGGGCGCCACAGTAGGAATGTCTCAGGATGAATTCTCCTTGTTTTCTCCTTCGCTGGGAGGTGAATGGGGCATGGAACTGACTCACGGCGGAGCTCGATCCGTCTGTCGGAAGACTCAGGAGGTGGCCACCTTTGTGGCTGTTTGAGCCCTGGTCTGGGCGGCCAAGACCCTGGCCGCCCAATGACCTGGGCGGCCACAGGTCTGGCCGCCCAGGGGTGTTGGGCGGCCATGACCCTGGCCGCCCTGACCCAGTAAGGCCTTGGACTTGGCGGCCAAGCCGATGGCCGCCCAGAGGGGATGGCCGCCCAGCCCTCTCGGCGGCCAGGGATGTGGGCGCCCAGCCAGGGGGGTGCCCAGGTGCTGGGCGGCCACTGGTGTGGCCACCCAGGCCTATGGGCAGCCAGGTGTCTAGCTGCCCAGCCCAGTCTGCCCCTGGGCCGCCGCATTCCGCGTTTTCTTGTCCCGAGGTGTCCTTATGCGATACGGTTTCGAGGAAGAAGTGTCCGCGTGATTCCTTGTGACTCCGGAGGTATTATGTTACCCCGATTAGTGTGCTCGTAGGTGTTGGGGGTCTGGGTGACCCCAGGTGTTCCGGACTTTCGTGTTCTCGCTAGATCGAGTGATCGTGTATCAGTATGAGTGCGGTGGGGCTTCCCCGCACGTCGTGGGTTTCTCCGGAAGGTGGTTTCCGAGTGGGCCATGTGTGCGGCCTTGGACTATGGGTCCAGTTAACCGTTTCCCGTGTGTCCCTTGGATGGGGGATCAACTCTGCGGCTCGTGAGCTACCTCGGTATTCGTGCTATCGTGGTTTCAAACATTGGAATTAGGCTAGATTGACTGTGTTATGTCGTTATCTATGATGGTCTTGACCCCAAGTTGTGTGACTCAAGGATCGTTGGATTTAGTAGGTCTAGTGGGCTATCCAGAGTCCGGTGGTGTCGAGCCACCTGTTACCCCGCGTTACTCGCGATGGGTGCGTGTGTGACCTTCCGTGTTCACGTTTAGTGACCTCCCACTGGTCGTAGCCTTCTTACAGCTCGCGTGTGCTGACCCACCCGGGAGTGGTGGAGCGGCTTACCCGAGAGAGACCATTTTTAGGCTGGTTACCGTAGGGCCCCCATGCGCAGCCTGAGTATGGGCTTCGGGGGAAAAACCAGCTAGAGGATCTGACCTAGGGCGCATGGTCTATGTATGCACACTTAGTTGTGGACTGTCAGACCCGCGCTGACGAGCGCGACCCCAGCTAGTCCTTGTTCTATGTTCCTGGTTACTGTGGTGTCTCGGCTCCGCCCAGGACGTTGTAGAGAGACACATGTGGCTGCGGACTAAGTCGTCAGTTGACGCATCCGGCCTTGCTTCTAGTGGGCAGTACTCCCGTCACGTGACATGAGTTTCTAGTGACTCGAGTTTCCATTTCACGT
The DNA here is from genome assembly GCA_022559845.1 of Amorphophallus konjac. Lineage (NCBI taxonomy): Eukaryota > Viridiplantae > Streptophyta > Magnoliopsida > Alismatales > Araceae > Amorphophallus > Amorphophallus konjac. The sequence goes on along the minus strand of CM040123.1, from coordinate 11,828,794 downwards.
CTGCGGGACGTGATTTTACGTGTAGTTTTCGGGTGGTTTTCCGAGATAGAGGTCTAGGGTTTCCGGTAAGCGTCACCGAGGGTTTCCCTAGTCAGTGTAGGGTTCACGACGACGAGGTCGTGATTGTGTCTACCCAGACCGCGTGGTCTTGGGTTGGGCCTTTGTCTGTGAGACGGGCCTCCACGTCAGGGTTGTCGTGTTGTGTTTTCTGGCGGTGTAGCCAGAGGTCTTTTTGATAGACCGATGTTTCCCCGACTGTGAGACCAGGGTGTTGGTTTCTGTTCCGGTAGGAGTAGCTGTAGCGCCGAGATTTTACCGGCCACCGGGTTTGCTGTTCCTGCTGTTGTTGCTACTTTCTGTTACCGCCGTTGATTACGGTTGAGGTTCCGAGGGACCCTTACTGAGCCAGTGATAGGAGGCTCACCCCTACTTTTCAGGTGCGACGATTTTTCCTCGAGGTTTGAGGGTGTTGCGCGTGAGTTTTTAGTTGCCAGCTCGTCGGGCTGAGTGTTCACTCGGTGGGTACGTTTCTCTATCTTAAACTATACTTTTGTTGGACTGGACTCTGTTATAGTTGTTTATTTATTTCTGTTAATTTTTGAATTGTCCTGCTTTATTTCCTATTTCTTTGTACCTCCATACTCCTCTTAGCCCTTCCGGGCCCTCCGGATCGTGGGCGGCGGGCTAGGATTCGAATGGTATCGGGTCCTTCCTGGTATCCGGATCTTGGGTGATTACAGTTGGTATCAGAACAGAGGTTGTGGACGTACATGAGAATTCGAGATATTACAGTGATCAGAGTCCGTAAGGTCCAGTACAGTTGGCAGCTGGCATAGTGTTTTGTGTTTGTTTTCTGCTTGGTTTCTCGCTTGAGAGCTTGAGTGCTCTGCGTTGGCGCTATAAAGGCGGTTGATGTTTCGTTGGAGTGCCGGTGCAGGGCCCTAGGGATGTGATAGAAAGATTTCTTCCCGATAGGTGCTGGCCCCGATTGTGCTGCGTTGGGCAGAGGTTGCAGGCATGTGCGGATCTGCGGTGCTGTGTTTGAGGAATTTGCAGCGAGGTCAGGTGGCTGGCAAGGATTGTTCGTGGTTAAGTGGCCATGAGCGTGCTCTGAGAGGAGATGTTATAGAGTTTGGCCACTCCAGCCTGAGGTCATCCAGCCCCTGAGGTGTTAAGGTTATGGTTTAAGGTGTCGGAGCGGATGTTCTAGTCGAGAATTGTGCTTGGGCGAGCGGAGGATCTTTTGGATAAGCTGCTGATTTGTTGAGCCTGATTGTTCTTGTCATGCTCTGTGGCGTCAGAAATGACATGTCGGTCCCGATTATCTTTGTAGATTTCGAGACAAGATTGGGCAGAGACGTCCTGGTAAGTTCTTGCTCTTGTGCCTCTGTGTGCGAATGGGTTGTGTTCGCCCTAGATTTGGCGTGAGATGTGTCAGTAGCCTGCAGGCGCCCTTCGAGCACCTCGCAGTTGGCCGAAAGTTCCACCTGAGTAGTCTGAGTGACCTCCAACTCCCGAGCAAGACCGCTTAAGTGGTACCTTCATAGGCCGAAGGCCCCGATGACCGAGCACACGCCCCTCCCGGCTAAGTCTGTCAACTCCCTCTCAGCCCTGGGACCAAACGTTTAGGTACGTTCGTGCCACCAAACACTCCTCCCCATAAGATCAACGACCATCGCAATCCCTGCCGGCCCAGGCGTCGCTCCCTCGGATGGTGAGAACTCTGCATGCGAGGAGACCTCCGGTGGCGGAGGAACAACATTGTCAGTAACGGGGGCTTTGCCCTTATCATGCCTCCCCTCCACGGGGCAGACATGGGGGGAGATGGAGCCGACTCTTCAGCCGGCGGCGGCAGTGGAACCTTGAGTAGTGGTAACTTGGACGACACCGACGGAGCCCGACTACGGACTGGAGCAGACGCTCAGCCCCTCTTTCTTGAGCAACGCTAGCTGTCCAGTGCCGTCAACACGTTCTCGGATAACCGAGCATGACCACCCCCGGCCATGGTGGACTCCGCTCCAGCAGCACCAACAGCTCCTCCGGAGTCTACCCTCCGAGCGCCATACCCACCACTGGCCGCGGAAGATACCGTTGGGCTCACTAGGGGGACGCCCGCATGGACCGGATGCCCCTGAAATCAGGTCAAGATTGGTTAGCTCAGGTCGCCACCAATAGAACGCGATGCAAAATCGAAATCAGTACCCTGTGGTAACGCAGGGCTCAACCCCAGCTCCCGGAGTAACCCCGGAGTCAGCACGAAGTCCGCGTTGACAAGGGGAAACCATAGGACATCGTTTATCTTCTTGCGCTCCTCGGCGTTGGCTGAGGGCTTTCTGTCAGCCCAGATGGGGAGAGAGCCCCTGTGCCTCCAACTATCGGAGGAGTCGCGATCCTTCGACTTGACGAGGTATACATAACACTGCGACCAACCCTTGAGGTTAGCCGCAACTGCGGAAACTTGGACGAGGCTGCGACCGTCCCGCGCCTTGAAGTATGCATAGGCCGTATCAGACGGACAGCTCTGTAGGGTATATAACTGTCGGAAGAGATAGACGTTCGGCTCTACCGACGTTCACCGACAGGCGAAGACAAATTCACATAGGATGTGGTAGGAATTGGGGGATATCTCCCCTGGGTGCCGACCATAGTAATGGAGGACGGAACCAATGAAAGGGTGAACAGGCAAACGAAAACCTGCCTGGAAAAATGCCACCGGAACCATAATGCCGCCCAGAGGCAGACTCAGTTGATCATCGTCAACGGTAGGAAAGACAATGTCGAACTCGGGGGGAATCTGAAAAGCTTCCCGTAGCCCTCGAATCACCCTGTACGCTACCAACGGCGGGGAACGAGGTCGACTAGCACCGGCAACTGAAGTGCTCGGGGCGCTGCCATGACCAAGGTTCATCTCCTCGACAGAAGATGAAGGGCTGACGCGAAGGGTTCTCCTACAAGGTGGCATAACTACAGAGGATTGAAAACGCTAAAGGGAAGAAGAAAGTCCTCACCGGGCGGAGGAGGAAGAATCCTACAACAAGCGCGACAACCGACGACAACTGACAAGACATGGATGGAGCCTTCGGGGAAACCCCACGTCGACCCTTATAAACTGTGCACGACGAATCGACACTTCCAAGCCGTGGGGCAGGTGAAAAGGCGCCCGTCGCTGTCACTGCACGATTGCCAACACCAGGCACCTGTTCAGAGCCCGCGCTCCCAGACAAAACAAGACCTATGTCAGAATTACAGCAGTAGCGCCTGCCACCACCAAAGGCACCTTGCACGCCAAGCATGCTATCGGACCCATCGGGGCCTGCGTTACAAGGAGGTCGACTTCGAAACCTACACTCAGACAGACCCTCTCATGTTCGACTCTCAGTCCCCTGCAGAGTGCTCAACAACTGAGAGTTGGGGGGAAAGTGAGGAGGGTAAATCCGGATTGACCCAAGACCGGCCCAACAACGGGGAACCCAGTCCGAGTCCACGACTACAGCGCACCCAAGAGACCCCCCAATAGTCACGGCCCATCAAGGTGCGGCCCAATCCGACCTGGTATCGGATTCTGCAGGGCGTGAAAGCTACGGCCCGGGCGTAGTAATCGCCGGAAGACCATTCGACGACCGACCGTTATCCCCCACGACGTCGGCCTTAACCCCATAATGAGCGAGCACGTCCCACGAGCGCCGTAAGACTCGCTCCGGGACGGGCCGACGCTAGGGTTATCGCCCTTCAACGGAAAACTCCCGCCGCTATAGCGGGAAAACATTACTCCACTACTCACGCCTTACCCTATCAAGGGATGAGGCTTCCCGTTCCAGGACAACCCCTATAAGAAGAGCATCAGCAGAGAAGACGAGCATGGTGGATAATTCTGCCAAACCACGACAGTAGAGAATAGAGTCGCTAAACTTGCTGCACAGAGAGAAAGCAGCAACAACAGTCCATCCAAGAAAGAAGGCCCCCTCCGGTGACCTTACCGCCCAGCGAGCACTCATCGAGTGAGCACCGGGAGCGGCGAGCACTCGTCTCGCAGATCTACACGGCTCCTCGGCCTCCTACCTTGATCCCTTTCTCTCTCTCATTTGCTCTTCTCTCCTCCTTAGTCCATTTGCTGACTTAAGCATCGGAGGGTTGCCCCATGGGATAACACCCGAGACTCCCCATTAAACAAATAGAGAAGGTGGTACGTGACGTAAAAACCAGATTTCTGCCTCTACAAAACTTAAATATTATTTGAGATCATAAAAGTTTTCCCCAAGTTCTCAGGTGTTTATTAGTGTTAATGGGGTAGATTTCATTCAATGATGGTATGAAATGATAAAAATTATGAGATATATATATTATTATTTTTCATATATTATCAAAAATATTTTTGACATATTCAAAAATTTTTAATTATGCTCTTTCATCGAGGCGACATTAACTCTAATTGAATGCGAATGGAAGATTTATAAATTCTCATGAAGCCAAAGATATACAACATTTTAGTAACTTTAGGCGTTTATATGCAAAAGAATTATACGCATAGTTTACCCCAGCGTTCAACGACGTAACGCATGTATCGGATCGTATCAGTCAGAGATCAGTATGATCGATATGTGGTATGCAACTAGCATACTACTTATCTTCTTTGAAATATTATATAAATATTATTTTATGTTAAATATATCTTTATAGCTAATTTAGTTCGAGACATTCCTTTGAAATGTCTGAAATTGAGTTCAAAATATGTGAGTTGCACTATTTATCTTACTTTTTTATTATTTTTGAGTAAAAGAACTCAAAAATTCATGACAATAGCGAAATTTGAACTTTTTATCTCACAAATAAATAACACACTTAATAATTATAGAATTATACATATTTTTATAACATTTTATTATAATATATGTTTATTAAATATTTTTTATATTTAATATACAATAATACATTATAATATGATGTCATGTCATATCTTACTCATAATGTATGAGTACGCTAGATATGACCCGGACCACAAACCATGTTCACCCATGTGAGTTCACTGTCAGCCTGATGCCGGCGGTCATTTAAAACCGATCGCGGCGCGTAAAACGCCCAACGTTGCAATCTGCACGGAGTCAGCGTCCACTTCGAGTAGACGGCAGTGCTCGGCACGTGTGCAGGGGCACGTTTTCTTTTGGGGCGAGCTAGAGCAAGAGTAAAGAGTGACTGAGCGATCCTGCGAAGAAGCGGAAGCCGCGACGACAGAGGCGCAGCAGAGCAGGCCGCAGGAGGAGCAACGTCGTCGGAGAGATGTCGAAGCTCAAGGTCTTCGCGGACCGCGTGTCCGAGCCCTCCCGCGCCGTCATCATCTTCTGCAAGTGCGTCACTGATCTATGTCTCTCTCTATCTCCCGTCTTCTCTCCTGTGATCGTAGAGTCCAGATCCACGAAACTTGATCTTCTCCCTACGTCCGATTTTCTCGTTTTTGTAATTGGTTGTTGTTTGTGCGCGCTGTTCTGATTTTGTCTTTGATGCGCTTCGTCGTCGTCAGGGTGAACGGGATCGATTTCGAAGAGGTGGAGATACGTCTCGGGAAGCGGGAGCACCTGTCACCCCAATTCAAAGGTTACCTCGGTGCACAAGTCAGGATTCCCTTCTATTACTTCCGGATATCTCTTTGTTGTATTGTGTGTCAGATGAGTAATTGGTGATTTTGTGTCGACTGAGAAGAAAAAGATTGATGGTTTTGTGGAAAGAGGAAAGAATTGAGAGCAGCACGTCCCAATAGGGTGTAACGAGTCATAAGCTGGTCTGGGTAGTTAGCCGCAGTGTAATGTGATTAGTTAGCTCTGTTAGTAGTTAGATAACAAACCCAGCTAGCAGAAGGCCAGGTGGATCGAAGTTGTTATGCTTCGGAGATGACCTGTCAAGTTGTGGCAGAGCTTCTCCTACTCTGTAATGCAGCTATATAAATAAGTGGAATCATGGAGGGGAAGGGTAGAAAAAGCTTCCCAAATTCCAGCTCCTCTCGTTCTTCTGATCTTCTGTAGTTTTCTCCTAATCAATGTTTTGCCGTAGTTCCTTAGTTCCAACACGGAGAACTTCGCCCAGAGTTGTTCTTCCGGGGCTTTCCTAGAGGATCCCAGCAGGGTTCCGAGGCGGAGGTGTACTAAATTGGTGTCTGAGCCCGCTCTGGGTCCCTCGACTTCTCCACCAATGGCAGACGACTCCATTGATGCTCTGCGAGCTCTGATGCTCCAATTGCAGTCCCAGGTCAGTTCTCTCAGCAATGTGGTAGGTGGGGTAGCATCTCGTATTCAAATCTTGGAATCAACGAGTCATTCTACTGGTTCTGCACCTTCAATGGATGATCACAGTCCTAGTTTAGGGGTTTTTAAACCCAAATCTCACGAATTTCCTAGATTTGATGGGACTTCTGATCCCTCTGAGTGGAAATTCAAAGCAAATCTTTTATTGTAATAACATTCCGGATGAGCATCGCATCACCATGGCTTCTTTTTATTTGGATGGAGAGGCACTGCAGTGGTATTGGCACTATTCTAGCACCAGAGATCTGCTTTCTTGGTCTGATTTTGTGGCAGCTCTGGAAGCTAGATTTGGATCTGTGTCTTTAATAGAGTCACATGGATTATTAAGCAAGCTGAGGCAAACAAATTCAGTAGCAGAATATCAAAGGCAGTTCGAGATTCTTTCTAATGAAGTTTCTGGAATCTCAGAAGATCATCTCTTGGGGACATTCATTAGTGGATTGCGAGATGACATAGCTTTTGAGGTGCAATCTTTTATGCCCAAAATTCCTAGTCAAGCTATGCGTTTGGCGAAACTTCAAGAGGCCAAGTTAATGTCCAAGAAGCCATATTCCAATTCAGTTGCATCTCCCTACAGGACTCTTCCACCGCTTGTTCGCCAAACTACATTTCCTGCACCAACGCCAGTTAAGAATGCCCCACCACCTGTTCGAAGGTTATCCACTCAACAGCTGCAAGAAAGGAAGTTAAAAGGGTTATGCTACAATTGTGATGAAAAGTGGGTGTCGGGTCACATTTGTAAAACTCACAAACTCTTCTTGATTCAGTTAATCCCTGATCTGTCTGACTTTGATATTCCATAGCAAGAGATTCAGCTGGTTGAGACAGCTGATGTTATTACATATATGGACCCAGTTACATTACAGGAGGATAGCCCCTCTATTACTTCCCAAACAGTACAACAGTTGTCTTCTCCAGGTACATTTAAACTAGCTGGTAGCATTGGTGCTTTATCTGTTATCATTTTAATAGATAATGGGAGCACACACAACTTTATAGATCCTGCTGTTGTTCGCAAGCTGGGTTTATCACTTACCAGTGGATCCAGGCATTCTGTGAATATAGTTGGGGGTTTACAGGTTGCCTCACAGGGTTTCTGTCCCAATGTCACGCTCAAATTACCAGATATAGCTTTTACCTTGGACTTCTTGGTTCTGCCCTTGGGGACTGTTGATGTGATTTTGGGAACTACCTGGATGCTCATGTTGGGAGACATTTTATTTAATGTGGCTTACAAGACTATGCAATTTAGTATCAATGATAAGCAATATATTTTCCAAGGACTTTCTGAAGAAGAAGTTCAGTTGATTTTTGGGAGGACTTTTTCTAAAGATCTTAAGAATGGGCGTTCCTTCTACACTATTCAATTATACAATGTTGACCTCCCAGTATCATCTGCACACAATTATGAAACTCCCTCTGTCTATCCACCTGATTTGGCAGACTTATTAGATAGGTACTCCTTGTTATTTTCTGAACCTCAAGGACTACCTCCCCCACGAGCTTGTGACCACAAAATCCCTTTACTTGGTGAATCTAAAGCAATCTCTCTTCCTCCGTACCGCCACTCCCCTTTTCAGAAGAATATCATAGAACAACAGATAAAGGATCTTTTCCTTCATTCTTCTATTCAACATAGTAATAGCCCATTTGCTGCACCAGTTCTTCTTGCACAGAAGAGAGATGGCACATGGAGAATGTGCATCGATTATAGGGCACTGAACAGTCAAACAATTAAAGATAAATTTTCCATTCCACTCATTGATGATCTACTTGATGAATTACATGGGTCTACATTCTTTTCTAAGTTAGACTTGCGATCTGGGTACCACCAGATTCGCATGCACCCTGATGACATACACAAAACAGCTTTTCGTACCCATGAGGGCCACTATGAATTCCTTGTTCTTCCTTTTGGATTGTCTAATGCTCCCTCAACATTTCAGAGCCTAATGAACACCATTTTCAAACCTTGCTCAGACGGTTTGTTCTAGTCTTTTTCGATGACATCTTAGTTTACAGTAAAGACTGGAAGAGTCATTTGAGACACTTACAGGAAGTCCTCCAGCTGCTGTTGGACAATCAACTATTTGTTAAAAAGTCCAAATGCTCGTTTGGAGTCTGTTGAACCCTGAAAATTATACAAAAAAGGGGGGGGGTTCCCTTTTTATTTTCTGCTGCAGATAGAGAAAAAAAAAGAAAGGGAGGAATGTGAACCCCCTCCGGTCACTACACCGGAGAGGGAACCCCCTCCAGTACTGTACCGGAGGGGGGTTCCCCCCCTTCATTTCCTGCTGCTGTGGGGAAGAAAAAAAAGAAGAAAGAGAAAAGAAAAAAGAAAAAGAATGTGAGGAGGTTTGACCCCCTCCGGTACATGCACCGGAGGGGGGACCCCCTCCGCCCCTCTCTCTTCTCTCCGGTAATGACAAACCGGAGGGGGGACCCCCTCCGGTCCTTTGCAACATGAAAAAAAAAATTAGAAGAGGGAAGGGGGAAATACCCCCTCCAGTACATGAACCGGAGGGACCCCCTCCGATCCCAAGCAAACCGGAGGGGGAACCCCTCCGGTACATGCACCGGAGGGATCCCCTCCGGTTCCAGTCAAACCGGAGGGGAACCCCCTCCGGTACATGCACCGGAGGCACTGTTGGCAGTTTCGGCCGAAACCGATACGTTTTGTTGGCAGTTTCGGCCGAAACCGATACGTTTCGGCCGAAACGTATCGGTTTCGGCCATAACCGATACGAAAAGGCCCTTAATCACTGTAGCAATCCGAAACTAAAGGGAGATATCGGTTTCGGGCGAAACCGATACTGGTTTCGCCCGAAACCGGTCGGTTTCGGCCCGAAACCATTTGGTTTCGGCCGAAACACGTGAACTTATGCCTTTATGCATAAGCTGTCATGCCCCCGAAACCCCACTACCCACAGGTTTCGGCCGAAACCCTCCCCCCTGCTGTCTGCAGCTGTGCTGCTGCCGCTGCTGTGCTGTTGCCGAGCTGCTGCTGCCTGCTGCTGCTGAGCTACTGCTGCCTGCTGCTGTCTGCACTGCGGGGGGGCTGCGGCTGCTGCTGCCTGCTGCAGCAGCTGTCCGACCAAGGGTGACTGGGTGAAAGGCCGCGTCTGCTGCGACTGCTACGCCTGCTGGAGGTGGACAGGCCCGACAGGGAGAGGCCGAGAGGGAGCCTTCTTGCTGCGTACACCGGGGCCCAACACAACTTCAAGGGTTTGATTGTTTTGTTTGAGGTTAATTTCATTGGGTTTTGTTTGATTATTTTGTTGGTTGGGTTAAAAATTTGGGGTGAGCAAGCCTTGCTTATTAAGTTTCTTCCAAGGGTGATTAAGGGTTTAAGGGTTAATTGCTAATTAAACCCTAATCAGTTTATAAAAATTGGGGCTTTTGTGTATTTTGATTTGCTTAGGCTCAATTGAAGTTAAATTAAGGTTCATTGAGGATTTTGGGGTGAGATCATGCGGGTAATTAATTTTTCCCAAGGGTGATTAAGGGTTAATTGCTAATTAAGCCCTAATTAGGTCATAGAAATTGGGGCTTTTGTCTAAATTGGTTTGCTTAGGCTCAATTGAAGTTAAATGAACGTTCATTGAGGATTTTGGGGTGGGATCATGCGGGTAATTAGTTTTTCCCAAGGGTGATTAAGAGTTAATTACTAATTAAGCCCTAATTAGGTCATAGAAATTGGGGCTTTTGTCTAATTCGAGTTTCTTAGCCACAATTGAAGGTTAATTAAGTTTCATTGATGAATGTGGGGTGGGATCATGCTGGGATTATATTTTTATGAAGGGTAATTAGGGTTTAATTAGTAATTAAGACTTAATTAGTTCATAAAAATTGGGCCTTTTGTCTAATTCGAGTTTCTTAGCCACAATTGAAGGTTAATTAAGTTTCATCGACGAATGTGGGGTAGGATCATGCTGGGATTATATTTTTATGAAGGGTGATTAAGGGTTATTTGGTGAAAGTGGGTCTTTTGTTTTGTACTTACAATTGTTTGTCTTTGACTGTGTAACTTCTTAATACAGCATCATGCCTAGACGTCAGCAAACACAGGAGCAGCAAGGGCAGGAGGATCCGGGGTGGGCCCACATGTCCTTAGTTGATGCTAAGAGAAGGAAGGTTAAATGTAATTATTGTGCTAGGGAGATGTATGGCGGAATTACCAGAGGCAAGCAACATTTGGCAGGGGTACGAGGAGAGGTGAGACAATGTGACAACTGTCCACGAGAGGTGCGAGAGGAGATGCGCCAGTGCCTTTTGGGGAAAAAGGAGAGGGTGCAACAAAGGGCTGAGGATGAGGAGGAAATTGCTGAGGAGATTTCTGGCAGAAGGGTTAGGAGGGATGATGATGAGGAAGGCACTGAAGATTCTGATCCGGAGCTGACTGAAGCAAGGGAGTGTGAAGAAGCCGCTCGAAGGAAAGGAAAGGCACCCATGGGTTCAGGAGGGACCTACTCCAGTACAGGCTGTACAGCTGCACGACGTCCTGATGTTGCTGCCCCGCCCCCGCAGACGCAGAGAGTAGGCCCCATGGACAGTTATCTCCACAGAAGGCCCCAGGCTACACAACCTAAGATCAAAAGTGCATTAAGAGGGGTCAAAAAATCTGCAGAAGTTGCAGGGCATGCATTTAAAAGCATATGTAAATGGTTTTTTCATGCAGGTGTCCCTGCACATGCTGCTGAAAGTGAATATTTTCAACCTATGTTGGATACCATAGCAGATGCTGGCCCTGGCTTGAAGGCGCCGTCACGTCGGGACATATACGGGCGTGGGCTTGAGGCAGAGGTTCAGGAGCTCCATGACTGGGTTCAAAGCTTCAAGCAAATATGGATGGAGAGAGGATGCACTATTATGTGTGATGGTTGGACTGGTACCACGAAAAAGTCCATGATTAACTTTTTGGTGTATTGCATCGAAGGTACAGTATTTGTAAAATCTGTAGATGCATCAAATTTTGAAAAAACTGCCAATTATTTGTTTCATTTGATGGACAACATGGTAGACTAAATTGGTGAAGAAAATGTTGTACAAGTTGTGACTGATAATGAAGCCAGTTATAAGGCTGCAGGGAGGAAATTGATGCATAAGCGCATGCATTTATATTGGCTCCCATGCGCAGCACATTGTCTTGATCTCATACTTGAAGACATAGGGAAGGACAAACATGTGAAGAAGACGGTTGAAAGGGCACAAAAGATTACCCAGTATATTTATGACCATCCTAGGATATTGAACATGTTCAGGGAGCATGCAAGTGGGGGGCGGGATATCATCCGTGCAGGGCCAACTAGATTTGCTTCAAATTTCATTTCTTTGGAGTCTCTGCATAGGTATACTGTTGAACTCAATTATTACTTCTTTATCCTTATAGTTATGATCCGTATTTGATTCAAATTTTATTTCTTTGCACAGGTATAAGAATGAGTTGAAAGCTTTCATGTACCACAATGCCCTGCGCGAATACATCGACAAGGGCAATGTTGATGCTCAGATGGATTATTTGGATGTCTGTCAAATCGTGGACGACAACAAATTCTGGGGCAGAGTAACACGATACATGAAAGTAGTCACCCCCCTCGTGAAGGTCCTAAGATTGGTGGATGGCGATGACAAGAATGATATGGGATATCTGTATGAGGCCATGGACCGTGCGAAATTGGAGTTGCAGGAGTCCCTTCCCAAAGAACATGCAAAGTGGTGGAAGATTATTGACCATAGATGGGACACCACATTACACCACGACTTGCATGCAGCTGGTGAGTGATTATTTGTATTCATATATTATTGACAATACATTAACTATATACAAATGCAGGTTATTTTCTGAACCCTCGATTAATGTACAATGCCAATGCACATGTTGATGCCGAGGTGCTTCAAGGCACTTTAAAAGTCATTGGTCGTTTATCGAGGACACAAGATAAGAGGCTTCAGGCGGAAGTAGAGGTTGGCCTGTTTGATTTCATGAATAAGAGGTATAGAATTTACTTACGTAGTAATGCTAATCTATTATGTAATTTTTGTAGATGAACTCCTATAGAATGAGAAGTGGGACGTATTCTGACTCCCAATTGCAATACGCAGTGGGAAGAGTGAGCCCAGGTATACTTCATCTTTGTGCTTTCTTTGCAATTACATCTTCCTTAATTAATTTTTATTTACATCTTATATTTATTTGTTTATGGTTGGTTGGTGTAACAGCTGACTGGTGGATCATGGTGAACAATAGAGAATTAGGCAGTTCTGCATTGGCTTGGATTGCAATCAGGGTGTTGAGTCAAACCACATCAGCAAGCCAATGTGAAAGAAATTGGAGCACGTTCAGCCTTATACACTCAAAGGTTCGCAATCGGCTAAAGGCTGATCGGTTAGAGAAATTAGTGTACTGCCACTACAATATGAGGTTGAGAATAAAGAATATGAGGTTGAGACAACAGCTGCGAGACAAACGCGTCGCCGAGGATGCCGCCGCAGAGATTGATGTGGATGCCTTATTTGATGATGATAATCCCTTGCAGTCTTGGGTGGAGACACGAGAGCAGGTTGATGAGCCCGTTTTTGATGTTGATGATAGAAGATGGGCAGGGGGCATACTTGATGAAGATGAGGCAAGAGATCCTGAATTAAGAAGCAAATCAAAGAGGGCCAGAGATACTCATGCGCACCAGTCTAGGGTGGTTGATGACACTGAGGAGCAGTTCGAGTTTGAGCCAGCTAGACACTCAGATACAGATAGCAGGCCAGTCACTCCTAGAATGTCCTTAAGAAGAAGTACATCAGTGCATGGGCAAACTGAGAGACAAATGCTGCTGCTCGAGAGGACCCGGCAATTGAGCAGTTGAAGCAGATATATGTGAGGCACACGCCAAGGGATAAAGGACTCATGTCAAAGATCACTGAAAAATTGACACCACAAGAGAAAAAAGCATCCCCGAAGGCTAAAAGGCGACTAGTTTCTTATGGTTCTGATGATGATGATCATCCCGGAGGTGCTGCAGGTGGTACTAGTGCTGCAGGTGCTGCAGGTGGTACAGGTGCTGCAGGTGGTACTACTGGATACAGTCAAGGTCAGCAAGGATATGGTTCACCAGGTTACGAAGGTGGCCAACAGCAAGCAGCTATTTATGAGTCGTGGAATTATGAACCATCATTTCAGTTCCATCCATATCCGACCAGTTCCTCTTCTCTTCCTCAAGATTCCTATGTTGATACTGGATTCGAATCAAGCCAACCAAACACTCCAAGAGGGATCCAAAGAGGGATGCAGGACTTGGCTACCTCATTGTTTGGTTATAGTGAATATAGACCATACATGCAACCTGGTTATGGGTATCGACATCAAGGGCCAGACGATGAGGGAGAAGGTTCTTCTAGTAATTATTATCCATATTAGGTAAGAATCAATGAATTTTTGTAACATTCATTTTGTCTAATTTGGTTTATTGTACTGCTTGTATTAATGTACAATGGAATATTAGTTTAACTTTCACATGTTCAATGTTTGAAGTTCGATGCGTAGTTGTCTACTTCAAGGTTATTGCACTAACTTATACAGTCAATCGTATAGGAGAAAAATGACAAGACAACAGTCAATCATATACTACAAGGTTGGGACCCACTTCTAGTAATGCTTTTTCAGGAACTAGGTAACTTATTCATGCTCAACAGAAAATCGTATAGGAGAAAAATGACAAGACATCCGTCGATCTTGAAAAATGTATTAATCAAGCTAGCCTTTGAAGAATGTATAGACTTTAAAGAATGTATAGACTTTGATGAATGTATAGACTTGATGGATGTATAGACTCGCTATGAAGATGCATGGAGAATGTATAGACTTTGAAGAATGTATAGATTTGATGGATGTATAGACTTGCTATGAAGATGCATGGAGAATGTATAGACTTTGAAGAATATATTGGTCCAAGAGTGTATAGACTTGCTATGAAGATGCATGGAGAATGTGTAGACTTTGAAGAATGTATAGACTTGATGGATGTATAGACTTGCTATGAAGATGCATGGAGAATGTATAGACTTTGAAGAATGTATAGACTTTGATGAATGTATAGATTTGATGGATGTATAGACTTGCTGATGTATAGACTTGCTATGAAGATGCATGGAGAATGTATAGACTTTGATGAATGTATAGACTTGATGGATGTATAGACTTGCTCAGTTATCAGCTAAGTTATCAGCTAATGGATGTATAGACTTGCTAGCATGCACCGACTTACAGAAGACATTATTTCATCATCAATGCACAAGAATGCACAAGGGGCACACAACAACAACAACAATTCACACTATCATCATCATTCTTATGTGGTGACTCATTGAGTTGTTATTATCAAAACATCAACACTATCATCAAAAAATGTACAATGGAATATTAGTTTAACTTTCACATGTTCAATGTTTGAAGTTCAATGTGTAATTGTCTACTTCAAGGTTATTGCACTAACTTATACACTCAAATACATGTGTATTGTTTTTCATGATTTTGAGTGATTATTTAAATTTTTTATGACTTTTTTCAGATTTTTGAGAATTAATATGTTTTTTTTAAAACCTTTTAATTGGGTTTCGGCCGGTTTCGGCCGAAACCGAAACCGATACCGAGTCGTATCGGTTTCGGACCCGGCCGAAACCGAGTCCGAAACCGAGTTTGCCATCCCTGACCGGAGGGGGAACCCCCTCCGGTCACTGTCCCACCGGAGGGGGGGGCTTTCCCCTCCATTTTATGTGGAGAAATGCCATGCTGCCACGAAGCCATGCTATAAAGCAGAAATGACATGTTGCAGAAATGCCATGCTGTCTCACTGCCATGTTATGCTGCCATGCTGTGAAACATTACAGCATGTAGATGCTGTGAAGGTGCAGATGCCATGGGCCAATGATATTATAAATGCAAATGCTATTTCAATTAAACATATTTCATGCTGTAAAACATTATAGCATTACGGAAATATAGAAAAGTGCAGATGCTGCTTCAAATACCACAAGTTTCTACAAATGCAACAAGTTTCAAACAACAACAGGTGCAACAAGTTTCAAACAACAATAATGATCAAGAACATTCTGTTCATCAAACAAATGACATTCTATTCATGCTGTAATAATCAGAAACGCTTCTGTTGTTGACTGTTCAACAACATTATAGAGAAGTGCAGAAATATTTCTGATCAACGACATTGTAGAAATACCCCGGAAGGGGGAAAATTGTAAAAATGCCCTCGGAGGGTGGAAAATTGTAGAAATATCCCTAGAGGGTGAAAAATTACAGAAATGTCCCCGTTTGGGGGGGGGATTACAGAAATGTCCTCGGACGGTAGAAAGTTGCAGAAATGTCTCCGATAGAGGGAAATTATAGAAGCACCCCTGATTGGAAAAATTACAGAAATACCTCCGGTGGGTGAAAAATCACATAAATACCTCCAGTGGACAAAAAAATACAGAAATACCCCCGGTGGGTGGAAAATCACATAAATACCTCCGGTGGGTAGAAAATTACAGAAATACCCCCGGTGGGTGGAAAATTACATAAATACCTCCGGTGGGTAGAAAATCACATAAATACCCCCCGGTGGGTGGAAAATTACAGAAATACCCCAGTGGGCGGAAAAAATTCAGAAATACCTCCGGTGGCGGGAAGATTTTAGAAATACTCCCGATGACAAAAAGATTGCAGAAATATCCCCGATGGAGGAAAAATTACAAAAATATCCTAAATGGTGGGAAAATACAAAAAGACCCTGAAATATTAGGAAATTGCAAAAACACCACATTTGTGGGAAAGTTACATCAAAGTCATTGTTCAATCTAGAAACTGTACAAAGTTCCCAGTTTCTCAGAATCACTGAAGAATGCTCTTGTCCATGGTTGGCGCGGTTGCACGACTCGGTGGAGCGAGACCACGCCCCTTCCTTGAAGCGGTGTGCGCTCTCCTGAGTTCGGCTTATGGCTAACCATCTAAGTCCATGTATCTATTTCATGGCCAAGAGCTATCAGGCCCGGAAACAATAAAATTGATGAAATTACAAATAAACCCTGTGAACTCAAGAAATTAAGACGATGAATACCCAAGAAGTCAAATGACAGGGTTATTTCCGAGAAGTCAATAAATCAAGATGAGAAATGCCCAAAAAGTCGAATGCCGGAGATATTTCCGAGAAGTCATGAAATTTATACTCGGAATGTCCAAGAAGTCAAACAACGGGGCGATCTCCAAAAAGTCAAGAATGGCGGATATGTCCAGGAAATCAAGAAATGACGAGACTATCTCAGAAAAAGTCAAGAAGTGACAGATATGCTCAAGAAGTCAAGACATGACGAGGCTATCTCCGAGAAATGTCAAATATATGCCAAAAAGTCAGAATGACAAGAATGCCCAGGAAGTCGAGACATGACGGGGCTATTTCCAAGAAAATAAGAAATTGCAAGAACATCCCAAAGATTGGGAAAACTGTAAAAATACTATGATGGAGGGAAAATTATAAATATAACCCGTCTCAGGCGGGAATGTCCTTTTTGGACACCAAGGCAACTTAAGAGTCCAATCACAATCAAAAGCGTGATTGTGACCATGAAGCAACTCCGAGGCATCGATAATGATCATATTGGCGATCAAACAGTCCTCGTGATAAAATTCAAGCTTAACTCTCCGATCAGGGGACACGAGTAAATGTAATGATCCAAATGTAGAATGAAGCAAATTCAAAGGCTCTGGTTGCAACTGGATATAATCCTGAAGACCCGATTACACAATCGGGACCATATGTAAAGGTCTTGAAGGATTGATTGTAATTCAAATCATGTGTTCAAAGAAATAAAGTCTCCAAAGTTCTTTGCAAGAGTATGTATCCGGAATGGGCAATCAAGCTCATTTATGTCATAACTAATAGAGGCAAAAGGCGTTCTTCGACAGTTAATCAAAGGTGTTCGGATTTTTACCGATGTAAATTAACACCGACTTCGGTCGGTGGGGAAAAGTCCAGTACACGAACCCTAAATCGTCTGATAAACCCAAAAAATGCGGAATTAACAAATATGTCAAGATATACGACATATCCATCCAGCGAAATCGGATGTTCCAAAAACTTTTCCGCGTGTAAACAGACTGGCACGCCCGGTGAGACTTTTCCTGCCTTTCATCTCTTTGTCAAAGAATAGCCTAGTCTCAATGAAGGTTGTGACTCCTTCACACTCTTGCAAGAAGTTCTGAAGATTCTCGACGTCATTGTTGTCGCCCGGGGGCATTAAAGTTAAAGCTATTGGAGGCATCAAGGTTAAGCGGTCCCTTTCAAAGCCCTATATATCTAAGGCTTCTCCTACAAACAGGGGGCAATGCCATACCGGCCGTCATTGCTGCCGCCGGGGGCATCAAGGTTAAGCACTTCCTTTCGAAGCCCAAATGTCAACATAACACATGTCCAAAGCTACTATTGTCAACAGGGGGCAACATCGTCCCGTCCATGACTGTCGTTGCTCAGGAGATCAAAGTGAAGACTCCCCTTGAAGACTAAGTGCCAATAAAATCCATATGTTGTTCCTGCTAGCCGAGGGTAATGTTACCACCATGGTAGGAAGGCATGTTGTGGCTTATCCAAATTTGGCAAGATTGGCCTTTGTTGTTGAAAAGGAATACGATCGGCAAGATGGAGGCGAGCCAATCTCATAACAATGCCTGGTCAAATATGCCAAGCCTAGGAAGAGATGAAACGAGCCCATGGCTAAGCTTCGTGTCCGAAGCCAGCGCACTGGTGGAAAGTCAAAGTCTCTAAGCTCGGTCAAGGGGGCAATCCTATTGCCGTCTACATCAAGTTAAGGCGAAAATGGAAAAAGCGGGCGTCCAAGCCTCACAAAAAAGGATGTGCCGACAGGAAGCCAAAGCTCTTAAGTGAGCAGAGGGTCGATTCCGTGGAACAACTTTTTATCAAACAAATATGGGTCGCCAAGGAGGAGGCCCGAGGAATTAGAAAGGATATGGTAGTTCAATCTGCCCAGTCGCCATTCTAGCAACAAGCCAATAAGTTGACAATCCAAGATCTGCGAACCCTCCATCAATCATCATCGGGGGCAAAGGAAAAAGGAGTCTAGAAAAGTTCTTCATTCTTCAGACACAATCTGAACTAAGGAGACTGATAACCTTGGGGCTTCCTCGTCCCAAGTGTCGACTTTGAATCAGCTAGGGGCACTCACTGGCTCGGGTTCAGAACCCCCAAGAGGAAAGGATAAAACATGTCCCAAAGTCACCCACAGAAGCAGACATGGGCTATCCCTTGCTTCTCTAAATATTGTGCCTGGGCATGTCATCCTACATAGGTTGCTGATCTAAAGATACAGAAAACCAATTCAGACAAAGAAATTGCCAAGAAAGGTCAACAACAATGAAACATCACAAATTGTACAAGTGCAACAACAAAAGGCCAACTGGGTGAAAGAGGCCTCGAAGAATATAAGCCTTCTAAGGCAAGAACTTGAGGCAAGAATTTCAACCCTGGGGGCATGTCCCAATCAGCCCCAAAATAGATTCTCCTTTCCCTCAAGATTTGACATGAGGCAGAAAAGGAAGAAGAATAGATAAAGAAAAGGGAAGAAGGAAGACAAAATTGCGTATCTGACGAAGAAAACTCCAAGAAAAGGTAGGAGCAAAGCACTAAATAAAGCTCCGAACAAAGTCTCAAGCGAGATTTTGAGCAAGGTAACTTCGACAAGCAAGAGCCCAAGTAGAAGCCCAAGGAAGAAGACTCTCAGCCAAGTCCTAGGCAAAGCCCGAAAGGCTAATCCAGGGAAGAAAGCTCCAAGCAAAGCTATAGGCGAAGTAAGGAAGGCAAGCCCGAAGGAGAAAAAGGCTAAGTAAAACCACAGACAGAGCCAAGGAGTCAAGTTCAATGGGGACCGTTGTCCTTTCCCCTTGATTTCAAAACTATTATGCCTCCAAACATGCCTTTATGACATCAAGCTGTCTATACATGGGATCCAACCCATGCTTTGGTACCAAATTGGTGTCGAATGCCAAATTGCCAATTTCGGGTCTTGACCCACTTTGGGCTAGAAGCCATCCTTTGCTATTAAACCCCTTCTTTGATACCTGAATCTAACTTCAAGCCTAAACATGTGCCTATGGCTCCAAACCAACTTTGAGAATCAACTTCTCTCTCCGGTGTCCACGGGGAGGCTATGAAATTCCCTACCAATTTTTTTTTTCCAAAAAAAAAGAAAAAAAGAGAAGAAAAGAGAAATAAAGGAGGAGAGAAAGATAGAAGCACTCTTGGCCTAGGCCCTTTAAGGCAGAAGCTCAAAGTGAAAATTCCATCTCGGGATGAGCGAATTCCACCCAACTTGGTCGTCAAACAGTCAGTCCTCTTGAAATGAAGGGCAAGCTAGGAAAAAAAAAACAAGAAAAGAAGCGCTTGAAGAAAATCTAAGGAAACAAAGCTGAGCAGGTGACTGTCGCGGTATCCCCGGAAAAGAAAATCCCTTTGCGAAGAATTGCAAAAAAGAAAGTAACCATCCCTTTCACCCAATGAAAAGTATGTGAAGCTGAAGTTGCATCTGTTATATGATCCACATCACCTGGATCATCATCTTGTCAGAGCCTAAATCTAGAGTTCAAAAAAAAAAGGAAAAGAAAAAATAAAAAAGGGGTTTAAAATAGAGGTGCCCCGGCGGACTTAGCCATTCCCATCACAGGGATGGTTGAGGGTAAGAAGGCCTAAGAAACTCGGCTGAGGTGAAAACCCGAAAGGGCGTCTCAGGCAAAATTGGGTGACCCCTCAGCGTGAAAACCTGAAAGGGCGCGCTAGAAAAAGTTAAAGGGGGCCAACTTCGGCGAAAACCCAAAAGGGCACTGGGGTTGGTAAGGTGAAATAAAAAAAGAAAAATATATTTTCAGCAATCATCATGCACCAGCATCGTGGTTACCCTCCACTCGAAAATCCTGTCCACTCAAATGCACCAAAACCCAAACCCTTGGCTTGAAACCCCTTTCGTGGTTACCCTCCACTCGAAAATCCTGTCCACTCAAATGCACCAAAACCCAAACCCTTGGCTTGAAACCCCTTTCGGGTCAATAACCATCCAAAATGAAACCCAAATCCTTGGTTCTAAACCCCTTGGGGTCAGCCACCATTAAAACCAACTTTTTGATTACCCAGACCTTCCTTAGATCACCAAAAAAAACGAAACATAAAACCCGAATCATTGATTCAAAACCCCTTCCGGGTCAACAACCACAAAATATAACCAAATTTTTGTTACCCAAACCTTTCAAGTCAGCAAGAAAAAAAAACCACCCAAAGTTATGGTGTCCAAACCCCTTCTCGGTCAGTTACCATTTCAAAACCCAAAAACTTCATCGTCAATCCCTTTTTCATTGGCCCCACATCTTCCTTATGGTGGAGGGTCAATGGAAATTCAGACACTTTGTCCCAACGACAAGGTCAAGCAACAACAACACCAGAAGCAGCTACAACGACGACGTCAAGCAACAATGCCACCATAAACAACAACAACAAAAAAGAAAAAAAGAAAGAAAAAATGGGGCTTAAAATTGAGGTGCCCCGACGGACTTGGGCATCCAACTTGTTGGTTGCCTAAGGGTAAAAAGGTCATAAAACCCGGCTGGAGTGAAAACCCGAAAGGGCGCTTCAGGCAAAAATGGGTAACCCCTCTGTGTGAAAACCCGAAAGGGCGCACTGGAAAAAGCTAAAGGGGGCCAGCTTCGGCGAAAACCCGAAAGGGCGGTGGAGCTGGTAATGTGAAAAAAAAAAGAAGAAGAAGAAAAAAAGAGAAAAGAAGAAGAAGAAAGTAGGAACGCATCGTCATTATGGACTACCATCTCAAACATCCTTTGTCCGATGATTTTGTCCCACTATGGCGAGCACATTATCAAACCATCAAATCACAAGTTCCCGAAAAGCTCACACAAATTTCAACTCTTGGCTTCCAAATCACAAAAGTTAGCCAAACCCTCGGTGCAATTCTCAGCTCCCAAATCAACCAAGGTCAGTTAACTCCAACTCCAACTCCAGTTCTCGGCCTTCAAACCGCACAGGTCAGCCAAGTTCCAAAACCGAAAGGTCAACCAAAATCCAAACTCAAATCCCAAATTCTGTTGAGCCCAAACCATCAAGGTCACCCACCGCAAACTCTAAACCTCAATTCTAAGCTTTGGCTTCCAAACCACAAAGGCTAGTCAACCCCAATGCTAATCATTGACCCCACCTTAACTCCTAATGCTTGACTTCTACGCCACGGAGGTCGGTATGAGAGAAAAAAGAATGAGAGAAAAAAAAAAGAAGAAAAAAAAAGAGGAAAAAAAAAGAGGAGAAAGAAAAAAGGAAAAGAAGAGAAAATAAAAAAATAAAAAAAGAAGGAAAAGAAAAAAAAAGAGAGAGAACGATTGTTATTCATCACCATTAGCCGTCATCATCGACGTCTCTTTTTCTTATGATTTTGTCCCTATGTTAGGCCAAGCATATCTCAATTCAATATGTAGTGTTGACATGATGTCCTTCCGAGACTGTCAACCCTACCCATATTTCAACTCTGGATTTGACCATTATGTCCCTTTTTGGCCCGTCACTTCCACCAAATCTTAATTGTTGGTTTTGACCTACAAGTCTTTTTTGGACCGTCAATTCCAAAAATTCTCAAGTTTTGGTGTTTATTCACATATGTCCCTTCGGGACTGTCAACGCAAAAGACCGCCCCAAATTCTCAAATGATGAAGAAGCCGACCTTATCACCTCTGAGGTCAACGCAATTGAAGAAGATGGTCCTACCGAGAAAGAGGAATAAGATTGGCGTGAGCTAATTATCAAAAGAAAGAATGGTTGCCTCCCTTCAGATCGAGCTCAAAGGGTTCAACCGCTGCGAAGGGCAACATCATATCAATTGATAGGAAATCAATTATATCGGCTGGTGCATGAAAAGGACAAGCATGTCCTCTCGCCGAAGGAAGCCAAGATGGTCATGCACGACATCCACCCAGGGCTCTGCGGTGCCCATCAAGTCGGGGACAAAATGAAGAACAATATAAAACTGAGAGGTTTCTGCTGGCCCACCATGTATGCGGGTTGCAACCTATACGCCTGCATGTCACCAATGCCAAACTTTCGGCCCAGTGCCAAGAAGTCTCTCAAGCTCATTGCACACTATGGCTCCTACATGATCCTTTACAGAATGAGAAATGGATATCGTGAGACCTTTCCCACCATCCATAAGAGGCTACAAATTCATCCTAGCCGTTACAAATTATTTCTCTAGGTGGGCCGAAGCTATCCTTCGGCAGGAGGTCATAAGATAGGCAGTTGCCCAATTTGTCAAGCACCATATTATATATCGATTTGGCACCCCCTGTCGAATCAAGTCAGATAATGACACTCCATTCAAAGACAGGACCATTTACCAGTTGGCAGCAAAGTTTCGTATCGACTGGAGAACGTCAACCGTCTACAATTCCCAAGCCAATTGGATTGGCCGAAGCATTTAATAAGACCCTCTGCAAGCTCCTGGCCAAGATCGTCAGCAGCCGCAAAACGGACAGGGGCGAGAAAATACACGAAGCTCTGTGGCCATGCCAAACTGTCTACAAGGCTCCCACCAGCTGTTCCCCCTTTTCTCTGGTGTATGGGGCGAAGGCTGTAATATCAATTGAAATTGAAATGTCATTTTACCGGGTAGCCGTGCATACCGGCTTGCAAGCCTACAAACAAGATGAAATAGAAAGGAGGCTTGAAGAGCTGTCTAACCTTGAAAGCAAAATGCTAGAAACCTACAAACATCTTCAGCTATACCAAGCCCGAATGACTCAAGCCTATGATGAGCTGGTAAAGTAAAGGGGGTTCAAAAAAAAAAAGTGACGTCGTCATGGTCAAAAGAAAGGGAAGTCATGGCCAGCAAACCCAACGACAAACTACAACTCAATTGGCGTGGGCCCTATGTTGTCACAAGGGTCTACGAAGGAGGCGCATACACAGTCGGTAACCACGGGGGAGAAATGCCATTCCCACCACTAAATGGGAAGCATTTAAAGCTATACTACGCTCCCGAGCAGGAGTTCAAGCAACAATCTACACAAGACTTGCCCTCCTCCGCAGGGGAGTAAGGAAGGGTAGGGGAGTTACCCTCCCAAAAAAAACTCAAAAGTCATGGTTGCTTTGAATAGTTCTTGTTCACGTCCCACCGTGCTAAATCCAAAGTTTGGCTTTCCAATTTCCTTGGTTAGCCCTAAATCCAAATCTCTGGCTTTCCAATTCCATTGGTTAGCCCTAAATCCAAAGTCTGGCTTACCAATTTCATTGGTTAGCCCCAAAGTCAAAGTTCGGCTTTCCAATTTCCTTGGTTAGCCCCAAATCCAAAGTTCGGCTTTCCAATTTCCTTGGTTAGCCCTAAATTCAAAATTTGGCTTTCCAACTTCTTTGGTTAGCCCCAAATCCTAAATCTTCGGCCTCCCAACCTAGTTGGTCGTCCCCAAATCTAAAGTTTTTTGGCTTTCCAATTTCATTGGTTAGCCCCAATTCCCAAAGTTTGGCTTTCCAACCCCAAATCCCAAAGTTTGGCTTTCCAACTTCCTTGGTTAGCCCCAAATCCTAAATCTTCGGCCTCCCAACCTAGTTGGTCGGCCCCAAATCCAAAGTTTTTCGGCTTTCCGATTTCATTGGTTAGCCCTAAATCCCAAAGTTTGGCTTTCCAACTTCCTTGGTTAGTCCCAAATCCTAAATCTTCGGCCTCCCAACCTAGTTGGTCGGCCCCAAATCCAAAGTTTTTCGGCTTTCCGATTTCATTGGTTAGCCCCAAATCCCAAAGTTTGGCTTTCCAACTTCCTTGGTTAGCCCCAAATCCCAAATCTTCGGCCTCCCAACCTAGTTGGTCGGCCCCAAATCCAAAGTTTTTCGGCTTTCCGATTTCATTGGTTAGCCCCAATTCCCAAAGTCTGGCTTTCCAACTTCCTTGGTTAGCCCCAAATCTTAAATCTTCTGCCTCCCAACCTAGTTGGTCGGCCCCAAATCCAAAGTTTTTCGGCTTTCCGATTTCATTGGTTAGCCCCAAATCCCAAACTCTGGCTTTCCAACTTCCTTGGTTAGCCCCAAATCCTAAATCTTTGGCCTCCCAACCTAGTTGGTCGGTCCCAAATCCAAAATTTTTCGGCTTTCCAATTTCATTGGTTAGCCCCAAATCCTAAGTTTGGCTTTCCAACTTCCTTGGTTAGCCTCAAATCCTAAATCTTCGGCCTCCCAACCTAGTTGGTCTGCCCCAAATCTAAAATTTTTCAGCTTTCCAACATTACTTGGTCAGTCCCAAATCCCAAGTTTTTCGGCTTTCCAACATTGCTTGGTCAGTCCCAAATCCCAAGTTTTTCGGCTTCCCCACATCGTGGGTCGGCCTCAAATCTCAAGTTTCGGCTTCCCAACATTGCTTGGTCAAGCCCCAAATCTCAAGTTTCGGCTTCCCAACGTCGTTTGGCCAGCCCCAAATCTCCAAGTTCTCGGCTTCCCAACTTCGTTTGGTCAGCCCCAAATCTTAAATTCTGACTTTCTAAACCCCGTTTGGTTAGCCCCAAATCCTAAGTTTCGGCTCTCGTAAACCATTTTTGGTCAGCCCCACATCCAAACTTTTGGCTTCTAAATCGTTTTTGGTCAGCCTTAAAATCCGATACTCAAATTTCTGAATTCTGCTTTTGGCCCTTAAACCGTTAGAGGTCGGCCAAGTCATCACCTCACAGTTACTCTCTCTTGCAAGGTGCAACATCTAATTTCAAGCTCCGGAGGGTTGACTACCGTTGTTCAAAAAAAGGTAACAGAAAAGAAAGAAAAAAAAGAAGAGAAGAAAAAAAAAAGAAAAAAAAAGAAAAAAAGAGAGAGAAAAAAGTAGAAAGAAAAAAGAAGAAAAAAAAGAGAGAGAAAGAGAGAGAAAAGGAGAAAGGAAGGGAAAGATTTCGCACGACCACATTTAGCATTTTCTGCTCTTGTCCCACCGACACCACAAGTGTTCCAAAACAAAAATCCAATGGAACCATTTGCAAAAATGGGTAAGAACGTCCCTCTAGTGCCAACATCTATACTTGGAGGTGACTCATCCACCGAAGACTAAAAGAGAAAAAAATCTTCAACTACTGAATTTTCATGCTCGGGCAATCGCCAAGATAGACCCCTTCAAAGGAGCCTCTCCACTTAGCAAGCTGGCAAGTGCATCAAACTTCCACAACGAAGCTGCATTCTTAACTCCCTTCGGTGTCTCGGGAGACTCCGCCAAGGAAGGCCCTTCCAATGAAAAAAAAAAGAGGAAGAAAAGAGAATGACTACAAATCCAATGAAAGAAGTGGATTCTCTGTTAATCATGAAATCATGCTGGGTGCCGGAGGCAATCCCTCAAGGTGATTGTAAATAAATAAAAGAATGCACAACATGAATCTCGAGACAAGTCCTCGGGATAACTACAAGCAAATGAAAGGATGCATATCAAGTGCAAAGCTTAACACCTCCTGGGTGCATCTTGTTTTAGCTTTGCTTCGCAAAGTCGCCTTGCATAACTCTAGTGGAAGAAAAATACTCCTAATGAAGTGAAGTCCACAAAGCACAAGACTGCATCTGTGAGAGCATTAGGTCACTCAAATTTGAAGCTGTGGAAGCTCTAAAATTCTCCCAATACATGGACCCGATGTGGCAGCTCAGAAGCAGCCTGCAAAGCAAAAAGGGAAAATCATCAGTATACAAGGAATCTCAAAGCAAAGTTGATATGGAAATCAAAAATTGGAATATTGATTCCCCTACCCAGACATGACAGTTCTGGAAGAATCCCTTCAATAGAACCTGCAAAGAAAAACATCAGTATACAAGAAAGTTCAAATCATACGAGCAATGCTGATGTGAAAGATATAACCCCAGCAACAATGGATGTTGGCCCAATGAGTCCTCTGACTCAAAAGAAGCTTGCAAGGCCGGGCTTCGGGTAAAGTCAGAAAGGCAGGGCCCAACCAAAGAACTCCAAATCAAGCTCTAGACAAGCTCCAAAAGGTGACATTAAGCGAGAGCAATCCGAGTCCAACTCCAGGCAAAGCCAAAAAGGGCGAGACCAAGGCGGAATCCCCCAGTTAAGCCAGACAGATCAAGGAACAAGCATGCAAGAAGCCCGAAGCAGTATCAACGTCTCAAAACTCCGGTCCTTATATGATCGAGTTCCAAGAACCGTCGCCCAAAATAATCAAGTAAGCATTCAATGTCACCCGCCAAATACATAAAGGAGAGGCTGACTGGGTCAAGATGGTCCCAAACAAGCATGGTCACCCTAAACTCCCTCAAAGAAAAACCGAATTCAACAACTCCAAATCTGGAGGCACCTCCCAACAATCTGCAAAAGGCAGAAACTCCTTCTCCGATTAAACTGGCGTAAGCTAGAAGGCAGGATAAGGACGAGAAAAAGTATTTAAAAAGAAGAATGAGGAGGGAAGCGTCCTCTTTAGTGTGGCTATGATGCTAGAGTGTTCCACCCTACCGGGGAATGCCAAGAAATCCAAGATTGGATTGAAACCATTAAAAGGAAGAGATCGATGCCCAAAGAACCTACGTGAAATAGAGAAACCACAGATGGGCAATCGAAAAGCTATTAAGTCAAAGACGCCTCGCAGAAATACTGTACAAGGAAGATCTTGTATTCTACAAGCTGAAATGGCCAATGCTTCAACTTAAATCCTTTGTCGACCCGAAAGTCCAGGCCGGCAATCATATGTAGCAAGGCACCAAGCAATGCATGAGACAGATTCTCGGGCAAAGAAGAAGAAGGGAGAGAGTCTTCATAGCAAGATTCCCGATTTAGTCTTGGATAAAGCCAGAAAAGACAAAGCTCAGGAGAAAAAATGCTAGACCAGGTTATGGACGAAGAACAAGAGAATTTCGGTCACCAAAAAAAAACAAAAGAAAAAAAAAGAAAAATCATGCTACTTCTGTTGGCGCATTTTGCGATTCTTCAATGAAACTCAGCCTCAGGTCGACTTGGTGGAGCGGGTCCATGTCACTTCTCTGAAATGGTGTGCGCTCAACTGAGTTTCCTCCTAGAGATTACTGAGTCGAGAAATATCCAATTCACCCAAGCCGAAGGAAGAAGTCAGATGGCCCGGCGTAGAGCACGTGATAGTACCAAACGTCGGTCATAACTCAAATGTCAAACTTTGCGTAGAATTTGTGACAAGACCCAGCAATAATGGATCTCTAGAGCAATGTATAATGCCTTTGAGTTCCACTCAAGACTGTCGCCACATTCAACTGAATTCTCTGTCATGTTATTGGGACTCAGGGGAAAAGAACAAATCCAAAAATATTCTCCGCCTTGTCATGAAGACTGACGATAGCAGCGGAAGTGCCAAAATGCACGGGCCGCCCGCCGTCACCTTCGGTTCTGACGGACATCCCGTGGGGGACATTTGTTGAACCCTGAAAATTATACAAAAAAGGGGGGGGTTCCCTTTTTATTTTCTGCTGCAGATAGAGAAAAAAAAAGAAAGGGAGGAATGTGAACCCCCTCCGGTCACTACACCGGAGAGGGAACCCCCTCCAGTACTGTACCGGAGGGGGGTTCCCCCCCTTCATTTCCTACTGCTGTGGGGAAGAAAAAAAAGAAGAAAGAGAAAAGAAAAAAGAAAAAGAATGTGAGGAGGTTTGACCCCCTCCGGTACATGCACCGGAGGGGGGACCCCTCCGCCCCTCTCTCTTCTCTCCGGTAATGACAAACCGGAGGGGGGACCCCCTCCGGTCCTTTGCAACATGAAAAAAAAAAAATTAGAAGAGGGAAGGGGGAAATACCCCCTCCGGTACATGAACCGGAGGGGGAACCCCCTCCGGTCACTGTACCACCGGAGGGGGGGGCTTTCCCCTCCATTTTATGTGGAAAGAAAGAAAACAGTAAAAAAAAAATTAAAAGGGAAGGGAGGGGAAGAGTCACCTTGTCCCTTGGACTTCCACCGGAGGGGGTGTTTCCACCGGAGCTACCTAGCCTCCGGTCCACTTCTAACTCCTATAAAAGGAAGCCTAGAGCTCCAAGGAAAAAAGGGGGGGGAGAGGAACAACAAGAAGCAGCCTGGAGAGCTTGTTAAGGCCCAGGCAAAGCATGCTCCCATGAGAGGGAAGAGGAGTGATATGGTCACAAACAATGATGTGCAGAAATCAACAATATATGTGCAGAACTCAACAATATTGTTGTGCATAAATATGTTGAAGTGTGCTGGGAAGCGCTGTGAAGTGTGTGAGGTGCGTTGCGCATAAATATGTCGAAGTGTGCTGTGAAAAGTATAGAAAAGGGCAGAGAAATGCCATGCTGCCACGAAGCCATGCTATAAAGCAGAAATGACATGTTGCAGAAATGCCATGCTGTCTCACTGCCATGTTATGCTGCCATGCTGTGAAACATTACAGCATGTAGATGCTGTGAAGGTGCAGATGCCATGGGCCAATGATATTATAAATGCAAATGCTATTTCAATTAAACATATTTCATGCTGTAAAACATTATAGCATTACGGAAATATAGAAAAGTGCAGATGCTGCTTCAAATACCACAAGTTTCTACAAATGCAACAAGTTTCAAACAACAACAGGTGCAACAAGTTTCAAACAACAATAATGATCAAGAACATTCTGTTCATCAAACAAATGACATTCTATTCATGCTGTAATAATCAGAAACGCTTCTGTTGTTGACTGTTCAACAACATTATAGAGAAGTGCAGAAATATTTCTGATCAACGACATTGTAGAAATACCCCGGAAGGGGGAAAATTGTAAAAATGCCCTCGGAGGGTGGAAAATTGTAGAAATACCCCTAGAGGGTGAAAAATTACAGAAATGTCCCCGTTAGGGGGGGGGGAATTACATAAATGTCCTCGGACGGTAGAAAGTTGCAGAAATGTCTCCGATAGAGGGAAATTATAGAAGCACCCCTGATTGGGAAAATTACAGAAATACCTCCGGTGGGTGAAAAATCACATAAATACCTCCAGTGGACAAAAATTACAGAAATACCCCCGGTGGGTGGAAAATCACATAAATACCTCCGGTGGGTAGAAAATTACATAAATACCCCCGGTGGGTGGAAAATTACAGAAATACCTCCGGTGGGTAGAAAATCACATAAATACCCCCTGGTGGGTGGAAAATTACAGAAATACCCCAGTGGGCGGAAAAAATTCAGAAATACCTCCGGTGGCGGGAAGATTTTAGAAATACTCCCGATGACAAAAAGATTGCAGAAATATCCCCGATGGAGGAAAAATTACAAAAATATCCTAAACGGTGGGAAAATACAAAAAGACCCTGAAATATTAGGAAATTGCGAAAACACCACATTTGTGGGAAAGTTACATCAAAGTCATTGTTCAATCTAGAAACTGTACAAAGTTCCCAGTTTCTCAGAATCACTGAAGAATGCTCTTGTCCATGGTTGGCGCCGGTTGCACGACTCGGTGGAGCGAGACCACGCCCCTTCCTTGAAGCGGTGTGCGCTCTCCTGAGTTCGGCTTATGGCTAACCATCCAAGTCCATGTATCTATTTCATGGCCAAGAGCTATCAGGCCCGGAAACAATAAAATTGATGAAATTACAAATAAACCCTGTGAAATCAAGAAATTAAGACGATGAATACCCAAGAAGTCAAATGACAGGGTTATTTTCGAGAAGTCAATAAATCAAGATGAGAAATGCCCAAAAAGTCGAATGCCGGAGATATTTCCGAGAAGTCATGAAATTTATACTCGGAATGTCCAAGAAGTCAAACAACTGGGCGATCTCCAAAAAAGTCAAGAATGGCGGATATGTCCAGGAAATCAAGAAATGACGGGACTATCTCAGAAAAAGTCAAGAAGTGACAGATATGCTCAAGAAGTCAAGACATGACGAGGCTATCTCCGAGAAATGTCAAATATATGCCAAAAAGTCAGAATGACAAGAATGCCCAGGAAGTCGAGACATGACGGGGCTATCTCCAAGAAAATAAGAAATTGCAAGAACATCCCAAAGATTGGGAAAACTGTAAAAATACTATGATGGAGGGAAAATTACAAATATAACCCGCCTCAGGCGGGAATGTCCTTTATGGACACCAAGGCAACTTAAGAGTCCAATCACAATCAAAAGCGTGATTGTGACCATGAAGCAACTCCGAGGCATCGATAATGATCATCTTGGCGATCAAACAGTCCTCGTGATAAAATTCAAGCTTAACTCTCCGATCAGGGGACACGAGTAAATGTAATGATCCAAATGTAGAATGAAGCAAATTCAAAGGCTCTGGTTGCAACTGGATATAATCCTGAAGACCCGATTACACAATCGGGACCATATGTAAAGGTCTTGAAGGATTGATTGTAATTCAAATCATGTGTTCGAAGAAATAAAGTCTCCAAAGTTCTTTGCAAGAGTATGTATCCGGAATGGGCAATCAAGCTCATTTATGTCACAACTAATAGAGGCAAAAGGCGTTCTTCGACAGTTAATCAAAGGTGTTCGGATTTTTACCGATGTAAATTAACACCGACTTCGGTCGGTGGGGAAAAGTCCAGTACACGAACCCTAAATCGTCTGATAAACTCAAAAAATGCGGAATTAACAAATATGTCAAGATATACGACATATCCATCCAGCGAAATCGGATGTTCCAAAAACTTTTCCGCGTGTAAACAGAGTCACAACTATTGAGTATCTTGGACATGTTATATCATAGAATGGGGTATCCTTAATGGCAGAGAAGCTGCAATCCATTCTTTCTTGGCCAATCCCCAAAACCATTAAAGCACTGAGAGGTTTCTTAGGCTTGACTGGATCATCATCATCATCAGAGCCTTATCCCAATTAATTGGGGTCGGCTACATGAATCAGAGGCTTGACTGGATATTATAGAAAATTCATAAAATGTTATAGCTTAATAGCTGCACCTTTGACCCAGCTATTAAAAAAATACAGTTTTCAGTGGTCCTCTGCAGCAACAGATGCTTTTAATAAGCTCAAGGAAGCCATGTCATCTGTCCCAGTTTTGGCTTTGCCAAATTTCAATGAAACTTTTGTGGTGGAGTGAGACGCAAGTGGTTGTGGCATGGGGGCAGTCTTGATGCAGTTAGGGAAACCAATAGCATACATCAGTAAGGCTTTTTCCTCTCTTCAATTGGGTATGTCGACATATGAGAGAGATGGAAGCCATTATTTTTGCTGTACAAAAGTGGCGACCCTATTTGGTGGGCTGGAAATTTACCATAAGAACAGACCATCAAAGTCTGCGTTACCTTTTAAGCCAACAGGTGCACACTCCTGCACAGCAACGTTGGTTAATTAAGTTGCTTGGTTATGACTTTCAACTGGAATATAAAGCAGGACATCACAACAAGGCCGCAGATGCTTTATCTCGGGTTTATGAAAATTTTACTTGTCTATCTATCTCGATGGTCACACCAGATTGGTTTACACAGTTTTAGCAGTCATATTCTACTCATCCTTATTTTCAGTCCTTGTGGGATAAGTGGCAGCAGGGCACCTTGGATACTAGCAAATACTCTTATAAGGGAGGGATTTTTTATTACAAGGGAAGGATACATCTGTTCAAATCCCACCCCCTCATTCCACAGATATTACATGACCATCATGATTCACCTGTGGGAGGCCACTCAGGCTATCATCGAACTCTGAAGAGGATCAAAAGCAGTTTCCACTGGTTGGGCCTCCATGCTTCAGTGAAGGAATATATTAAGTGTTGTGATATTTGCCAGCGGGCTAAATCTGTCACACAATCCCCATGCGGGTCTACTGCAACCGTTGCCTATACCTGATGCTATTTGGACACATGTCAACATGGACTTTATAGAGGGCTTGCCATCTTCTCATCATAAATCAGTGATTTTAGTGGTCATTGACCGGCTTTCTAAATATGCCCATTTTGTTGCACTTCATCACCCATATGCAGCACTCTCAGTAGCTCGTGAGTTTACAACTCATGTGATTAAATTGCATGGCATGCCAAAGATTATAGTTTCAGACAGAGATGCTGTTTTCACAAGTGCTTTTTGGAAAGAGCCGTTCAAGTTACAAGGTATCCAGTTGCACATGTCCTCTGCATACCATCCTCAGACGGATGGACAAGCAGAAGCACTCAATAAGTGTGTGGAAACGTATTTGAGGTGTTTCTGTTTCCAACAACAATCTACCTGGTATTCATGGCTGCATTGGGCAGAGTATTCTTATAATACCTCAGTTCATTCTGCAACTGGCATTACACCATTTGAGGCCATTTATGGCATTCAACTGCCAACCATAGCTTCTTATATACCAGGTACCTCTAAGGTTCAGGAGGTGGGTGACACATTATCTCGGAGAGATCAGATTTTGAAGGAATTGAAACTGCACCTGTTGAAAGCTTAAGAACGAATGAAAAGGCTGGCAGACAGACATAGAACAGACAAAGAATTTAATGTGGGAGATTGGGTTTACTTGAAATTACAACCCTATCGTCAACATTCACTGGTTAAGCGCTACAATTACAAACTTAGTGCTAAATTTTATGGACCTTATCAGATTACACAGCGTATTGGTAAGGTTTCATACAGATTACAACTTCCAGCACAATCAAAACTACATCTTGTATTTCATATATCTCAGCTAAAGCGCAAATATGGCACCACTCCTGTCAGCATTCTGGACTTTCCAAATGCAATGTTCTCTCCAGCCCAAGAACCTGCACATCTGCTGGGGTGCCGGATTGTTAAAAAAGATTACAAAGCAGCTCCTCAGTTGTTAATCCAGTGGAAGAATTGTCCATCCGAAGATGCTACTTGGGAGGATTACTATTCCTTCATCCGGTCCTTCCCTGACTTTGACCTTGAGGACAAGGTCATTCTTAAAGGGGGGGGGGGGGATTTGTAACGAGTCATAAGCTGGTCTGGGTAGTTAGCCGCAGTGTAATGTGATTAGTTAGTTCTGTTAGTAGTTAGATAACAAACTCAGCTACCAGAAGGCCAGGTTGATCGAAGTTGTTATGCTTCGGAGATGACCTGTCAAGTTGTGGCAGAGCTTCTCCTACTCTGTAATGCAGCTATATAAATAAGTGGAATCATGGAGGGGAAGGGTAGAAAAAGCTTCCCAAATTCCAGCTCCTCTCGACTCTCGTTCTTCTGATCTTCTGTAGTTTTCTTCTAATCAGTGTTTTGCAGTAGTTCCTTAGTTCCAACACGGAGAACTTCGCCCAGAGTTGGTCTTCCGGGGCTTTCCTGGAGGATCCCAGCAGGGTTCCGAGGCGGAGACGTACTGCTGAAAAGAATATTCTAGATCTGTACAAGACCTTCCAATTTACATGGGCTAATAAAATACAGGTTTGCTAAAAATACAAGAAATCTAAAGGGGGAAATGCTTGAGTTGTCATTGATTCTCTTCACGCCCCTTCAAGCGAGACGGCACAAAGTGAAGCTTGAGCTTGGAACAAAGGCGAGTGAAGCGATCCCGAGTGAGGCCCTCAGAAAATATATCAACTAGTTGATCGGAAGGTGTAGCATAGCGTAGCCGAAGAGTCCCTCGGGCAACCACTTCTTGAATTAAGTGATAACTAATCTCAATATGTCGTGTCCGAGCATGAAACACGAGATTTGTTGTCATATGGATGGCAGAGATATTATCACAGAATATATATGGGGGTGATGAGAGAGGAATGCCCAACTCACGAAACAGATAACAAAACCATCGAAGTTCGGCCGTGGTTGTGGCTAGGGCCCTACATTCAGCTTCAACACTAGACCTAGAGACAATTTGTTACTTCTTTGCAGTCCATGCTAAAAGGTTAGGGGCAAAAAAGATGCAAGCACCAGTGGTTGAGCATCTATCATCTCGATCGCCAGCCCAATCAGCATCAGTGAAAGGACAACAAGCTTTAATGTAGGAAAAGGACGAAGAGTATGTGGAAAGGCATGAAAAGAGGAAGACAAAAGGTGTCAAAGGAGAGGGTTCACCACGTGGCTTGCACGTTGCTTCTGTAGGAGAATGCGGCAGCCTCATAGTAGCGCCGAGCAGGAAGGGGGGGCTTTTGGCACGGCAGCAGGAGCACGATGGCTTCGCTGTAGGCAAGAGGAGAGGGCTCTTCTGCACGGCATGGTCCCGGGAGATAGCAGCTGGAGGAGCAGGCAGTAGTGAAGCAGGAGGAGGAAGGTCTCGGTGGGTGAAGCGCCGCTAGAGAGAAGAGGGTGGGGGTTCGCAGGCTAGGGTTTATGATGGCTCTGATACCATGTGGAAAGAGGAAAGAATTGAGAGCAGCACATCCCAATGGGGTCAGCATTCCTTCTATTATATACCGGTGAAAAGAATATTCTAGATCTGTACAAGACCTTCCAATTTACATGGGCTACTAAAATACAGGCTTGCTAAAAATACAAGAAATCTAAAGGGGGAAATGCTTGAGTTGTCATTGATTCTCTTCACGCCCCTTCAAGCGAGACAGCACAAAGTGAAGCTTGAGCTTGGAACAGAGGCGAGCGAAGCGATCCCGAGTGAGGCCCTTAGTAAATATATTAGCTAGTTGATCGGAAGATGTAGCATAGCGTAGCCAAAGAGCCCCTCGGGCAACCAGTTCTCGAATGAAGTGATAATCAATCTCAATATGTCGTGTTCAAATATGAAACACGGGATTTGCTGTCATATGGATGGCAAAGATATTATCACAGAATATATATGGGGGTGATGAGAGAGGAATGCCCAACTCACGAAACAGATAACAAAACCATCGAAGTTCGGTTGTGGTTGTGGCTAGGGCCCTGTATTCAGCTTCAACACTAGACCTAGAGACAATTTGTTGCTTCTTTGCAGTCCATGCTAAAAGGTTAGGGCCAAAAAATATGCAAGCACCAGTGGTTGAGCATCTATCATCTGGATCGCCAGCCCAATCAGCATCAGAAAAAGGACGACAAGCTTTAGTGTAGGAAAAGGACGAAGAGTATGTGGAAAGGCATGAAAAGGGGAAGACCAAGGGTGTCAAAGGAGAGGGTTCACCACGTGGCTTGCACGTTGCTTCTGTAGGAGAACGCGGCGGCCTCATAGCAGTGCCGAGCAGGAATGGGGGGCTTCTGGCACGGCAGCACGAGCACGATGGCTTTGCTGCAAGCAGGAGGGGGTTCTTCTGCACGGCGTGGTCCCGGGAGATAGCTGCTGGAGGAGCAGGCAGTAGTGAAGCGGGAGGAGGAAGGTCTCGGTGGGTGAAGCGCCGCTGGAGAGAAGAGGGTGGGGTTCGCAGGCTAGGGTTTATGATGGCTCTGATACCATGTGGAAAGAGGAAAGAATTGAGAGCAGCACATCCCAATAGGGTCGGCATTCCATCTATTATATACTGGTGAAAAGAATATTCTAGATCCGTACAAGACCTTCCAATTTACATGGGCTACTAAAATACAGGTTTGCTAAAAATACAAGAAATCTAAAGGGGGAAATGCTTGAGTTGTCGTTGATTGTCTTCAGGTTTCTGGTTCTGGAAAGTCCAGTCTCTAGGATACCATGACGTATCTCTCAGGATGGAACAGTATTCCTAATTCCTAATCTCAATGCTAGCTGCTACTGTTCCATACCCACTCTTTCCCACACTCATTTTAACCGTCAAATCATTTGACCTAGAGTTGCTGCGATTATTTTCTTTTGGTGAAGAGCGAGGGGAAGGGTTTCTTTTCTCTCTTTTTCTATTACCACGATGACCACATACCCTACCACTTATGCTCGGTGCCATTTTGTTTGCGGTTCTTGTAATATTATCTCTGCATACTTCGTTCTTGGATGCTACAAAATTCAGAAAATTTTCTTACGAGGTATGTGATACATCAGATACGTTTAAAATTGAGTCGCCCATTGCTCAAAACGCTGGAAATGTCACTGCTATTATACAATCATTGGACTACCTGGAATAGGTTTTGTCACAGAAAAAAGTTGTAGCTTTAACATTTGCACAGATGTCTCTTTTAGGAGTTTATTTTTCATGATGTGCATCTTCCACTTTCGTCCCAGTTAAACCCATATTATCTCATTTGTAATTTTGCATGGATAATCAATGTACTGTAGAGATATGATGCTTCAATTGCTTAGGCTGTCATCTGATTTTGAGTTATGATTTTTTTTATCCTGTAGCTGATATTCACACTTTCTCTATATCCAGCTTATGGGATTTAGGAGAGTGTTCTTGCTGGTTCTATTGATATATGTTTCCATTATTTGTTTTTCCTTCATACTCCAATATTTACCATTTTTTGGGTCTTCTGGAATATTTTCTATTCTGTGTCATAGAGACAAAAGGGCAGCCAAACGCCACGAGGTCCTTGCCAATGCAGATTTGGGGAGGGTCAGTTGTAAACAGTCTTATCTTTGCTTTGGCAAAGAGGTGGTTTCCAGTTTTGAACTTGTGACATCCAAGTCCAATGTAGAAACCTTACTGTAAAAATTAGGGTAAAAAGTGTCTCTATCATTTAATTCAAGGAGATTACAATATATATGTGCCTGGGAACATACAAAAAAAGGGCCAGACACACACTAAGAACAAAATACCAAAAATACCCCAAACTTAGTTATTTTAACACTCCCCCTCAAGCTGGAGCATATATATCAAACATGCCCAGCTTGTCACATAGAAC
The DNA here is from genome assembly GCA_022559845.1 of Amorphophallus konjac. Lineage (NCBI taxonomy): Eukaryota > Viridiplantae > Streptophyta > Magnoliopsida > Alismatales > Araceae > Amorphophallus > Amorphophallus konjac. Next base: position 11,791,852 of record CM040123.1, on the reverse strand, counting down.
ACTGAATCGGCCAACTCCAAGTGACTTTGTGAAGGGATCAGCAAGTTGGTCTTCAGTAGGAGTGAAAGGAGTACTAATCTTCTGAGACATGACGGCATCCCGAACAAAATGGCAATCAACCTCAATATGCTTTGTGCGCTCATGAAACATTGGATTCTTTGCAATATGAATAGCAGCCTGGTTGTCACATCTCATCACCATAGGTTCAGAATAAGTGACCCCAAAATCTGCCATCAAAGATTTCAGCCACATCATTTCACAAGTTGTCTGAGCCATTGCTCTATACTCTGCTTCAGCACTTGATCTAGCAACCACACTTTGTTTCTTGCTTCTCCAAGTGACAAGATTACCTCCAACATAGGTACAAAAACCAGAGGTTGATCGTCGGTCCAACCGAGATCCTGCATAATCTGCATCAGAAAAAGCCTCAATACATAAATAATCATTTTTCTTATATAGAAGACCACATCCAGGAGCTCCTTTGACATAACGCAGGATCTTTAGAGCAGCTTCCCAATGACATAGCTTTGGATTCTGCATAAACTGACTAACAACTGATACAGCAAAGGCAATATCTGGGCGAGTCACTGTCAGATATATCAGCTTTCCACAAAATCGCCTATATTGAGTAACATCATTGAACATTGGACTATCCTCCACTTCAAGATCAGACTGAGGAACAGTGGGTGTATCAGCAGATTTACATCCCAACATTCCCATCTCCTGTAACAAGTCTAGAGCATATTTTCTTTGAGATAGGGAAACACCATCATTACCATAAGCAATTTCAATCCCAAGAAAATAGTGCGGTCTCCCTAGGTTCTTACTTCTTAGTAACAAAATGACACTGGAGGTATTTCTGAACTTCTTTAACACCATTTTTATCACTTCCCGTGAGCAGCATATCATCAACATAGACAATAAGAATCACCACACCATCAGCAGAATGGCGAACAAACACAGAATGATCGGCTTGGCTCCTCTTTAATCCAACTTCAGAAGCAATCTGATTGAATTTCTCAAACCATGCTCGAGGACTTTGTTTTAAGCCATAAATTACCTTTTGTAGTTTACACACCATCTCCCCCTGAGTAACATACCCAGGAGGTTGCTCCATATATACTTCTTCTTTAAGATCACCATATAAGAAGGCATTCTTGACATCCATCTGCAACATATTCCATCCTTGATTGATGGCAAGAGAAAATAGCACCCGAACAGAGTTAAGTCGAGCAACAGGAGAAAAAGTCTCAAAATAATCAACTCCATAAGTCTGGGTAAAACCCTTGGCCACAAGTCTAGCCTTATATTTATCAATGGAACCTTCTGGAGTGTACTTTGTAGTGAACACCCACCGACAAGCAATAGGGGTAACACCGGCTGGCCGAGGTACAAGGACCCAAGTACCACGAGACAGTAAGGCAGACATTTCCTCATCCATAGCAGCCTTCCATTCAGGTTTGGATAGTGCTTCAGAGACAGACTTTGGAGGGTGAGCATTAGAAATAGACAAGGCATACTGGCGAAAAGATGAAGACAAAGCATGATACGAAATGAAGTCATCAAGAGGATGCTTCGTACTGGATCGTTTTCCCTTGCGAAGGGCAATAGGAAGATCCAGATCAGAAGCGGGAAGTGAAGTCTCACCAGTGGGAGGGGGAGCCTCCAGTGAAGAAGTTGACTGTGGCAAGGCGGCAGGCGGTGCACTATGGGTCCGTCGTTGATAGACATGTCCAAATCTATTATCCGCATCCCGAGGCTCAACACAACAATCAGTATCTGCAACTGGCACATCCAGAGAAACAAGATCAAGAGGAATAGCCGAAGGAGAAGTCTGTGTAGGAGAAGGATGTGGAGAAGAGGGAGAATCATAAAAGGGCACATACTCAAAAAAGGTCACATCAGCCACCACAAATGACCTCTTGGACCGAGGGTCAAAACATCGATACCCATTTTGGGTCCGAGAATACCCCAAGAAGATACAAAGGACAGATCTGGGAGTCAACTTATCATGTCTTGGTCCAAGAGTGTGAACAAAACACTTACACCCAAAGACTCGAGGAACTAGAGGAAACGGATCGTCATTGGGATATAAGCATGAAAAAGGACTTTTATTATCTAACACCTTGCTCGGAACCCGATTAATAAGATAGCACGAGGTAAGAATGGCATCACCCCAATAGTACTTTGGAACATGCATGTGAAACATAAGAGTACGAGCAACATCAAGTAAATGCCGATTCTTCCTCTCAGCAACCCCATTTTGTTGAGAGGTGTAGGAGCAAGATGTTTGATGAAGAATTCCATGCACTGAACAGAAGGAAGCAAAGGAGGACTGGACATATTCCTTGGCATTGTCAGTACGCAAAATTTTGATGGACGTGGAGAACTGATTTTGTATTTCTGAATAAAAAGATTTGAATACATCAAATACCTCTGAACGAGCTTTCAAAAGAAATAACCAGGTCATCCGAGAAAAGTCATCAAAAAAAATGACAAAATATCGAAATCCGAGTCTGGAGGTGATAGGAGACGGTCCCCTGATGTCGGAATGTACAAGATGAAATGGAGCAATGCTCCTTTCACTATTACTAGAAGGAAAGGAGACCCTATGATGTTTCCCAAGCTCACAGGCTTCACACAAAAGTCTATTTGTTGAAGAAGAAACGGGAACAATCTCACGTAGCCTGGAAAGGGATGGATGTCCAAGCCGACAGTGCCACTGAAAAGAAGTATCAGATGCTGAGGAAGCCTTGAGTCTTTGGAGAGGTCTGTAGCGGACCTAGGGTCACGGGATTAGTCCCACATCGGATGTTGAGAAAGCAACTGAGTGCTTATAAAGAAGGTCTTCACCTCTTAACCCAAGAGGGCCCTTTTACAAGGATAAAACCCTAGCCGCCCTCCGGCGTGGCGGGGATAATACCTCTTGGGGGCACCAAAAAGGTTCATCTCGCATCTACAAAGTGGCGCCGTCTGTGGGAACCCTGAGCTCTCGCGCACTCGCTTGCCTTCTCAAGGGGGGGCTTGTGTAGCGGACCTAGGGTCACGGGATTAGTCCCACATCGGATGTTGAGAAATCAACTGAGTGCTTATAAAGAAGGTCTTCACCTCTTAACCCAAGAGGGCCCTTTTACAAGGATAAAACCCTAGCCGCCCTCCGGCGTGGCGGGGACAATACCTCTTGGGGGCACCAAAAAGGTTTTGTCCTTGTAAAAGGGCGGCTAGGGGGTATTGTCCCCAAGAAGGTCATCATGAACGAGGATTGTACTACCTTGTAAAAGGGCGGCTAGGGTTTTATCCTTGTAAAAGGGCCCTCTTGGGTTAAGAGGTGAAGACCTTCTTTATAAGCACTCAGTTGCTTTCTCAACATCCGATGTGGGACTAATCCCGTGACCCTAGGTCCGCTACAAGGTCCATCAACGAGGTAGTACAATCCTCCAGATTCATGACCGCCACCAATCAGCTTCTTCGTCTGGAGATCCTGAAATATACAATAAGAAGGATAGAATGTTACTGAACAGTTTAAGGACCGGGTCAAAGAACTAATAGATAACAAGCCAATGGGAAAGTTTGGAACATAAAGGACATCTTTCAGGGTTAGAGATGAGGTATGAACAGTCCCTTTTCCAGCAACAGAACTATACGACCCATCCGCTACAGTAACAGACGGGTGAGTATTAGATAAATGAAGAGAGGAGAAAAGGGAACGACTACCTGTCATGTGACAAGAAGCACCAGAATCCACAATCCAGGAGGAATTGTGGTGACCTGCAGAGGCACTACCTGATGTGGTGGCATGAAAGGACGAAGAATGTGTTGAAGAGCCTTTTAAGAGCCGTTGGAATGCCTCGTACTCCTCGGGAGACAGTGTAACCCCTTTCTTAGATGGTGGTCCTATATGTGACTGCTGCACAGGCTGTGGCATAGACTCCGGAGTGAGAGATGAGGAATCACTAGAGGCACCCAGATTAGCAACAGGGCGCAGACGTGATCCCCCTTTGCCATATTTCTTCCAGCAAAAATCAGGCTGATGTCCAATTTTGTTGCAATGAATACATGGAGAGCCACGACCACGGCCACGTCCACGGCCACGCCCCCCTGCGGCAAGAGCTGAAGCACTACCAGACTCTCCAATCTCACTATATGTTGTCTCAGTCAGATTCAATTTGGTACTTGCTCTAAGAACACGAGAGTAAGCACCGGCCAATGTAGGAACCTGAGTGTCTGCAAGCAAATTGTCTCTAACATGTCCGAGATTATCATCCATTCCAGACAAAAACTTAACAACAATAAACTCTTCCTTTTGTTTCTCCAGCTGAGCGGCATCTACAACACTAGGCTGATACAGTTTTAATTCACTCCAGAGACCCTGAATTTCAGCAAAATACTGAGAAATAGGTCTTCCTTCTTGCTTTAGAGTGAACAATCTTGAATAAATATTATAAATATGAGAAATATTTTGCTCTGCAGAATAAATCTTTTTCAGAGTATCCCACATTTCTTTTGCGGTGTCTAAAAAGACAATACTATTGAAAATACTCTGTTCACAACTATTATTCAGAACTGAAATTACCATCCCATCATCAACTTCCCAAGCTTCATATGCTTTCTTATCAGTTTTCTCTGGAGGATCTTGCTCAATATGTCGAAGTTTTCTCAAAGAAAGCAGCAGGAGGCGAAAAGACCGTGCCCATTGAGAATAATTAGTGCCATTTAATTTTGTAGCAGTAGCCATCATATGATAAAATTTTCCGTCAGAAGTCGGGATAGAAGTGGACCCCGACGATTCTGCCATGACAACAAATCAAACAACCAAAGTCTCTGCTGCGCAAAAAAGGGACTCAAACAATCTTCTTACAGCAACATAAGGGTCAGCACATAGGGAGAAGATTAGAAGCCCTCATGCGCTGACCATCCTAAATGAACAAGCCGGTGCGGAGAAAACTCTGTTAGAAGATAGGGGTACGCTTTCTTACCACCAAAGATTTTCTAGAGACTTCAAACCCCTTTCACCGCAGGGCAAGATCGGGACCGTGTCACCCGCCTGTGAGGGTCGCAAGGTGACAGGTCGCAGCCCTCACATCCAACTCGCCATGCACACGAGGCCGGATGGTCGCACCGCCGTGGAGCCTGCGGAGCCCGCACCACCTTCGCTCTGCCTCTGCTTACAGATCACCGGAGGAGAACCGCACGAAGGGAGAGGGGCCGCAGCGGTTCCCTACATCAAGAGGTGGACGGTGTGAGGGCGAGAGAGCTGCGGACGTCTGCTTACAGTTCGCCGGAGGAGAGAGCCGCGGCCGACGTCGCTGGCGCTCGCGTGAAGGGCGCGGCGCGACCCGCGGTGGAGGTTCTCCACCAGCTTCCCTACATCGGGAACGCGAAGGGAGAGGGGAGCGGTGGTTCCGCGGTGGTTCCCTACGGAGGGAGGACGCTGCGAACGCGAAGGGAGAGGGGGCGTGGTGGTTCCGCGGTGGTTCCCTACGGAGGGAGGACGCCGCGGTGGAGGTTCTCCACCGGCTCTGATACCATGTAAAAATTAGGGTAAAAAGTGTCTCTATTATTTAATTCAAGGAGATTACAATATATATGTGCCTGGGAACATACAAAAAAAGGGCCAGACACACACTAAGAACAAAATACCAAAAATACCCCAAACTTAGTTATTTTAACACTTACCATTGCACCAAGACTTCCCATCACCTTGTCTTAAATGTCATTTTGTTTCTTCTCCCCCTCCCCCCCACCCTTTCCTCTAGTACTAAGTGAAAGTTATCTATCACAGAGTCTCATTAGGGAATTTGCTGCTCCATATCTTAGACATCTTTTTTGTCATTTGTTCTTTTTCAGAAATCAACCCAATGGGGCAGGTTCCCGCAATTGTTGATGGACAATTCAAGTTGTTCGAGAGGTACATTCTCTTTTCTCGTGGAATTTCTTAGAAAAGGCAGGTGAAATGTCCAGCATATGAATTTTCTCTTTAGCATTTGTTATTTGACGTATTTCCTTTTCCTCTGGAATTCATCTGGAATCACTAGTAGTGTGCCTTTTGTGTTCTCTGCAAGACAGAACTATCGTGCCTTATCTACTAGTGAACTCATTTTGGTAGGTGCAGAAATGCTGTAATTGATTTCTCAATGTGTCCTGTGTTATATTCAACTGGAACATTTCTTTATTAGCACTCTTTTTTCTTTGTCCTTGTGGTTGCTTTTGTATGCTTTAAATATGATGTTTTATTTACAAAAGTATAGAGCAATAAGCTGTTTCTAATAGTTGTGTAATGTATCGATGGTCTATACCCTAAGTGACAATGTGCTTCATCAAGATGCTGTTCAGATTGACAGAAAAATACTGAATTTTGCGGCCTGCTGTAGAAGTTTCATTTGCAGGAATTTCACATTGTTTTAGTCGATGTAAAAGAACAATCAGGAACAACTATTTTACAAAGGCTTCCTTATTTTGCTTTTTCAATTAAAATGTACCATAAACCAAAACCACAGATTTTGAGTTTAATTGATTTTAAAATGAATGATGTTTGAATCTCTACATTTTTGTGTCTTGCATCAACCCAAGCAGCCTCTAAGTAAATGTTGAAGTTCTAGTTATGTTATTAAAGTTTATACAGTCATTTCTTTTCCATATATTAAATGTCAAATGATGGGCAAACATTTGTAGTCGTACTTTCTTGAATTTCCTTCTCGGTTATGTTTACTCTTCATTCTGAACTTTGTTTTTCTTCTCTGTTTCCATTAATGTGTTTTCAGTCATGCCATCCTGAGGTATCTTGCTTGCACATTACCAGGGATTGCGGATCATTGGTAAGCTGACCACTCAACATCTGTTCTCTCTACTTCCTTTAGTCAACCCATTTTGATTGAAAATGAGGGGTAACATTTATTGAAAGAGTAATATTTGTTTTGTGACACCCCCTTCCCCGATATCTATGATCTGGTCTGGGGACGTCACAACTAACGTACACATTGCAAGATTGGAAATACTTCAATGCTTTAAATGTCATACCATCTATACTCCCAAAACAGAAACAATCATACCATTGCCATTTAAAACACAAGAGTGGTATTTGCACTGTACACAGAATAGACAACATTGTTTCTGCCTTCAATCACCAAGTCAAAATATGCATTCCTCGTACAAAAGATTCCTCCCTACCTTGCTTCTAACCTCAGAGTTTCTTACTCCACCATCCACTAGATCAGTTTTTAGGTCTAGCTCCGAATTTGAACCGAAGTCCGTTTGTTCTCGGACATGGGCTTAATCCCGTAGCGGACACTAGCTATGGTTTGTCGTCCCACGTCTCCTTACGATGGCACTATCAATGTGTTTAATGCATAATTTTCTTAATACATATTATTTAAAAACATCATCTAATTTATATTGTCTAGATATTTTGCCTACACGTCTAATTTCCTAACTTAGGCGATTTCTCTAATTTCCCACTACATCGTCTACTTTTCATCTTGGATGATCTTCCGTCTAAGTTCTCATTTTATCGTCTACTATCTACTTCGTCTAGCTAATTTCATCTAAATGTGTTGCATCGTCTAACTTTACATCATCTAATTTCTATCATTTAATTCTTCAACTTGGACAGAACATCATCTAATTTCCTTTCAACTTAGCTGGAACATTGTCTACTTCAGCGCTCCGTCTAACTTTTCTGACTTAGGCGATACTTTGCCTATCTTTCACTTAGACGACCCAACGCCTACTTTCTTTCCCGTATCGTCCATTTCAACTTAGACGATTTATCATCTATCCATCCGCCTACTTTTATAACTTAGGTGATCCATCGCCTATCACATATCGTCTAAAAGTTCGTCTAAATTCTTTCATCTATCGTCCTACTTGGACAAATCATCGCCCAATTTCACCAACTTAGATGTTACCTCTTCTTAGAGGAATCATCGTCCACCCCTTCATCTAAACCTCCTCCTTCCGTCTAAGTTTTCGTCTAATTGTGTTTCGTCTATCTTTTCCATCATCTAACTTTTAACTTGGATAGTCCAACATCTAACTTTTCCTTCTGCGTGTTATTATCCAACTCATCTTTCTATTTTCTCAGTTATAAGTCAATCTATTAAAGTTTTCTAAGAGAATCTAATAGTTATACTCAAACTTTTCTCATAAAAATTCCAAATAAAATACTAAATATACCAACTAAATTTCCAGGGTGTTACATGCTCCATCAGGAGGGGAATATTATTCAATAATACGTATTAAAAGTATGATTTGTTCTCAGCATCTAATGGGAAATCAGGTTTAATCACTTATTTGATAGTGAAGACATTGGAATAATTTGGGCATATTTAATGTTGGGTTTTTTGCATAAATATCCCTATAAATAGTGGTTTTGCCAAATAAACCCCTTATTTAAGCATATTATTAAAAATATCCTTAATTTACCTCGAATCATTGCGATTATATCCCTGTAGTTCTCGACCGTCGACGAGGAGCGAATATTTTGTGGAATATCCCACAAAAACCGTTAGGGTATGTGAAATATCAAAATACCCCGACTGAGAGAGAGAGAGAGAGAGAGAGGGGTGCCACCTGCAACCCCTCTCTCCCACCCCTCATCGCCGGCGGCTCCCAGCTGCTCTCTCTCTCAACCCCCCCTGTAGCTGCTCTCCCACCCCAACAGCCTTCCCTTTCCCCCACCCCCCCACCACTGGAGGCTCCCCTCCTAGCTGCTCCCCCCCAACCCCCAATTGCTCTCCCACACCGGCGGCCTCCTCTCCCTCTCCCAACCCTCGAGCACCTCCATCTCGCGCCCTCCCTCCCATTCTCCCCTCCGGTGCCCCAAAGCTGTCTTCTCCAGCGACCACCTTTCCCCCTCTTCCCCTCTCCCTCCCGGTGCCCCGCACCCTGGTCAGCAACCCACCTCCCTCCCCTTCTCCGTGTCGGTGCCCCAGCGACCTAGAGCCGTCTTCCCCAACCCCAGCGACCACCTTTCCCCCTCTTCCCCTCTCCCTCCCAGTGCCCCCCTCCTTGGCCGGCGACCCACCTCCCTCCCCTTCTCCCCTCTGGTGCCCCCCACCTCCCTTCCCCTTTCCCGTCACCCTCTCCCCAGCCACAACCGAACACCCCCCCAATCTCTGTGTATGCTGCTGACCCCCTCCCCCTCCGCTCCTCCTTCTCTACACACCAACTCACTGCGAACCATCTTCTTCTCCCCCTCTGGCTACAACCGTGCAGCCCCCTCCGGCATACATGACGCCGCCCTAGCCCCAACCGCCCTTTCCCACCCAAATCTGTGCAGCCCCAGCCCGCCCCAATCCGACACGGTACTGCTCTACGACCTTGGCGAGGAGGTGACAGTGGACCTGCCCCCCCTTCCCCGCAGACCCCCCCCACACCTTCCTGTCCCACCCGTCCCCCCCTCTTGATAGTAGGTATAAATGAGAGGTTTATTTGGCATAACCACTATTTACAGGGGTATTTATACAAAAAAAACCTTTGATGTTCAATGATATAAATAATTTCTTGGAAAGATGGTAACACCGGTTTGGAATAATGCCGTAAAAAGATCCATAATCTTGCTCAGTTTTCATCGGCAAAATAAACATTGTAAGGCACGATGGGTTTCTGCCAGCGGCCCTTGAGCGTTTTCTCTATCTTTTGATCAGATTAAAGCTGCACTATGTTGTTTTTCTCTAGTCTATCTACTCTTGTCGTTGGTCAGCCCCTCATGTTCCGCATCATTGCTCGAGAAAACCTAATGAAACACAGTTTTGGGGATAGTCAACTTGTGCATCGTGGAGCCATCAACCTTCCCCTGTTCTCTCCACACATCTTGTCTCTTTGTCTTACAATTTCTACAGATTTCTACAGATGTGACACTGGAGTTTTATAAGTGAGTCAAGGCTCCTTTTTTCCCCCTTAAATGTGTTGGTACTGCTTATTCATTAATAGATGCAAGAAGAATAAAAATGTATATGTACATATCATATAAATCCCTAATCAGGTACATAACATGTGTAAAAACACCTATAAACGGAAGCTCATAGAAGGTTCTTCATCTACTTCAATCTATGGTCCTAATTCCATAAAAAGTGGGTGTGGGCTTGCCACCTGCCACCAGCCATTTGGCTGATGAAAGGTGGAGTGTCAGCGGCAATTTACCACAGGTCCACAGCACTCTTTGTAGTGAGTTTTCCAGAGTACAGGGGAATGATTGTGCAGCAGTTCCTGGTAACTGTCCAACCATGAGAGCACTCTTTTGAGTAGAGGTTATCCATTGTGGTAGTGACAATAAGGGCTTGTCATCTTACATCCCGGTTGTAGAAAAGCACAAGGCAATTGGAGACGCTTACTGTGATTCAGATTAGGAATTAGAAGGATTTGGGTCATATGTAGAAGATGTGGTCATACTCTGGTTAGGGTCTAAAGAGTTTTGTAAATTGTTTATCAAGTGATCGATTAGAGTAGGAGTTGGAAATTTGGAATACAAGACTATCAGTTATATGCTACTGTAAATAGCGTTTCTTCACTAGAAGTATTTTACTTGGACTAAGACCAGTGTTCCAGAGAAGCATAACATCTATAAACATGGGGACTATGTGCATGTTCACAGAATCAACCTTTGAAGAAGAAATTTCATCATTTATCACTTCATGTGTTTTATATCTTTTTCCTTCTTCATTGGTTTCTTTGTGTTCTTCATGGTGTTGAAGCACTGAGGTCTTCCATGCTGTCATTTTGACTGCTTCTTGCTACCCCTCTACACACCTCTGACAAATTTCTAGCACCATCCTTCTTCTCCAGTAATGATGAATTGCATTTCTCAGTTTTCACAAGAAGCAAGTTTCTTTTATGAACTAATGGTTCCTAATCGTCCTTCTTTTCAAGGTTCTTCATGTGAAATGAAGAAAATGAAAAGGAATAAGAAGTCTGAGAGTGACAGGGGAAATAAGTCATTGTCATTGCCATTGAAGCAAAGTCATAAAGTTAGTTATTCTGAAGGAAAAAATGGACGTGAAAATATCTTTATTTTCCCTTTTTGAATAAAAGCTATCAGCACATGACCCCTTTCTGGTAGCAGAAAAGAGGAAGCTAACTCTATAGTTAATATGGCTACAGACCTACTAATTGTGAAACCTGGAATTTCTGGATTAAATATTTTTTAGATAGCATAAGCAATCACGTTACATATTCACTCATGTATCTCCTTTTAACATTTTTTGAAGGTATCCAGCAGATGTATTTGCTCAAGCTAAAACTAATTCCATCTTGGATTGGCATCATTCCACTTTGCGGCGTGGTGTAGGTCTGATAAAATTTCAGAATGCCCTTTAGCATTTCATTCATAGATTGTAAAAGACAACCTGTACTTCATTTGGTCATTGCATTCTTTTCAAAATTTTGGGGATTCCGTGCTAAAACTTTTTGAAAGCTTGATGCATTGAACTTTCAGGATGTAGATCAACTAATCATTCAGACATCTTTTACGCTATTCAATTCTGTGTGCTTGAAAGTCCGGATAACACCAACATTTCCATATTGACGGTTGTGTAAAAGCTAGATGCCTAAACTAACCTTTTCCACATCTGGTTTTCATAAATTACACCACAGCCACCATTATTACTATTATCAAAGTAACCTAGTTTCATCGTTCTGAAGAATTAAGTTCTGGCCACTTGTCTTTTTGACTCAAACATCCTACTTGTTATGCCAGAAACTCAGCAAACATCAATTGTTGAGAATGAGATGATGCCTTTTTAAGATGCTAACTCTCTTGTTAAAATAATATTTGCCCGGTAAGCACTATCTAACGGGCCCAAGAGAGACTGTGATGATGTAATATCAGATGCACAAGTAGGACTGGTTAAATGAATCTTACTTTGGCCTAGAATGAAAAATACGAGAATGCACACCTATTCATAACTGCAGTAGTAGCAAAATATTAAGTTAAGAGATGTATGAAATGAAAACCTTGGGATAACAAAGGTGACAAGAACCATGCTTCCGATTCTTTGGATCATTGGAGAGCAACAATCCTTGTTAACTTCAGCTTATCCCTCCAGTTTTTTTTTTGGAAAGTGGGTAGTACCACTATTGTACTAAAAGAAAAAGGGTTATACAAGTGTAAGCAAATTAGATCACAAAAACCCCTATACAAAAAGGCTCCCCACACCAAGACGGAGTGGTAGGGACTCACCCCCTAACCAAACAAAACAAGAAGAACTGTGAGAGTTCACATTACAAAGAAGCTTTGTCCATTCCCTTCTGTCACAAATAAAAGAAACCACTCTATCCACATCTCGAGCTTTTCTCTTGAAAGATCTAATGTTCCTTTCACCCCCATAGCACCCACAAAGTAGCATGAAGGATCAGCCACCAAATGATTCTATCTCCTTTGAGATTCCATCTCTTGTGCCAAAGGCCAATCAACAGAAGAGCACTCCCATGCAAGACGACGCTAGAATGAATCCTCCTAGTGACTTTAGTCCACACCTCCCATGAAATAACGTGCAAAGAGATGATCCAACGTCTCATCCACTTCTCCACACAAGTGGCACACTGTAGGAAGACCCTGGATAAATGGAGTAATCTTGTCACAAGTAGGCAGACTGCCATGAGAAATCCCCCAGATTAGGAGTTTCACCTTCAGAGGACTTCGGGGAGTCTAAATCTGTGAAGCAAGACTATGGCGCAGCCCTCCATCCGATATGCAAGAGTAAGTAGAGCTAACAGAGAAGCAGCCCTCCTTATCCCACCTCCATCACCATTGGTCCTCTATAGATCTCTGGAATAAAGTCAAGAAGAAAAGAGAGCAGGCGCCCCAACTGATCCATCTCTTTTGGCCTTAGACTCTTTTTGAAAGCCGGCGCCCACGTCCATCTTGAGAGTTGAAAATCAAAGGACTGGGAAACTGAGGCCATAGGAGTTGCAGCAATAGCAAAGAGCCTTGGGAAAGACTCCATCAAAGTAAAATCCAACGCCATCTATCTCTCTAAAATAAACAATAGCCCTCCGAACTGAGCCGGACTTGGACACTAGAAATCATGAAATCCTTGTCTGTCAAGATGCCTCTCTAGATAGGTGAAATATTATGTTGTGATATTGGACTCATCCCAAACCCTTGCTCTGCCATAATACCTCTGCTTGATAACTTGAGCCCACAATCCACAATCTCCTACCCTAAGCTTCCACAACCACTTGCACAAAAAAGGCAAAATAGTCTCTAATATTTTTTATCCCAACACGTCTTGTCTCCTTACTTTTACATATCCTGCTCTAGGCAATATCCCTGTAGCCTGCCACCACAACCATGCCAGAGGAATCTAAGCTGAATAGACTCCAGTTTTTGGTCACTGTCTTAGGAATCCTGAAAATAGACAACAAATAAATAGACAAGCTGTCTAGCATTGATTTGTATAACATAAGTCTCCCCCTATAGGAAAGGAGTCTAGTCTTCCACCCTGCAAGTCTATTCTCATATCTTTACACTATAGGCCGCCAGTCACTACAAAGGAGGGTCCCTAGAGATAGCGAGAGGCCCAGATAGGAGAGAGGAAAGTCTCCTATTTAACAACCCAAAAAGAAAGCTGCGCTCTCAAGGGCTCTACCCTCCATGTTGATCGCCACTACAAGACTCTTGCTGAAGTTCACCTTGAGGCCACTAACCTCCTTTAGCAGCTAAAGCAACACTCTAACTAAACAGTGGGAGACATCATCTGTCAAGAATAAGATGGTGTCATCGGCATATTGCCAGTGAGTGATGGTGGTCCCACTCGGACCAAACTAGAAATCGCTGATCAATCTAGCAAGCTTCGCTCTCATCCACATCCTATTGAGGATGTGGGCCACTAGTACCAAGATGAAAGGTGACATGGGATCTTCGTGACGGAGCCCTCCACCACTATGGAAGTAGTAAGGTTCCCATGCACCAGAATAGCAAAAGAGGTAGAAGAGATATAGGCCCGAATCCATCTAATCCAAGTGTCCCCGGAGCCTATCTTGTCCATCACATCAAGCAAGCACTGCCAATTGACTCTGTCATAAATTTTCACAATTTTATGCTTGAGAACTACCCCCTTCTTCTTCAGAGACTTCATGGCAAATAGACACTCATGAGCCACCAAGAAATTCTCCCGAATGTGCTTGCCCTTGATGAATGTCTCTTGGAAGCACTGACCAAACTGTCCATAACTCTTTCCATTCTTCTAGCCAGCACCTTAGTAATAATTTTGTAAGTTCTATTGAAGAGACTAATAGGCCTGTAATCTTGAGTCTTGTGCCTCATTCTTTTTTGGGATGAGGACCACAAAGGTTTTGTTAATGCCCCCCAAGTGAGCTCTTCCCTCCTGAAATTCCTTCAGAGCACACAAGAAATTGCCTTTAATAATCTCCTAACACTTGTGAAAGAAAGTAATGGAGAAGCCATCTGGACCTGGCGCCCTGTCACCTGCTAGAGAAAAGACTACCTACTGAACTTCTTCTTCAGAGAAAGGCAAGGAAAGAGCTTGCCTATCCTCAGGAGGAAGGCAAGGAAGGAGATCCGAAGCAATCCTCGTCTTCCTAATATCATTCTCGGTGAAAAGACTAGAGAGGTAGCCCTTGCTTGATCCTTGATGATCTCCTCCCTAGAGAAGAGCCAGCCTCCCACTCTAATACCATTGATAGAATTGACTCTTCTTCTCCCCTAAGCAATGCATTGAAAATATGCAATGTTCCTATCTCCTCTCTTGACCCATCTGTCTCTCAACCTCTACTTCCAATAGATCTCCTCCCTTGCCAAAATCTCCTCGAAATCTGACCTCAAGCTGTCCCTGAAAGACCTATCATCATCATCCATCAGCCCTGCCTCCTCTAAGCAGTCTAGCCCCTCAATCTATTGTAATATCCTATCCTTCGCTACTCTGCCGTGTAATGATTTGCTAGCACCCCATGCCATGAGAACTTGTGCCATCTACCTCATTTTGCTCACCAACCTGGGCATAGCTAAAGACTCACCCCTCTGCATACACCAAACCCTCCTAACAATGTCCATGCAGTCAGCCTCTCTGAACCAAACCTCTCAAATCTGAAGCTCTGACTCCTCGCATGAGGGCGACTAGTCTTCAGAAGGAGATGTTTGTGATCAGAAACAGATCTAGCCAGAGATGACACCTGCATATAAGGAAAATGATCCTTTCAGTCAATTGAGATAAGAAATCTGTCTAGTCTGGAGCAAATGAGGTCTGCCCGTAAATCGGACAAAGTGAACTGAGCATTAACTATTCCCACATCAATAAGAGTGGCAGCCTGAATAAAGTCGGTGAAGTCCTCCATCTCCCCACACTGTAAAATGCATCCTCATCCTCTCACATGGGGCCACAATCGCATTAAAATCTCCACCTACACACCAAAGTCGGCCTGAAGTATGGTGATACATGGACAATTCATCCTATAGCATCTTCTTCTCCTCTCTAGTTTGGAGGCCATAAATCTCTGAGAAATCCCAAGAGAAACCATCCTTTACACTCTGAAATTATAAAGAGATAGCCCCTCGACTGATCTGCCTATTTTGTTCCACCTTCTTTATCTCAAAAGAGTTCTAGAGGATCATAATGCCCCCGGATCTACCCTCTGCCGGAGAGGCCACCCCCTTGGAAAGGTGGGTATCCCCAATTTCTCTCATAATAGACACTCGGCACAAGATATCAATCCTACGTCTTCTCACCACCACTTTCACCGCCCTTCTCTCCCCCCCCCCCAATCCCCCTCACATTCCATAAGACGATCCTCATGGTAACAAAGGGACTCTCCGACCCCCACCTCCTATAGCTCACCCCTCTCGTCCCCTCCGCCAATACTCCCCCTAGCCCCCTTCTTGTGAGATTTCCCACTCTTGGCCCTCCTTACCCACCCTGCAAACCACATTTGCTTACATTTTCTGAACACCCTCTTCACATCCCTCCAGTTATTCCTGTTGGAAGCAAAAATCTTTTATGTCTTGAATGGGTTTTTGGTTTTTGATCCCGGTAAACATGGGGAGGATCTTCCTCTTTGACACTAACATCTCTAACGCCAGGGTGCAGGGGACAAACTGTGCACATGCACATTCACGCTAAAATACATGCATGCACAAACACATGCATGTGTGTGTTGCGTGCGCCCACATGCACACACACATAGGGAAACCGTACTTGGGAAGTTGATACAGCCTTTGGCAAGGATCTTAGTAATGCCAGAACCTGTCACAGGGCTAGCATCACAGGTAGTGGAAGCAGTCTCAATGATCATAGCAGCAACTGTAGAACCAGCAATGCCAGCAAAAAGGCTGCTGAAGCCGAGTGGCTACCACTCTTCCAACCCTGTAGATGCCTATGTATGTGAAGAGGATGCAGGGGCACCTGGCTCACCTCAGGCTGTGATGGGGAATGGAGGACGGTTCCTATTCTTCTCACAGGGGATGCCCATGACTTTGGACTGGCTCTTCTAGGACTCCAAGAGGCACGTGCTTACAGCAATGATGCCAAAGGGGCTGGTTCCTATTTTACTCCCTGTTCTCTTCTTTTTTTGTTGCACCATCCATTCTACTCCGACTTGAAGACACCCTTCTTAACTGGTGCTACGATGCCTTTGATGCAGCCAAGTCCCTTCAGTTACCACTGTCTTGCTTTAGGTTCTGTGCCACTGTCACGCTTCTAAATTGTCATTTCTTATCAGATCCTCCAGCCACCATTCCACCTTAGTATACTTGCTTTCCCAACCTGAAGCTGCTTCACTTTCCTTTCATTCCGATTATCCCATCACCACGTGTTGGCTGCCAGTAAATCCCTTTGTTTCCAAGGAACATCCCTCTTCAGACTTTGTGCAATTGCATTGGGGTGGGACTGCCAAACCTTGGTGGTTTTCTCTCAAATTGTTGGTTGGATAATCTTTTTACTTTCTTTCCCATCTACTAATCTTTATTTCATGGTTCTACATGTTTGGGCCTTTACTTGCTAGTTACCACATGCTTTTGCAGTGTCCTTGATTCGAAACAGTGTGTTAGCACTTGTACTTGGTGTTCCACCGGACCCACAGGCAGCAGCTGAAGGCGAGAAGCTATTGTGCTTGTCACTGGCGCAAATTGAATCCATTTGGCTGAATGGGAACGGCAAATTCCTAGCGGGATTCTCTCGGCCATCGATTGCAGATCTCAGTCTTGTTTGTCAAATTATGCAATTGGAGGTAAGCCAACATGTTGCATCCAAGTGGCACTTTTTCCTTTTTACAGCTAGATTTTCTCTCAACAAGGATTTCCTTGAAATTTTTGAGATGTGTGGATCACAACGTATTCTGCAGTGCTGCTAATCTAGAAATGCATTGTTGAGTAATAATTGTTAGATCATTTGGTCATTACACTGCATTCATTTCATGATTTCTGATCTACAATTTTGAAACCAATATTGAGCTGTGGGTGTTACAGGGATCTGTGATGAGGCTGATCTTCTACTGACCTTGTATTTTGTAAACGGTAGATGTTAAGAAGCTTTTCAAGTTCATTGGAATACATTTTTAAGTGCGGAAGTCTTTTCTATATTTACAGGACTGTCAGGCTAGGAACTAGCTTCCCTTCTTGAAAGGTTTCTTTCCTACTTTATGGAATTCAAGTTCATTTCCTGTGTTCTGCTCATGAAGTCCTCGATTGGAGATTCCCAAAACTTGTCAAATTTGTCAAAGCACCGTAGAATGCTTAAAAACATAACCGTCAGTTGTTGCACTTACACTCTCAAAAAGAAAAAATGGTATTTGCACCCACTTATTTTGTGTCTACTTCTTCTCTTCTCCTGAATCAGTCATACTTTTCCTCGTCGAAAATTGCATGAGATGTGAAGTGCACCTCTGTTGAATCTGAAAGTGTTCATAAAGTTTTTTGCATCTGTATGCTCGAGCTGCAGCAAGACTTCATTAATAAACATTTTCTGGTGCAGCTTCTGGATGAAGAGCATCGTGAACGTATATTGGCACCTCATGGCAAAGTTCTGCAGTGGATTAAAAATCTCAAAGATGAGACGAATCCTCATTTTGAGGAAGTCCACGGAGTTCTAGCTAAAGCGAGGGCAATGTTACAGTAAAGAGGATCATCCATCAAATGGGCCTCACAGCTCGAATGCCAGCGATTCTGGAGATGTATCGGCGGGATAGTCCCCTGAAAAACAGATTATGTTTCGAATATTCTCCTCTTCTCAAATTCTCTCTCTTTGAATGCCGTGTGAATTTATATCTTTTGCTTCTGAAATGTATTTTAAGTATAGGAGAAACTCGGACTTCAAAATGCGTGTACGATCTCCTGTTTGCAAAAGTAAGCAGTCAGTGTTTTGACAGCTTACTTGCCCTATTATACCTGTAAGCCAAAGTGGGCATAACCCAGTTCCGTCACAGGCCAATGAAATTGTTGCGTAAATGTCGGATTTTGGTTCTTGTTCTTGATATCTCGACATTGAACTTAAAGTAGACTTTGTAAAATAGCTACCTTGATGTCTAATGTTGTTGACATGTAGACTTTGTTTTACGCCCAGACTTATGGAAATCTGACTATGCTCTCTAGTGACGTTATGTTAAATTTAGTCTCCAATTGGTAAACAGATACACATGACACTGAAATTACGAGGACCAAATGGCTCTACTAAGCAGTCTGAACCAAGATATGGCGATCGTATGTATGATTTTGGTCGGTTTCTTGTGTATGCTACACAATAAAAGATCGCGAAGGGGCGGCACTTGGCAGTCAGAATGGCTACTTTTGAACGTATGCTTGCTAGCGATGTAAATTGTGAAAAACAATACGAGGATGCAAACACGTTCAAAATTTGCAAGTAGTTTCAAGAAGGAAAATGGTTTAGCCAGCATGCAGGAAGAAAGTTCGCGTAATGCAACTGTTTGGAAAGCTGTACAATCCTGTACTCCATCGACACAGTTTTACCGGTATTTTGGGTGAACAAATTGGACTTAATGGTGGCTTCTTGTCGAAGAAAGCTCTTCATTGGGCTATTGTTTCAAGGATGACACAGTATTACTCTTTTTATCACTCTATTTCTTACATGTTTCTGTCATAAAAGATGAACTCAAATTCTATATTCTCGGGTTTGGAAATACTGAATTGAGATGCGACTGTTGAAATTGTTGCGTAAATGTCGGATTTTAGTTCTTCACATTGAACTTCAAATAACTACCTTAATATCTAATGTGGTTGACATCAATGTAGACTTTGTTTTACGCCCAGACGTAAGGAAATCTGACTATGCTCTCTTGTGACGTAAGTTAAATGGGTCTCTAATTCGTAAACAGATACACATGAACCTGAAATTACGAGGACGAACTGGCTCTGCTAAGCAGTCTAAACCAAGGTATGGTGATTATATGAATTTGGTCGGTTTCTTGTGTATGTTACATGAAGAGCAACCTGTACGGAAACGAAGAATGGAACCAATTTCATTGTGGGTTGACCGGCTTGTTAGTGCTTGTTTGCTCTTACCAAGTTCTGAACGAACAGCTCGCCTGCCCTGTAAGAAGAACGGACCTGGGAATGTGAAAGAGGAAGTCAGGTGATCTTCAAAGAAACTGAATTATGATGAGTTGACCATGGTAATATGAAATGTCACTGAAAAGCTAATTTTCTATTGTGGATTGATAGGAGTTTGCTAACTATCAACCATGCAAGAAAAGGTTTACCCAAGTTATACAGCATAGGCTGTAGCAACTACAAGGATGATCCCCACTTTGCATGCTTAGTTCAATGAATGAAACATCCGTTAGCTGATGAGACTACTACAGTCAACACAAACACCTCAATGCAAGATTGCCAGAATAATGCATGAAATAATCGGTTTTGAAAGTCCATGCATCGTGTTTCAGAGCATTCCAATTTTGACAAATTCCATTATATTTTACACGAGCAAAAAAGACAAAAGTGAAATATGATAGAAAATTCAACTTTTTCTAAATAACAAAATTTGACAGTAGCAAGAGCTGAAAACCATATTCTAATCACTGAGATGGAAAACTGAAAAACAAAAGGATACATCGTGCACACAATTGATCTACACCGAGATAGAGCAGCCTAATGTTGCTGTTTCAAACCAGTTTGCAGTTCTACAGGACAGTTCACTGGAAAACAGAGCACCGGGAAGGTATGCCGGCGCCGTTCACGAAGCTGGCAACAGTCAGAGGATTTGTCAAGTCAGTTGCCCTTCCAAATCGGGAAGGGCTCACAACTGCCCTCCCGATAAGCTGCCTCATCTTGAATCCGAGATGGGTGCGCAGAAGGAGTATGAGCCTTTTCCTCCACAATCTGTGGAGTCTGTTAGTGAGTTCCCTACGCTTCAGGAATTAGTGGTTAGAGAGATGAGGCAGCATCTTGCGGAGCATGGCAGTGATAGTCTTCCTCCAAAACCAATTACCAAAGGGAAGGCAGTGGATTCTACTAAACTCAGGCGATCTCCTCGTCGTAACTCATAATTTTCCTTTTCTTTTTCACCTATATATATTCATCTAGTATGAAAATAGTTAGTTGGAATGTTAGAGGAATCAATAAGAGTTCTCGTCGGAGACAACTCAATAATATTCTCAGGGAGTCTAGATGTGAGGTAGCTATCTTTTTTTTTTTTTTGACAACGGGGAATCTAACAGAGTGGTACGGAGAGCTGAGCGATTATTGGGCCATCCAAGTTCGAGTCTTACCCTACGCATCTTGTCACCCCTTTTTTTATACCGCCGCCATAAAACCCCGGGCTCACATCCCACGAGGATTAAGTGTGAGCCAGATAAGCCCCCCCGGAGCTCGATCTCGGGTCCCTCCTATGAAAAGGATGACCTTTCCCACTGAGCCACTCGGGGTCCTCCTCGTGCTGCCGTGAGGTAGCTATCTTGATTGAAACTAAAATCCATCCAAGACTTGCTGCCAACTTAAAACAGCAAATTTGGCCAGATGCTCAATTTTTGAACAATGATGATTTTTCTCCTCTTGGGCGGATTTGGGTTCTGTGTGAATCAACTAAGTTCCATATGACGAAGCTAAAGGAATCAGATCAATTCATTCATATTCAAGTTGTGGATAAAGCTACAGGCAAGCATACATTCCTTACTGCTATATATGCGTCCAATTTTCTATCTCAAAGAAGATTACTCTGGAAGAGATTAGCTCTCTCTCAGCCAGTCTCAGGATCTCCTTGGCTCATTATTGGCGACTTCAATTGCACCAGATATATAGAAGAGAAAATTGGGGGCAACCCTGTTCCACCATCAATTCTTCAAGAGTTCGACCATATGATTCTCTCAGCTGAATTGTTTGACATGAAGACTGTTGGCCAAGCTCTTTCCTGGTGTAACAGATCAAAGCCTCCACGCAGGATTACAGCTAGACTAGATCGTTGTTTGATAAATGATCAATGGCTGCAGCTATTTCCATATTGTTATCTGGAATACATAGGAGAAGGATTCTCAGATCATTCCATGCTTAAAGTCTCCACTGAGAAGTCTTCCCTGAGAGGTGCTACTCCATTTAAATTCTTCAATATGTGGATCAATCACCCAGATTTTATCAGCATTGTCCAGGATGTTTGGACCCTCAGAATTGAGGGTACTCCACAATTTATTCTCTGGTCTAAACTGAAGGCTCTGAAATTGCGACTCAAAGAGTGGAATAGTAATATGTTTGGCAATGTCCAAGTTACTGTGGAAAAGGCCAGGAAGGAGCTTCTGGGAGTTCAACAGCGGCTGCAGATTGATCCCTTGAACATGGAGTTAATTAATATGGAAGAGAAGTATAGGGCTGCTTATGTGAAGGCTATGGACACTAAAGAATCTTTTGCCAACCAAAAGTCCAGGCAAAATTGGCTGGCTTTTGGAGACTCTAATTCAAAATATTTCTATGCTTCAATTAAAAGCAGGAAAATGAGGAATAGTATACTGAAATCAGACTAAATGATGGCTCTTATACTACTGATTTAAACAAAATCACTGAACATGTGGTGAGCTTTTTTCAGCAGCTGCTGAACCAAACCCAGGAGTCTGCAGTGTTCAGCTGTGAGCCTAAATTCCAACTTAGTCCAACTGAAGTGGAAAAGCTTTGTTTGCCATTTACGGATGAGGAGAGCAAAAGTGTGGTTTTTCAGTCTCCCAATGGGAAAAGCCCTGGGCCGGATGGCTACACAGCGGAATTTTATGAAGCCTCTTGGAGGATAATTGGTGAGGATGTAATTGCAGTGGTTAAACATTGCTTCTCCTCCAGGAAAATCTTAAAGCAATTCAACTGCACCTTTGTTTCACTTGTGGCCAAGATTGAAGGGGCAGAATCATTTGATCAATTCAGGCCTATTTCCTTGTGTAACTTCTTCTATAAAATTGTCACAAAGGTTCTAGCAAACAGAATGCAAGAGGTGATGCCTAAGTTAATTAGCCAGAACCAAGCAGCTTTCATAAAAGGCCGCTCAATCCATCATAATATTCTGTTGGCAAATGATATTATCAGAGATCTTCATTCCAAGACCAGAGGCAGCACTATTTGCCTGAAAGTGGACCTGAAAAAAGCTTTTGATTCCCTTAACAGAGACTTCATCTGGTTTATGATGAGGAAGATGGGTTTTCCTAGTATTTGGATCGACTGGATTAGCAGTTGTATCTGCACTCCAATGTTCTCCATACTCCTAAATGGTACCCCACAAGGCTTCTTCAATAGCAAGAATGGGGTGAGGCAGGGCGATCCATTATCCCCATATTTATTATTGCTATGGAGGGATTCACATCAATAATTGATTCGGCTGTGCAAAATGGACTGATCAAAGTTCCTGAAGTCGGGACAGTTAAAGTTTCACATGTTGTTTTTGCGGATGACTTAATCCTATTCTTTAAGGATGACATTCAGTCAGCTCACCATATTGCCTCATTGCTTCAAACATTTGCCTATATGTCAGGGCTGTGCATTAATCATCAGAAAAGTAAAGTCTATGTGGAAGGAAATGTGCAGCATAAGTCAGAAATTCTCAATGCTATTCAAGTCCCGGAAGGTGCCTTGCCGGTACCTTATCTTGGCCTTCCTCTTATATCTAGCAGTATTAAGAAAGTAAGCTGTTCATCTCTGCTTGACAAGATCAGGAGAAGAATTGACTCCTGGAAGAACCGGTTCCTTTCAAGGGCAGGCCGGCTGGAGCTTGTGAGATCAGTACTATCCTCTTACTCTCTTTACTGGTCTGCAGCATTTTCTCTTCCATCTTCTTTGATTGGGGAAATAGAAAGACTGCTTCGCAATTTCTATTGGCATGGACACTCTGATAAACAAGCCTGTCAAATGGTATCATGGAAGCAAATTTGTAAGCCTAAGCAGGAAAGTGGATTGGGTTTAAAGAATCTAAAGGAGTGGAACTTAGCTTGTAAGGCAAAATTGCTGTGGGACATTTTGCAAAAGAAGCCTTCCCTTTGGTGCTCGTGGGTTCATGCTAAGTATCTATCAAAACACAACATCTGGGATATCAAAATGAAGCCTTATTATTTGGCAGCCTGGAAGGGTATTCTGCATGCAAGAAAATGGCTGAAAGACAATATCCACTATGAGATTGCAGATGGGAATGATACTAACATGTGGGCAGACCCTTGGGTTCATGGAGCAAGTATTCATCACCTTTTTGGAGAACAAATAATGCAAGATTTGGAGTTGCATAAAAACGCCAAGGTTTCTAGTTTAATCACTAATGGCAGCTGGTCTCTTCCTCCACCTGTCTCATCTGAAATGGCAGAGTTATGGAACTCTATTTCAACAATTCCAATTGCTACAGGTGGCAGAGATGCTATTCGATGGAAATATAATAAAGGGCAGTTTTCTACAGCAAACTGCTGGGAAATTCTAAGGGAGAAGGCGACCACTAATGATCTCTGTGACTGGATTTGGAAGAGTCCAACTATTCAAAGAGCATCCCTATGCCTTTGGCAAGCACTATTGAATAAACTCCCGACTATGGACAATCTTCAGAAGAGAGGTTACCACCTTTCTAACATGTGTTTTCTATGCAAAAATAGTGGAGAATCCACTGATCATCTATACTTTGAATGTTCTTACTCCAAGTGGATTTGGAATGAAATTCTACTGCGATTAGATCTGCATCGGCAACCCAAACCAACTCTCAGCCTTGAGATTAAGGAACTTGTGAAAAACTGTCCTTGCAAGGGACCGATTGTGAAGCTTGTCCGTCTGTTAATTCGAGTAACTACTTGGCACATCTGGAAGGAAAGATGTGAACGCATATTTCAGGAGGCTAAAACACCAAGGGCAAATTTGCTGATCCTAATTCTGGAGGATAGCCGGCATTGTATGGAGTTTCAAGGTGGGGTACGAGGCTTCAAGAGTAGGGAAATCACTGTCTTCAAAAGATTCAACATTAAACTGACAGAGTCTTATGAATCTGTGGTATCTCTAGCTATTGGATAGACTCCAATCTATTTGACTTAGGTTGCTAGTCTACGATATTGTGTAGACAGTAACTTTTCTTGATGTACAATTGACATACTTTTAATACAATTCATTACTTACCGAAAAAAAAAGCTTATTTTTTAAGTGAAAATCTAATCACTAACTCTTACAAGCAACAAGAGTGTTTTCAGATTGACTGATTGACAGAGACAAAAGGACTTACCAGAGGGCCACTGGCCACATATCGAAAGCCAACAGACTCTCCATGTTCCTTCCAAAAGGCAAACTTCTCCGGAGTGACATACTCCTTTACGGTTAGGTGTAATGGTGTTGGCTGCAAGTGGATCCAAGTTCAGAAGAAGGGAAGATCCACAGGAATTTTTTTTATGAAGGCACTTGGCATAAAACATCAGCAAGTTAACTAACCTGCAAATATTGTCCCAGTGTCAAGATGTCAACACCTATAGCTCTCAAATCAGCCATAGCTTCCCTTATCTCCTCATCTGATTCCCCAAGGCCCAGCATTATCGAAGATTTAGTAATCATGCCTTCCTTGCAGAGCTTTGCATGGTTAAGAACAGATAAACTCTGCTCATATCTGGTTTACTCCCAAAACAAATTAAGAAATAAGCACATGCATATTATACATAGAAAGGAACAACAGAAATGAATCAACTGCCTATAATTTAACAATATGTTAAGGAAGAGCACGAGTATTACTACGTGTTCAGACATTTTTAAATCATGCTAGTGATGCCAACATGCTTTAACATCAGCTATTGGTAATGAGTCAATAGAGATCTTTCATATTTGACATTGTAAAAAAAAACAACGGATTTAGCATTATGAGAGGAGGGAAATGCAGACTTCTTACCCTGCCCGTGGATCCCTTACTATTCTCTGAAGGCGTTTAACAGTCTCAATGTTGTGGGCAAACACATCAAGTCCAGAGTGCGCCAAATTCGATACAGCCTCCAGGTCCCCTCGAAAGTCAGAAGTTAGACACTCAACCAAAATTTCTGGCTTGAGACTCTGCAGAGTAGATAATGTATTTTCAGTTTTGAGGTCTGTGCAATTTAAGGATATGAAGATATAATCCTCTGCATGGCCATTCCCCAATTGCTTATCCAGAAAAATCTAAAGTAAAAATGAGCATAGAGCAGAAGAGATGAGTGAACATTTGAGTGTCCTTTAGTGATCAATGGGATTATAGTAAGAAAAGAACAGAAGGATATGAAGACCATAGGAAGGTAATGTCTCAACCTTTATTGCTTTGACGGTCTGAGCAAAGTGACCACTTCCACCATCAGGTAGATCATCACGATCAACACTTGTCAAAACAATATAATCCACACTGCGAAATATGGTAAGGAGAATGATCAGCATTTCACAAACCATGTCCACTTGTAGAAGAAAACTTGACCACTGACCAGTATTCACAAACTGTATGCACTTATAGAAGAAAAGGGTATGTACATTTTTCCTATTTACATAACAGAATGTGTTCAGTAAATGAACACGTTCCCAGAATTTTTTGCATCCCATTATTAAGAAATAGGTAATCAACCTTTCCTTCCTAATTCTGAATTTCCAAGTACAGAGAATAGGACTTACCCCCAACTTGCTATTGCCTGTGCTGTGTTCTCTGGCTCCATAGGATCCGGTGGAGCTGGGTTTCTACTAGTTTTCACAGAACAGAACCTGCATCCACGGGTACATGTATCCCCCAGAAGCATGATGGTTGCAGTTGCAATACCATCTCCTTCTCCTCCTGCACCTCCCCCTCCATTCCAACACTGCCAACAAAGTACGATGCAACAAAGTACGATGGAATATTAACAAACTCTAAATCTTCACATTCCAAATGCACCTCTGATAGACAGATACATTACCAACTATTTTAGCTTCTTAATTGGGAAATAGAAATTGAGGAATAGAAACAGAAAATGAAAGAATTTAGCTGGTGAGCATTAAAACAATATAAATGATGACACTATGGTAACCATTAAACCAAGGGCATCAAGTCACAGGATTCAAAGAGTTTCCAATCTGGGAAAATTTGATCTTCCAAAGCTAGAAATAGGTCAATTTGAAAGCCAACTAGAGAATTCTTTAAACACTGACACATATCCAACAACAAATCATGAAGCTAACTAATGTTATCACCAGAGCTTCTCACTTAGTATCTGTTATACCCCAAATATGACAGTGATCAGTAAGTGCAAGTATATCACATCAGAAATATTGGAGGGAAACAGGGTCCTGAATCAAAATTATATCTTTTCTTTCAATTCAAAGACAAATGTGACGAGCACGTCGCCCTTTTGGCCTCGTTCAGAGGAAAACTACATACCCTGCAACCCAAACAAGATATCAACCAAAATGGATTGTTCAAAAATGGATCTAAAGAAACAGAAAACTTCTTGATGTAAATAGTCACTGTACAAGAAAACAACTCAGTCCTAATCGTGACCCGAAAAGGAGATAATAGAGTAGAAACTCTACAAATAATAATAATACAAGATCAAAATATTTCTTTTTGAAGTTGAATACAGGATCAAGAGATAGAAAACAGGTGGAAAAGGAAGAATAAGAGAGAAAAAAAAAGCAATCTTTCTGGAGCTAAAATCCCCACCTCCCCGATGTTGGGGCACTGAGCCTGCACGCACACAGTGTTGAGCTTCAGCTTGGCGAGCGACTCGTGCAGCTTCGCGTACTTCTCCCCCTGGGGCGCCCTCTGCCGCAGCCACTCAGGCTTTTTCACGCTGGAGTCGCGGCCGGTGTGGGGGCCGAGCCCGCCCGGGTACGGCCCCCCCTTCCCCGACGAGATGGCGGCGGACTCGAACAGTTTCGACGGCGGGTCGGGGACCAACGGCGCCCTCTCGCTGCAGGAAGGAGAAGAAGAAGAAGAAGGGAATGGGGAAGAGCCCGCGGCCTCGGATCGGAAGACCCGGAAGGAAAGGTGGGAACTTGATGATCGGGCCCTCCAACCAGAAGGGGTTGGAAGCGCCGGTGAGGGCAAAGAGGGGCTGGAAAGGGATTTCTGCAGCAACATTT
Source organism: Amorphophallus konjac (assembly GCA_022559845.1). NCBI lineage: Eukaryota > Viridiplantae > Streptophyta > Magnoliopsida > Alismatales > Araceae > Amorphophallus > Amorphophallus konjac. The sequence continues at coordinate 11,764,404 of CM040123.1, read as the reverse complement.
TCTCCGTGTTCTCAGCCGAGACGGAGGGAGGAGAAATGGCAGGGAGTTGGGCGGGGGGAGGTCCGGGAGGAGGAGAAGAGAGCAATAAAGTCTGCTGCTTTGGTTTCTCCGCAGTCAAGTATTTTGAATATTATGTGGATGGGCAAAACTAGAAACATCCCCTTCCCGAACCATAGCCTCACTTTGATATATGGTTAATCTTAAGTTAGTCATAGTTTAACCTAGTTTTAATTATTTTTGAAGTCTAAACCTCACTTTGATATATGGTTAGTCCTAGGTTAGTCATAGTTTAACCTAGGTTTAACTATTTTTGAAGTCTAAATTATTTTAATATTTAAATCTGGACTAAACCGGGAGGATGAGTATTAAACCCGGAGTAACCTTAGGACTTCAAGCCTCACTTTGATATATGGTTAGTCTTGGGTTGGTCATAGTTTAGCTTAGGTTTAACTATTTTTAAAGTCTAAATTGTTTTGATACTTAAACCTAGACTAAACCGGGAGGATGAGTATTAAATCCGGAGTAATCCTCGACTTCAAAATCCACCTCCATAGGTGGATTTAGAAGGGTTAACCCAACAATAAATGTGCAATAAATGCACCCCCTCTCTCTCTCTCTCAATATTTTACTTATAAATATTATTGGGTTAACCCACTAACTACCAAATCACAAGAGATTCAAACTAGGTTAGCCCACCTACTTATTTTCGGGTTAATACTCTTGCTATCAAATCAAAAATATGCTAACTATAGACTAACCTAAGTAGTGTAATTTAATCCAAATTCCCTACCAAAGTGAGGCCAAAATCCACCTCCAGAGGTGGATTTAGAAGGGTTAACCCAACAATAAATGCGTAATAAATGCACCCTCTCTCTCTCTCTCTCTCTCAATATTTTACTTATAAATATTATTGGGTTAACCCACTAACTACCAAATCACAATAGATTTAAACTAGGTTAGCCCACCTACTTATTTCCGAGTTAATACTCTTGCTATCAAATCAAAAATAGGCTAACTATGGACTAACCTAAGTAGTTTAATTTAACTCAAATCCCCTACCAAAGTGAGGCTAAATTATTTTAATATTTAAACCTGGACTAAATCGGGAGGATGAGTATTAAACCCGGAGTAACCTTGGACTTCAAAATCCACCTCCAGAGGTGGATTTAGAAGGGTTAACCCAACAATAAATGCGTAATAAATGCACTCTCTCTCTCTCTCAATATTTTACTTATAAATATTATTGTGTTAACCCACTAACTATCAAATCACGATATATTTAAACTAGGTTAGCCCACCTACTTATTTCCGAGTTAATACTCTTGCTATCAAATCAAAAATAGGCTAACTATGGACTAACCTAAGTAGTTTAATTTAACCCAAATTCCCTACCAAAGTGAGGCATAATATATGATTAGTCCTGGGTTAGTCATAGTTTAGCCTAGGTTTAACTATTTTTAAAGTCCAAATTGCTTTGATACTTAAACCTGGACTAAACCGGGAGGATGAATATTAAACCCGGAGTAACCCTGGACTTCGAAATTCACCTCCAGAGGTGGATTTAGAAGGGTTAACACAACAATAAATGTGCAATAAATGCACCCTCTCTCTCTATTAATATTTTACTAATAAATATTATTGGGTTAACCCACTAACTATCAAATCACAATAGATTCAAACTAGGTTAGCCCACCTACTTATTTCCTAGTTAATACTCTTGCTATCAAATCAAAAATAGGCTAACTATGGACTAACCTAAGTAGTTTAATTTAACCCAAATCCCCTACCAAAGTGAGGCTTAACAAATTCGCACATACACAGTAAGTACTGGGGACGAGAAGAGACCCCATACAGGGTTAATCCCCTCTTTGCAGGGCCTTCGAGTAGTCACAACACAGCAACAACAGGAGCCCGGTGGAAAATGGAAAGCGGCTCTGTTGCCCCCATGAAAACGGACGATGGCACAGGCACAGTTCCCACCTTCAGAAAAAAAGATGGCCATGCGTTGTTGCCCCCCTTCCCGCAAGTGTAGCTGTCATTTGTAGCACTCTTTCTCCTCCCCACCTCGCGTGCCGTGCTGCGCCGCGGAGTCCGAGCAGGCTAACATGCAGCTGCAAGTGAAGGGAAGGGAAGAGATTGAACACGTTATGATGCGATGTGCAATTCATTGTTGTCGATTTGTCCGCGTCTGCAGTTGGGGATGGTTACGAGTAGGGATGTTAAAAATATTCGTAAAACTTATTATTTGCATCACCCGATTTATGATATATCAGATAATATTTAAATAAATAAATATAGCTTTAAATTTAGATATATTTAAATTACTCATTGTAGCGGCAGAAAAATTATTTCTAGGTCACGTACCACCTTCTCTATTTATTTGTTGGGGAAATCATCTCACGCCCGTGGATGCCTGCACACACCAAGGAACTAGAAGGGCGTCAAAAGGAGTCCCGGGTGTTACCCCAGGGGACAACCCTCCGATGCTTAAGTCAGCAAGGGATTTAATGAGCAATAGAGAGGAGCAGAGTAAGAGAGGAGTATGGGTCGTAGTAGTCGATCCATGAGGCATGTAAATCCTCTGTATGCGTGCTCGCCGGTCCCAGTGGGCTCTCGAAGAGTGCTCGCTGGGTGGCAAGGCCGCTCAGGAGGCAGGAGCTCTCTGGACGTAGATGGCCCTCTTGTCGTCGTCGCTGGTAGGGTTGCTCTCTTCTCAGTAGAAGGCTCTGGGGCAGGAGTATCCTCTTGCGTAGTCGTGTGGGGTTTTTAGTATAAGAATATATCGTGTCCCTCTCTATCATCGATATCCCTTTTATATGGGTTGTCCTGGTGCGAGGGCCTCATCCCTTGATAGGGAAGGGTACGTTTAGTTGGAGTAACATTCCCCGCTATGTCGACGGGAGTTTCCCGTTGGAGGACGATACCTCTGGCGTCGGCCATTCCCTAGGCGAGTCTTACGGCACTCATGGCGCGTGCTCGCCCGTTACGGGGTCAAGGCCGGCGTCGAGGGGGCAACGGTCGGTCGTCGGAGTGTCCTCCGGCGAGAACTACGCTTGGGCCGGCCTCATCGGCGTCACGGAATCCGATGCCTCGTTGGGCCGGTCATCTTCTTATCGGGCCGAACATGTGTTTCCGCTCCTCGATTGGACTTAGCGCGTCCGAGCCTTAATGGGCCGCTCGCGCCTGGGCCGTTCCTGGGTCAAACCAGATTTACCCTCCTCACCTCCCCCCTACTCTTAATTGCCGAGCACTCGCAGGGGACTGGGAGTAGTCCAAGAGAGGGTTCTTCTGGAGGGTGTGATCCGAAGGCGATTTCCTCGTACGGCGGGAGTTGGTGGCTTCGAGGCCTGCTTGGTGCGCAAGGCGCCTCCGGCGATGGCTGAGGCCACGCTGGCCATGATGACGCCGGGTCTTGTCTTGTTTTAGGGATGTGGGCTCAGAACGATCGCCTGGCCTCAGTAGCCGTACCGCCGTAGTGGCAGGCGTTCCTTCGTCTGACCCTCAGGGGGCAACCGTTGGATTGTAGTGGCCGGTTTATAAGGAGTGATGTGAGGTTTTTCGAAGACCATACCCACATCTCGCTGGTCGTCTCGTTTCGTCGTAGGCTTCTGCTTCCCTTTGTCTGGTGAGGACCCTTCTTTCTCGGTTCTTCTTTTATGCGGTAGTGATGCCTCCACGCAGGAGAACTCTCAGCGTTGAGTCTTCCTCTTCGGAGGAGATGCCCCATAGTCGAGGCGGTGTGCCGAGCACCTCGGGTGCGGGCAGTAGTCGGCCTGATTCCCAGCCTCTAGTAGCGTATAGGGTATTCCATGGCCTGCCGGAGACCTTCCAGATCCCCCCTGAGTACGATATCGTCTTTCCCGCCATGAGGGACGACCTAACGAGTCGCCCCACCGGCGGGATCATGATCCCGGTGGCCTCCTTCCACGCAGGTTTCCGTATTCTGGTCCACCCTTTCATTTCGGCCATCCTATATCATTACGGGCGGAGCCCTAGGAGTATAACTCCCAATTCTCATAGCATTCTCTGCGGGTTTGTCTATGCTTGTCGTAGAGCGTCGGCGGTGCTGAGCGTCGACTTCCACATATTGGATTGAGGCGGTAGGAGTCCTCATGCTTCTGGGGACTTAGTCTCTCACTATAAAGAGTGGTCTTACGCAGCATTCCAGCAGTCATCTTGCGCTAACGAATCGTAGTAGGTAGGCTCTACCGAGAATGTCCTCAAGAGAGTCTGGTACTTCGTCGGATGATGAATCTCTATCGATTCGCCGTCAACCTTTGGTCCTTCGGTGGAACCCCGCACCGGCACCCTGGCGGCCGTGGCTTAAGCCTGGAGAGGATGGTCCGACCTCTGAGCAGTACAGGCTCGGGTACCTGGACGGCTGGCGGGAGGCCTTGGAGAAGGTTAACCGCTTGTACGCTGGCAGAGGAGTCATGCTTCTTGAGTCGGATATGATCCGTCCTTGACGGGATGAGAAGAGTCAGGGTAAAGCTATCTTCCAGACTTTAGCTATCTCCTTATTGCTCATCTTCGCGGCACATGACCGTTGTTTGCTTCTTGCAGGTGCTTGGTGAGATGCTCCTCGTTGTTGGAACATCTTCCTACTTTCTAGTAGGTGGGATCGTAAGGAAGGGTGGAATCTATTTTCCATTCTTCCACTCGGTGGGCCTGGCCATGCGGCTTGGACGACGGCGGTGGGCTCCTCAGTTTGCAGGCATGGCCAGTACGCTGAGGTGGCCTTCCTAATGAGTTGGTCTCGTAGTACCGCTGTCGCATGTTGGCTTGGGTGGGCCTGCTGGTTCCCTGTAACGGGTGGAGCTTGCCGGTCTTCTTCCAAGCGCGGGCGGCCGGAGCTACTGGCCAGGTTTTCCTCCTGCGGGCCTTCTACGAGTGAAGCCCTTTGTTGGCCCGAGGGCTTTCTCCCTCTTCTCTGGTATAGGAGGCTTCTCCGTGGGTACCCTTCCACAGAACAAAAACTGGGTACCTGCGTTTGCTTGAAGATTTAGCATGATTGTCGATAGAGGATGATGCCTGGGAAGCGAGTTGTTGGAGTCATTCGTCGCCATCGTTGAGCACTTTTGCTCCTCCATGTACTTATATCTAGCCCGTGTTATGGTACTTTACCAATTTTCTGGCAGCTTGTATTTTGACTAAATAAATACAAATTCTTTTATTCTGAGTCGACATTGATGTGTGTGAGCGACGTCACGCGGATTTAATTTGCCGGAGGAGGCGAAGCGGAGCGCGCGAGGGGCTCGTTTTGCTGCAACACAGAAAGAAGAGAGAAGAGGAGAGAGACCACCACGGGAGATTGCTCCGGCGGGGCGTGCGGGACAGATGTAATATAATAAGATATGGGGATTAAACGGACATAGCGGGAAATGACTCTCCGCGACCTCGGGGGATGGGAAAAGTGCAGAATTTAAGTGACAGAAATTTAAACGGCCATTGCGGGAAATGACTCGCCGCGGCCTCGAGAATATGAGCAGATATGATAAGAGTACAGAATAAAAGCAACATGAATTTAAACGGCTATTGCGGGAAGTGACTCGCCGCAGCCTCGAGAATAGGAGCAGATATAACAACAGCACAGAATATCAATGACGAAAATTCAAACGGCCATTGCGGGAAATGACTCGCCGCGGCCTCGAGAATATAATAGATATAAGGAACAAAATATAAGAGACATAAATTTAAACGGCCATTGCGGGAAATGACTCGCCGCGGCCTCGAGAATATAACAGATATAAGAAACAGATATAAGAATGATACAGAATATAAGTGACAGAAATTTAAACGGCCATTGCGGGAAGTGACTCTCCGTGGCCTCGAGAATATGATGTGATCGCTAGGGACCGGAGACCCCAAAATAAAGAAAGTGATCGCGCCTACCTCAAAAGCGGGAGATGGCGGGTTGCTTCTTCATCTCTCTTCGGCCGGCTGATGGAGAGGACTTTCCTTGGTTACCCTTGCAAAAAGAGAAAAAAACACAAAACAAGTGGATCAGCAAAGATGGCAGTATAGTATTAGTCCCTTAGTGAAGAATAATGAAATCGTGGCAAGATACACACATGGTTGGTGTTATTTTTAAACCCCTCTCGGACACGAGTAGGAGGAAAATGCTATGATGAATGGGGGATTGTGCAAACGTATATAAAGGAAGACTCCCTTATGAAGGGAGACGGAGCATGCGAGATGATGAATGCAAAAGAACTACGGAGAAAAGAGGAGAGAATTGGCTTATTGAGTGTGCAATGGGGGGATCCGGCGGAGCTTCGGCAGCGTAGGGACGACGTGGAAGCACGGTGGACGAAGGCGGCCTTCCTTTCGCGAGCGCGGGCACCCGAGAAGCCGGCAGAATCTCCTCCTACAAAAGACCCACGGGTTAGAAATGGGATCCGGCAGAGTCTCTCCTTCCTCTGTCGGATCTGAAGCCCCTTCCCTTCGAGGGAGGGGGTCCTCTATTTATAGAGGGGAAGTAGATTGAGGCGTCCAGGAGACTGGACGCCTCAATATGGGGGCGTCCATGACCCTGGACGCCTCCATCAATAGATTAATATTTTTTATTTTTTTATTTCTAACCTTTTTATGAAGGCGTCTAGGAGACTGGACGTCTCCATGCTCGCCCACCGTAATTCCACCGAAAGCCGTAGACAGTGGGTAAAGCGCGTGGTTTCGATGGACATCAGTGACTCACGAGTGTAAGGTTTCGCACAGCACCTACGGGCGATGCAGCGGATAACAAAAATTCATTTGTCCGATCCCGGTGTTATGGAAACCTTAATATGTGCTCTAATCGGTGTTTCTAAGACTCCAACCCGCCTAATTACAGGTTGCGTGTTTATACCTTGCGCGGAACGACGCTGTCTGCTATGCCCGATGCAGAATACCGAGCTGCACAACTGCACGGCCTCTAGAGCAGATCCACACGGACCCTTCTGCAGTGACGGTACCCCCCAGCACGGACCTTCCCCGACCCTTTCACCTTCTGGAGAGAGAGAGTAAGAGGAAGGAAAGGAGGGAGGAGCTAATCCTCCTCTCTTAACCCTTAATGCTTGGTTAAGCCAAGAGAGATTGGAAGAAGCTCGAATGAGCTTCACGTAGGATTCTATATATAGAGTTTAGGTTTATTTGAAAAGGGCTCCAAAAGACCGAAACTGTATATATGTCCTATCTCATATTATACATATGTATTAAGCTCCATTTACACTCCTTTCCAAAAGGAATTAAATGGAAATAATACATACATTTGTATAATAATAATTCATCACCCAAGAATCCATTATGTGTGATCCTCTGGGCCCATAGTCACTCTAGTTTAAGGCCCATTAACTTCTAATTCTCAATTAGAAGTAAATTAAACGTATTCTTCACTTCTACAAGAGCCGAATAATAGTTTAATTTATTCCGAACCTTCGATCACGTTGGGTCAAGCAAATCCGCGTGATCCTAGAGGACGCCGGGTTTAAACCAGCCTGTCTGGTACCTGTAAGTCCACAGTTACCGCATCGATATAATCCCTCGCTCCTTCTATGAGTCTGGTACGATCGAGGGTATGGTTTCTGTCAAACCCCATGATCGTGCCATTTGACTATGACCTCCTTAAAGTGTATGACGTCCGTTCTAAACGAACTCACACGACCCTGGCCAGGGATTTAACGAAGCATCAATGTCATGACCCATTAACTGTCTGATATATACCCGATAGTGAGCGATCCCCTCTTGACCATTGATGATCTTCACACGTATCCTGGAGTGGTTAATGACTCGGTAACTCATGACTTATGGTTAAAGTCACTTAGCAAAGTAATTAAACCATTACAGTCCTCGTGTAAGATCCGATCAATGTCTCAGGTCAAATGACCAACGATGCTACTGAGACAGTTGGATCTTCAGTTGACATTAGGTATAATCAACCATCTGAAGATCCAATAGCGGATCAGTTCAGTGTACATCCTCCAAGGACATACACCTACACATATGTGTTGGTGCCCCGCACCAGTGACCATGAGACTGGTCACTGACACATCATGTGTACTGGTTTAATAGGTAATCAAAGTCCCCGAGTGATTACCCTCCAACCAGGAACAGTTTAAGACATGTGTACATGTAAAGTCAATCTCATGTTCGAGATCCCATCTCGAGCTGACTTTACAACCACATATCTTAGGGACAACGTAAAGTAACACAATTGCATATTTATGCTCAAACACCACTTTATTAATAATGAACAAGATCGTACATTTATCGGGTCTACCCGACCCTAAATTGACATGTAGCACACCAACACTAACAATCTCCCACTTGAACTACAGCCAATTGCCCACAACTTTGAGGCCCATCTTATCCCGATGACGCTCAAATACAGTCTGTGTCAAAGGCTTAGTCAGTGGATCTGCTATGTTGTCTTCTGACGGTACACGCTCTACCGCCACATCTCCACGATCAACAATCTCCCGAATAAGGTGAAAGCGCCTGAGAATATGCTTTGACCTTTGGTGAGATCTCGCTTCCTTCGCCTGGGCGATGGCCCCATTATTGTCATAAAATAATGGGATGGGAGCTGATATCTCGAGAACTACGCCAAGTTCTAAGATGAATTTCTTCATCCAGACGGCTTCCTTAGCAGCTTCAGCTGCAGCAATATATTCTGCCTCAGTCGTCGAGTCTGCAATCGTATCTTGCTTGGAGCTTCTCCAACTGACTGCCCCTTCATTCAACATGAATACAAATCCAGACATAGATTTGCAGTCATCTGGATCTGACTGGAAACTAGAATATGTGTAAGCTCTAAGCTGTAGGTCCTCTCCTCCATAAAGCAGAAAAAGATCATTAGCCCTTCGCAGGTACTTAAGGATGCCCTTTACTGCCTTCGAGTGCTCTTCGCCTATATTTGCCTGATATCTACTGATAATGCTTAAAGCATTGGCAACATCAGGCCGTGTACATAGCATTACATACATGATTGACCCTATCGCCGAAGCATAGGGTACCTTATTCATGTGTGCCACCTCCTCAGAAGTTTTAGGACTCATCCCTTTGGATAGGTAAATTTCATGTCTCATGGGAATGAGACCTCTCTTGAAATTTTCCATCCTAAACCTTTTGAGGATAGTGTCTATGTACATGGATTGGGATAGTCCTAGCATCCTTTTAGATATATCTCGATAGATCCTTATGCCCAGCACATATGATGCTTCTCCCAAATCCTTCATGGAGAAGGTCTTGGATAACCAAGACTTAGTTGATGTCAACATCCCTACATCATTCCCAATGAGTAAGATGTCATCAACATAAAGGACCAAGAAGGTCACAGAGCTCCCACTGACCTTCTTGTAAACACAGGATTCATCTTCATTCCGAATGAAGTTGAAAGATTTGACAGCCTCGTCACATCTTAAGTTCCAGCTTCTAAATGCCTGCTTTAATCCATAAATGGACCTTTGAAGTTTGCATACCTTATTGGGATGCAGCTTGGAGGTGAATCCCTCAGGCTGTACCATGTACACCTCTTCTGACAAATTTTCATTAAGAAAAGTTATCTTCACATCCATTTGCTAGATCTCATAATCCAGATATGCAGCAATGGCAAGGAGAATTCTGATTGACTTAACCATGGCTACCGGCGAAAAAGTCTCGTCATAGTCAATGCCTTGCCTTTGACGATATCATTTTGCCACTATTCTAGCCTTGTATGTGTCAACCTGTTCATCTGCACCGATTTTCCTTTTGAAAATCTATTTACAGTCGATAGGGACCTTCCCTTCGGGTACATCAACTAAGTTCCAAACTTTGTTGGTGTACATGGACTGGATCTCTGAATCCATTGCCTCTTGCCATTTCTCGGAGTCTACACTACGGATCGCCTCCTGGTACGACTGAGGATCATCATCCTCATCGATACATCCCTTAGAGGACCCCTCTGAGACATGTCCAACATATCTCTCAGGTTCTCTTGGTAGTCTACCAGATCTCCGCAGTGTTTGTGTTTCAATTTGAATAGGATCAACCGATACAGTCTCATCTAATGAGCTTGTGTCTATGGGTTGTGGTTCTTGGACCTCATCCAATTCTATCTGGCTCCCACTATTTTTCTGGAGTAGATATTCTCTTTCCAGAAATACAGCTCTCTTGATCACTAAGACCCTTTGCTCAGAAGGGTGATAGAAATAATATCCAAACGTCTCCTTTGGATATCCCACAAACCTACACTTATCGATTCTCGACTCAAGCTTATCACTATCGTTCTTCTTTACATGAGTAGGACACCCCCAAATTTTAATGTGATTAAAATTTGGTTTCCTGCCCTTCCATATCTCATATGGTATAGAAGGAACTGATTTACTTGAGATCATATTCAATAAATATGCTGCAGTCTCTAATGCATAGTCTCAGAGAGACAATGGTAGTCCTGACATAGACATCATGGATCGGACCATGTCTAACAATGTCATGTTTCTCCTCTCGGATACACCATTGTGATGTGGTGTATACGATGGAGTCCACTGAGAAACTATTTCATGGTCTTTAAGATAAGAAGTGAATTCATGGCTCAAGTATTCACCTCCTCGATCCGATCGAAGAGCCTTAATACTCTTGCCAGTATGTTTCTCTACTTCATTCTTATATTCCTTAAACTTCTCAAAGGCTTGTGACTTATGTCTCATTAAATACACATAGCCATATCTAGAGAAGTCATCAATAAAAGAAATGAAATAGAGGTGACCCCCTTTTACCTCCATGGACATGGGTCCACACACATCCGAGTGTATGAGCTCGAGAAGGTCAGCATCCCTCTCACCATGTCCACTAAAGGGAGCCTTGGTCATTTTTCCCATGAGACACGACTCACAGGTATCAAATGGCTTGTATTCGAATGAATTCAAATACCCATTTGAGTGTAAGTGAGAGACTCTTTTCTCACCTACATGACCAAGTCTGCAATGCCATAGATATGTAGAATTCACTTCATCAGCATTGGAAATTTGCATAACATTAGAACATGTATCTAATACATAAAGACTATTGACTAATAAACCATTGGCTATAATCAAACCATTATTCGTTATAGAGCACCCAGTGCTATTAAAAGCCAATATATATCCAATGTTATACAAGCCAGAGATTGAAATAATGTTCTTAATAATATTAGGAACATAATAACAGTCATTCAGCTCCAGAATGACTCCGGAAAGTAAACTGAGACGTGCAGTCCCAACAACTTTGACAGAAACTAAAGCTCCATTGCCCATCCTCGGTTCAATCTCCTTTTTACCCAATCGCCTTCTATTTGCCAGCACCTGCACAGAATTACAGATATGAGATGCACATCCAGTATCCAATACCCATATGTGGATTCCATATATGACAAATTAATGTCTATGACAAAAATACCTTCATTTAGAATTACCTTGCAATTCCTTTTCCAATGCCCAGTTTCCCCGCATCGAAAATATTTATCTTCCTCTTCATTCTTCTTACCCTTCCCTTTGTTAACTTTGGCGAGTTGCTTACCCGTGGCCTTTTTCTTTCCCTTCCCTTTGTTACTTGTGGTGGATATTTGGGTGGCCTTCCTTTTCTTGTTGGCCCGGCCAACAATCATTACAGATGAAGATGGTTTATCTTTCTGCATGGTTCCATCAGCACTCTTTAACACGTTGAGCAGCTTTGGGAGAGTTGCTTCAATCATTTTCAAGTTAAAGTTCATGATGAAGGAAGAAAAGGAATCGGGCAATGACTGGAGTATAAGATCAATGCATAGTTCAAGATCCAACTTGAACCCCAATACATTGAGTCTTTCAATCCACTCCATCATTTTCAGTACATGAGCCTGTACTGATGAACCCTCATACATTCGTGTCCTGAAAAGCCTTTTGGAGATGTCATACCTCTCAATCCTACCCTACTCCCCGAAGAGTTGGCGTAGATTGAGAAGTATACTTCTACAATCATTTTTTTCGAATTACCTCTGCAGCTCGGGAGTCATAGAGGCCAACATGTAACATTGGGCAAGGGAGGAGTCCTCAGACCACTTGGCATAAGCCAGTAACTCACCCTCGTCGAGATCAGGAGTTGGCTCATAATGAACCGTGTCCAACACGTACGCAATCTTTTTGGCGGTAAGGATTATGCGTAGATTACGCAGCCAATCCGAGTAGTTCGGTCCAGTTAATCTATTTGCAACCAAGATGCCGCGGAGGGGGTTGGATGACGACATTGTAATTTGGATAAGAAATAAAAGACAACTTAGCATGTGTTCACATTCTAACTTAGATGTGATTTTTTATCTTAGTTAGTCCCACTATTTTTCGATCGGACTATATAACCCTCAATATATAGAACGGGAGATCAACGAGATCTACCTAGTGGGTCGGAATCCCAACGAGACTGATGTACTACCTTGTGGAAAGCACAACAAGCCATACACCATCTCAAGGGCTGTCAACAAGCACTTGCATCTAATGCAATATCCGATATTCGGCCCCCGAGAAATCATCCCCTTGTGGAAAGCACAACAAAGGATATTCTAGGTTAGATCTAACCATCATTACTACATAGCAATGAGTTCATGACCCGACCCTTGTGGAAAGTACAACAAGGCCGAGTTCAATTCCTCACCCCATTGAGGCCGAGCCTTGGAGTTTAATCCCGTCCCCAAACTCATAGACCTTGTGGAAAGCACAACAAATCCATGAAATGAAGACGTTCATTCACTCCATAACGATGGAGGGCCACGACGACTCCTAGAGCCACGCTTACCAGATCTAAAATTTAATCGCGAGGGAATTTAATTTTATCTTGATCTCACCCTAGGTGGTAATATAAATATATCCAACATATTTACCGTACCTAGTAGTTTGCACAAAATAAATGCATCTAATGCAAAAATAAAATGCAAGTGATCATGGACTTAATCCCTAATGTAACTAAGGCATCCGACTCGCTTCCGAAGCAGCTGGATCGTCCTCGTCGGGTGTGCTCCGCGCTTTCAAACTCCGACGTCGCAGTAATTACAACTTTTACACAGCTCGCAGGCCGGAAAAAAGTAAATTACATATCAATAAAATTTCAGAAGCCCTTAGGGCGAGTACAACAATGGAGGAAGATAGAAGTACATTGGAATTTTAACAGAGAGAGAAAGGAGGTTCGCAGACCCCAATTAATTACATTAATGCAAGTCCATGATCACTTGCCAACCCATTCAAATAAAATCAATCAAGAGTTATTTTTTGAAAATAATCTTTACTTTTAAATTTAAAAATGGGATGTGCAAACAAAAATAGGCTAGTTTTATTTAATTTTAAAATCGAAACATGATTAATTAAAATTAAACAGACAAGCAGGCCAATACAAGATAAATAAAGTAGAGCACGTAAAGAACCATCATTTTATATAGGGGCATCTAATTGAGATAATTAATTAAATTTAAATTTAAATTTAATTATCCAATAATCATATTCAAATTCAAATTTTAAACATGTCAATAATTTAAATTTAAATTCAAACTAATTATCTAATAATTTTGTTTGAAAATAAAATTAAAATAATGCAATTATCCTCAATTAACAATTTTATAAAATTCAAAATTTGAATTTAACAATTATCTAATAATTAAAATTCAAATATCTGAATTTTCTACATTTATCTTCAATAAAATTTAAATTTTAAATTTTTTAATTATCTAATAATTAAAAATTCAAACTTTTAAATTTTACTGAAGTAACTTCAATTATTACCATTTTATCTCAAGGTAAATAATAATTATCTCACCTCGATAAATTCAACACGGTTAAATAAAATTTAACATTTGACATTTACCATCGAGATAACACAATTAACCTACTAGATAAAATCCGATTTAATTTACTGTGCATTTATATATATATATATATATATATATATATATATATATATATATATTGTTATTCATGCACTAATAAATTAAAAAGATTAAAATACATTTTTTTAAATTAAAAAAATTACGGGGCCAGCCCCGCGCGCGCGGGCGCTGACCGCCCGCGTTGCGGGCGCCCGCCATGCCGCCCCCCCCCCCCCGCGGGTCAGCGCCCTGGCGCTTGTGAGCGACGTCACGCGGTTCGGGGAAGAGCGGAGAAGACGCGGAGCGCGCGCGGGCTCCTCTTTTTTTTGGTGTTTGTTTGCTGCAACACAGAAATAAGAGAAGAGAGAGAAGGGGCCACCACGGGAGATTGCTCCGACGGGGCGAGCGGGACAAGTGTGATATAGCAAGATATGGGGGTTAAACGGCCATAGCGGGAAGTGACTCGCCACGGCCTCGGGGGACGGGAATGGTGCAGAAATTAAATAACAAGAATTGAAACGACCATTGGGGAAGTGACTCGCCGCGGCCTCGAGAATATGAGCAGATAATAAGATGACAGAATATAAAGAGAATACAAAGAGCGGGAATTTAAACGGCCATTGGGGAAGTGACTCGCCGCGGCCTCGAGAACATAAACAAATAAGAATATAACGTATAAGAACGTGAATTTAAACGGCCATTGGGGAAGTGACTCGCCACGGCCTCGAGAATATGAGCAGAATATAACAGAGTATAAAGAGAATATAAGAACGGAAATTTAAACGGCCATTGGGGAAGTGACTCGCCGCGGTCTCGAAAATAAGATGTGATCGCCAGGGGCCGAAAGACCCCAAAATAAGAAAGTGATCGCGTCTACCTCAAGAGCGGGAGATGGCGGGTTGCTTCTTACTCTCCCTCCGGCCGGCCGACGGAGAGGGCTTTCCTCGGCTACCCTTGCAAAACAACGACAAATAAATGACGAGTGGATTAGAAAGATGGAGGTGTAGTATTCAAATCCTTGCGATAAAAATAATAAAATGATGGAAAGACACACACCTGGTTGGTGTTATCTTTTAAACCCCTCTCGGACTCGAGTAGGAGGAAAATGAGATGATGGATGTAAGAAGTGTATAAGAAAAGACGCCCTTATGAAGGGGGATAGGGGATGCAAGATGATGAATGCAAAAGAACTACGAAGAAAAGGAAAGAATTGGCTTATTGGATGTGCCGATGGTGAAATCCGGCGGAGCTCCGGCAGCGTGGGGACGACGTGGAAGCGCGGTGGATGAAGACGACCTTCCTCTCGCGAGCGTGAGCACCCGAGAAGCCGGCAGAACCTCCACCTACAAAAGAACCCACGGGTTAGAAAATGACTCCGTAGCCTCTGGGCTCCGACAGCCTATCGGATCACTTCGAAGCTCTTCCAGAACTGAGGGGGTGGGCCTCTATTTATAGAGCTCCGGAGGGTGGAGGCGTCCAGGACCCTGGACACCTCCATCAGGGCCGAATTAATATTTTATTCTATTTTTATATATTTTTTTGGAATACTTTTGTGGAGGCGTCCAGGGCTCCGGACGCCTCAAACAGGTCCACCGAAAACCGACGACGGCCGCACGCGGTTTGGCACAACGCGTGGTTTTGTGAGCGGCGCCTCGTGATTCAGAAATGGGCGCGTCCAGTTGACTGGACGTCTCTATAATTGGATTTTTTCACACACGACAAACCGTCGTTCGGTGGGCGGCGCCCGTGAGAGAGTTGATGGAGGCATCCAGGGGAATGGACGCCTCCAAAAATATATTATTTTTTCTTTTTCTTTTATCTTTTATGCCAAGGCTGGCATTTTAATTTTTTATATTTGTTTTTATGGAGGCGTCCAGGGGCCTGGACGCCTCCATTAATATATATATATATTTATTTATTTTTGTTTTTTATGCCAACCGGCATTTTACACACATTTTTTATTTTTGTTTTTATGGAGGCGTCTAGGACCCTGGACGCCTCCATTAATATATATATTTTTTATTTGGTTTGTGCCCTGAGAAAATAATAAAATGAATTAAAAAGATGGGGGCGTCCAGGGGCCTGGACGCCCCCATTAAGACCCACCCGGGTCCTCAAATCAGACGTCGGCGGCCGCCCGTCAGACACCCTTCCTGATTCCGGAACCTCCTGTTGCGTCTGACTGGTGTTGACGCTGTCCGAATGCCGTGACGGGACGATTCCGAATGCCGAAAAAGGCAGAAGAAGATCCAAGAAAAGGAAGCACTCGAGTGATTCGAAATGCGTAAGCCGTTGCGGGGCGTTGTATAGTAATATGAGACTTTCTCAGGAGACGTCAAGAATGGCGTGTCTACAGCTGCCCCGCCTTGGCGTCTGCTTTGCAAGGGAGCGACACGTAGTGGAATGGTATCGAAGTGGAGTGAAATGAAGTGGGAGCGGACTGATAAGTTGATGCCAAGGTGTGATGAGACACGCTTTTGACGTTACTGTTTGGAATCTTTCTTGGAGTTTCAATGAGGCGACCTTGAAGAAGGTCTTTCAAATATAGACGATTGTTCGGACGGAGATCAAATAAGGGAGGGTGAGATGTGTGCTCAGGCACGAAAAAAAAGAGACCAACTTCTCGGTGTGGAAGTACCTGGGTCATAAACCTGCAGGTTTCACCTTTGGGGAGCGGTTACTAGCCAATGTGGAAGTGCTGTGGCCAAGGTGGGTCAAACAAGGTCAAAAGTAAAGGAATATCTGAGGGTCTGTCCAAACAAGGGTCTCCTTTGGAAGAGCAGCGTAGGGCTGTCTCAAGGAAACTCAGTATTTCATTCGGAGTGGAATATCTCATATTTGTGGGAATTGAAACACAACGGCTTTCACAATCGAATCACTTGAATGATCTTTCGTAATAAATCAAAGTCCTATATGAATGCATGCTGGGTTTAAAGAAAAATTTAAAACAAACTAAAATAGAAAATAGCCAAGGATAATATTGTCAACTTGTTAAGAACGGGTCAGGATACCGATCCGGTGAGCCGACACTGGGCTGGGGCCCGTTTATCCGCGCACCAACTCACTGAATGGAACCGTCGTCCCCATGCTACCACAAATTAACGGCCTATCCGTACAACCCAAATTCTTCCAGGATCATCACTGTTTTTGTTGAAGGGGAACTCAAATCCCAGATTCGTTCGGGCCGCAAGGTCCTTGACATGTTCTAGTAGCGTACGTATCATATACTATGATGCATGACATGGTGGGACCAACCATTGAAAGGTGGGACAGAAGACTGGACAAAGACGTCCGTTAGTAAAACCTGCACAGACTAGCAAAGGTTAGCAACATCAGAAAGTAGCAGAATCACAGCAGAATCGCACCACAGTACAAAGGAGATCCAGACAAAATCTTGACAATGACCACTGATGTGACATGTTCCGTCCTGTAGCGATCTTCCCTTCCTATAAGAACTCCCCTTAGGCTAGTTCATTCAAATGCACCAAGGTGGGTTTTGGAAGCTCAGGAGAGGAAGAGAGGAGAATCTAGAGATTTCAGGATGGAAGGAGAGTCTTCCCGCGTTATGAAGAGGAGCAGGCCTAGCAGCGAGATCAGGCGACTCTCCGACCTCGAGGGTCATCTGAGTGGGACGATCATGTCGCATATGGTAAGCTGATTCATTTCAAATTTTCCATGTGAACCTTCTTCTTACTTCCTTTATTTCTTCTTTTTTTCCTCTTCCAGCCATATCCACTCTTCCCAGGCCCGAGGAAGTTTTCCAAACTGCCATGGCTTTCAAAGCTAACTTCCAATATCTCCATTGGCATGAGGGCCATACTCTCGAAGTGGCATCTGCAGGGGCTCCTTATTCACGCCAAACACTATGAGAAGATTCGTATGGACTGGGCGGCTATGGGCGCACTAGTGGAGATCTGGCATCCCCAGACCCACACTTTTATTTTCCCGACCTTCGAGGTGACCATCCTCCTCGAGGAGGTGGAACTTCTGCTCGGATTGAAGAAATTCAAGAGTGACGGGAAGGTGAAGGCTATGCGGATGCTGACACGGGGGACTTCCGAAAGCGTCCTTGGAAGCTTCATGCCGCCCGACGCAGCCAGAAAGGTCCGTACTCAAAAGGGGATCGATCTCCAAAAGCTTGCGGAGTGGGTCATGGACGCCCTGAGAGGGTCACCAGACGATGACTATTTGGAGGGAATTATGAATGGGTTCACCATTTGTCTGGTGGGTGCTCTCTTGTTTCCTTACACCGACAACATGGTGGAAGAAGACCAACTGAGTGCTATCTGCGGGATCTGGCATGGAAAGAGGGTGGGACCCGCTGTCCTCGCCTACCTGTATAGTGGCCTTACTGCCTCGAGCATGGGTAAGCCTCCTTTTGGTTGCGCACTTGTCCTGAATTGCTGGCTTGATCTGCACTTCAAATTCGACCATCGCGAGGGAATGCCAACTGCTTCGAAGCTCTTCCAACAAAGCCCGCTTCACCACATAGCCGACGTGTTAGGCTTCGGTGGTACTATAGTGAACCGCGTTCCGTGGCTGAAGAAACGTGAAGACTAGCGGTCTCACTTCCGCACCGTGACACAAGGCTTCTTCACTTGCGCACCGGCATGTTTGCTTTCGCTTGATCTCCTCATGAGGCCTTTTCCCGAAGTTGATCTTCAACTGATCGGCGCGACCGAGTTTGTCCTTTATAATGCGCATCGGTGCTGCCTCCAGATTGGCATTCCACGCCATTCGTTCCCGCCACCGACTGGCATCGTTCCTTTGAAGAAAAGGGAGTTGGGCACTGAAGCGGACGCGAAGGAAGCGAAGGCCATTAAAGCTCCCTGGAAGACAAGTGTTGCGGGAAAGGCCTTAGCGCACGTGGTGGAAGAATGCGAGCCGTGGAGGGCTTATGTAACCGAACTGGGGAAGTTAAGGCCTAAGGCGCCTAAGCCCCTGATGTAGTTCACTCTGCTTTCTGATGGAATAAAATCTGGCATTGATTTTTCGGACCAGTTCCCTTAATTATTATTATCTTTTTTGTGGTTTTTATTTTTTCTTTGTGTTTTTTTTATTTGGATTATACATACTCTTATCTTTTTTTAAAAATTTTTTTTATTATAGGGGTGTCCAGGGGCCTGGACGCCCCTATGTTTTATTTTTTTATTTTTTTTATTTTTTTTTATTTTGGGGGCGTCCAGGCGCCTGGACACCCCAACATTTTTTTGAATTTTGAAAAAAAAAATAAAAAAGATGGGGGCGTCCAGGCGCCTGGACGCCCCAAAGAGGCTGGATTCTATATATATGGGGGGGCCTCCCCCCCTTTGCTCAATTACTGTTCATTCAAACCGCCCAGTCAATCCAGACGACCCATTCTTCGTCCCAATGGAGCGAGGAGGATCGAGCCAGGGTCCACAGAAGCGGAAACGACGGGCTCGTCGTCCGAGGAGGCTGAGGGATGATGCCGAGGAGGCTGCTGCGGCGGAGGAGATTGCCGCGGGTGAGGAGGCTCTTCCTTTGGCCTTGGAGGCTGCAGTGGACGCTGGCGACGCGGGAGAGGACGAGCACGATCCGGTAAGCCCCTCGGAACTCTCACTCTGTGGTTCAATAGGCTAAACGGACGGGTGAGAGGCTGTGAGAGAAGGCCGGGGAGTGAGGGAAAGGAGGCGTCCAGGGCCCTGGACGCCTCCACATTTTCCTTTTCTTTTTATTTTTTTATTTGTTTACGAAAATAATATAAAAATAAGGAGGCGTCCAGGGCCTGGGACGCCTCCATGATAATATATATATTATTAATATAATTTTTGTTTTGGTTTTTGGGTTTTTCAAAAAATAAAAAAAAATAAAGGAAATGGAAAGGAGGCGTCCAGGCCCCTGGACGCCTCCACAAAAAATAAATATTTAAAAAAAGAAAAATAAAATAAAATGAATAAGTAGTATATGCAGTGTTATTGTTTAGTATTATTCATGATGCTGATGTATTTTTTATTGGTTTTGTGGTGTGCAGGGTGTGATGAAAGGACGGATCAGCTGGTCCTTAGTGGTGGCAACATACCGTGGGCTGCCGGACTTCCAGAGGGCGCGTGTGGACGCCATGGGCTTTGGAGCTTTCCTTAGGATCGAGCCCTTTCGGCTCGACCTTCCTCTTATCCAGGCATTGAGGGAGCGGTGGCATGCGCCGAGCCGAGCATTTCTGATGCCCTGGGGGCACATGGTGCCGACACTCGAGGACGTGGCTCGGATCACCGGGCTACGGGTTGACGGAGAGGCGGTGAGCGGGGTCACCTATCCCGACTACCGAGAGAGTGCCCTGGACCTGCTGTGGTTAGAGACGAGCGTGACTGATAGAGACAGCAGGGTAGTTGGCCGAGTGGAGATCATGGAGGCGCTCGGATTCGTCGACCCGCGCCAGCGGGTTAGCGAGACTAGAGCGGAGTTTCTGGCACGATTGGAGGGAGATGCCCGCGCAGCTTTCACCCAGGATCCGAGCGAGGGGGAGCTGGTGGATCTAAACCTTCGGAGGTTTCTTTTCTTCTTCCTGGGCCGCCTTCTGCTGGGGACGAAGGGGGATGGCATCCACTGCCGTTTCCTCAGGATCTTGGCGGATCTGGACAGAGTGGGACACTACGCGTGGGGAGCGGCTCTGCTTGCCCATTTGATTGCCGATCTCTCCCAGACTTCGGAGAAGAAGACGACAGTCAGTGGCTTCGCACCTTTTCTCCAGGTAAACATTTTATTTATGCATTTTCACAGTTAAATATGCAATTATTGTACTAGTGACGTATGATGGATGCAGGTGTGGAGCTATTACTATTTCCCGATGGGGAGGGCTAGGCATGGGAACAGGGGGGCCGTGCCTCTGGCGCGGCGGTGGAGGCCGGTCGTGGTTGCAGCACCCCACGGCTACCAGCTGGCGTCGCTTCGTCCGGAGCTGAGCGAGTATCCCGAGGCCATGGTATGATGCGTATGATTTTTTTGTGTTTATGCATGTGACTGAATGGTAACTAACATGATGTATGCATGGTGATGCAGGTGGTGTGGAGGCCCTACCTGGGCATGGGCGATGCTGGCCAGCCCTGGGTTGTAGCGGGTTTTCCTCGTTTCAGGCGGGACGTGTGGGTCCATTGCCTGAACGAGATCGAGCCGCTTCGGCTGAGGCTGGTTATGAGGACGTTGGGTTTAGCCCAGGAGTGGGTTGATGTAGAAGAGCCGGCCCGCATTGGGCGGAAGACCAAGGGGAAGGCGAAGGTCGTGGACTGGCGTACGTGCTTCCCAGCACAGTACCAGGACTGGCAGCAGGGCGGGGTCCCAGTGGTGTCCCATGTACAGACAGTACTGATTACCTGAGACGATACCGGGCTATGTATGGGGACCGTGAAATGAAATGTGGTATGGCAGGGGTAAGTGAAATGAGAATGCTTCACTCTTTCTATATGTATATGCATGTGGTACTAACTTACGTGCAATGCAGGATGCTCGTGATACCATGATCGCCGACCTGCGGGCCCAGTTGGCGGACGCCAGGCGACAGTTGGTGGCCATCCGACAGGAGTTGGAGATCCTGGTGAGTTTATGCGATGCATTTTTTTGTGACCTGGATTTTTGATGCTTAGCCTTTGACTGACGTTTGCCCCGTGTTTCAGCGGGCCCACCAGACAGCGGCAGCCGGGACGGCTGGTGGAGCGGGTTCCAGTTCGCGGGGCCCTCCTCCGGAGGTTTCTGCCCTCCAGGAGCAGCTGGCGTATGCAGTGGCTCGGGCTGAGGAGGCCGAGCGTGACCGCGAGGCTCGAGTGAGCGTTTGCCTGACCTCGACTCTCCTTCTGGCTGCCCTCCTTCTATCACTGTTCTCTTACGGTGCTTGCGTGCTTTGACAGGTGGCCGAGATTCGGGAGGCCCTGGCGCGTGCTGTTCGTGCCGAGCAGGAGCGCGACGCTCGGGTGGTGGAGCGTGACGCCCGGATTGCAGAGCTGGAGGAGGAGCGTCGACGGGAGGCTGAGGAGCTCCCTCGCGACGTAGTGGATCTGCGGATCGCCCTCGAGCTGTCGAGGAGAGAGGCGATGAGGGAGAGAGAGGAGAGGGATAGGGAGAGCGTGGAGAGAGAGAGGGAGAGGGATAGGGAGAGAGAGAGGGAGGAGCGACAGCGGGATCAGACCGAGAGGAGGGCTCTAGAGGCCCAGCTGCTGGAGCTCCGATTGAGTCTCGGCACGGTGGAGGGGAGGCTTCGGGAGAGCGAGGAGAGGTACCAGAGGGCGAAGGAACGCGGGGCGCGACTTCGTCAGTCTGGTTCTTTTTCCATGGGCAGCTATCTGGTTTCTTCGGCCGAGGAGCGTCGTCGCGCCTTCGAGGCTGGAGTGCCACCGCAGGGCGAGGCGAGCACGGCTTCTCAGGGTTCGCAGAGACCCCCTAGGGATCCCCGACAGAGGAGGGAGGAGAGAGATGACCAGGAGGGTGATGGTGAGAGTTAAAGGGTTGCTTGTACACGTCACCCTTCTCACTGTATGATGTATTTTCGGCTATTATATGAAATGAAAATGGCTTTCTTGTGTTGTGTGTACTTTTCTCTCTCCCACACTTTCTTCTTTGCACTGAGTTGTCCTTCGAGGCACGCTCCACGAGACCTTGCCCTGAACAGCGGGGAACTATGCTTTGCACGGGGGGATTCTATTTCCTTTCTCCCACTTTTGGGCGCGTCCAGGCGCGAGGACGCGTCTTAGTCCTTGAATTCAAATTTAAAGCGTCGGGCGGCCTTTCTTCTCCCGTGCCTTACCCGTAAACGAGCCCGCCTTCTGTCGAAACTCGCTTGCCCCTTTTTCGTCTTCCTCCTCTTTTAATTGATGGAGTTCGGTGGGCCCGATCATGGTGAAGGTGGAGAGGGACGAGGAACTCCTCGCCCGAGGAGGGACGCGCCAGCGCACGGAACGGCGTCCATGGAGGAGGAAGGGCCGCTTCGGGCCCCCGAGGGACCCGAGGGGCCCGATGGCGCGGGAGGAGGTGAACACGGCTCGGTGAGTGCTTGGTTTTCCCCCTCTTTGATCCATTTTGAGTTTTGAAGCAAAGCCGTGCGAAGGGGGAAAGGGTTCGGCGAGTGTTGCACTCAAATGATGGACGTGTCCTAGACAGGGGACGCGTTCTTTTTGACTGATGTGGGACCCATTTCTTGGTGCAGGACATGGCAAGGACCCTGGGCCTGGCCGATGAGTGGGCGAGTGCGGACGAGCAGAGCCGCGTCAGGAGGGAGAGTCGCGGCAAGGCGAGGCTCGAGGACTGGCCCGTACGTCTCCCTGGACAGCAAGGGGGTGTACTGGTGCAGGACAGTGCCGACTTCCTGCGGCGGCAGAGAGAGAGTTACGCGGGGCTTCCCCAAGCTGGGGACACGCGTGGCATCGGCGGCTCGCGCGCCCAACTGTCAGAGACTAGGCGGCAGCTGGCCGTCGCTCAACATGAGCTGTCGCTCCTGGTAAGTTACGTGCCGCACTTTTAACTTCAGATTTTGGAGTTTCACTGACAGCCGTTGTTTATTTTGTTCCAGCGTGCCCAGCAGACAGCGACGGTGGGAGTGATTGGTGGCGCATCTTCCAGTTCCTCGGCCCCTTTTCTCGAGATTGCCTCCCTCCGGGAGCAACTTGCCGGTGCGGTGGCCCGCGCGACCCGGGCGGAAGAGGAGCGTGACGCCTGGGTGGCGACTGTAACGGAGCTGCGGCATCGTGGTGAGGAGAGACCTTCTCCAGACATCCTGGAGTTAAGGGTTCTTCTGCAGATGATGAGGAGAGAGGCAGAGAGAGAGAAAGCCGAGAGAAGGTCCGAGCGACAGCGGGATCTGACTGAGAGGAGGGCCTTGGAGGCCCAAGTGAGGGAGCTCCAGCTGGGCCTTCAGGCCGTCATGCAGAGGCTAGGAGGGATGGAGACGCGCTACGAGAGAGCGCGAGAGTTCGGGGAGCGACTTCGCCAGTCCGGTCGCTTTGCCGCTAGTGGCTTCTTCGCCACGCCAGGGGAGGAGCAGCGAGTCACTGCTGCGGAGCAGGCGCCCAGAGGCGAGGCAGGTGCTGCTGCACGAGGATCCAGGAGGCTTCCGAGGGACCCGCACCTCAGGGGAGAGGAGGAGAGTGCCCAGAGAGATGAGTGATGGTGAGGATTGGCGAGCTAGTGGACCCGCCACCTCTCTATGATTGTAGTGCTTATGACAGCTTATGTAGAATTATGAATGGACTGATTTGATTTTCTGCTGTTTATTTGTTCTTTTGTGCGTTCCTTCTTCCATACACTTCTTCTCCTTTGCACTGTTCCCATGTGATGGGTCTGCCGAGACTCCGCCTCAAGCGGAGAATCGCGTCTTGTGACCATTTTCCACGGGAATCTGCCGTCGAAGTCAAAAAAAGACGGCCCTAGTTTCTTTTCCCAACGTTGTGTCAAATTTTGCGGACGTCCTCCAAATCATGATAGGGTATCCCTAGACAATCATAGGGGCTATTCGTCCTATTCTTCGTCCAGTCAATCACCCTGTGCGAGCGGTGAAGCGACACATGGGACCGCTTGGCCGGTGCCTCATTGCGAGGGCTATCATTAACAGGTGATGGAGGCAATCTTGGCCCGCACTCCTTCCATTTCTATAAATTCTTGTCCCTTTTATCTTCCCAGGTATATCGAAGACTAACTCGAGGAGCACAAGTTCTCACGGGAGAGGAGGAGTTCAAAATTCTGAGAGTTGGATGGAGGGTGAATCTTCCCATTCCTCGAAGAGAAGCAGATCCAGTGGTAGTAGTTCCAGGAGGCTTTCGACCTCGAAGGGCACTTCAGTGAAAGGGCTCAATCACAACTCGTAAACTGAGCCTTCCTGCCCTTTTCTCATTCTTTCTTCATTTCTTCTGACCAAACCTCACCTCCATTCCTTGTATGTGTAGGTTGTGATGAAATCACAAATCTTATGGGAGTTGGTAGTAGCAGCGTACAGGGGCCTCCCAGATTTTCAGAAGGTGAGGCTAGACGTGATGGGATTTGGTACCTTCCTTCGGATCGAGCCGATCAAGCTCGACCTGGTCTGATCCAAGCCTTGTGTGAGAGATGGGACCCAGTGAGCCGGGCATTCCTGATGCCCTGGGGGCACATGGTGCCCAGCTTGGAGGATGTGGTCCGATTACGAGTCTCAAGGTGATGGCGAGGCAGTGACCGGAGTCACTTATGCGGATTACCGAGAAGGTGCTCGGAAGCTACTGGGTTTGGACCTAGATGGTCGGAAAAATAGGTCGGTAGCTAGGGCGTCCCTGATGGATGCATTAGGGCTCACCGACACTCGTCGGCGGGACGATGAATCCTCAGAAGAGTTCATGGAAAGGATGGAAATAGGATGCCGTGCCGTGTACTGCACAGATTTCGGCAACTGGGAAAGATGCAACATAGATTTGAGGAGATTTCTCCTCTTTCTTTTGGGGAGATTGGTACTGAGCTCGAAAGGGGACGGTATCCAATGTCGCTTCCTGGAGCTGCTGTCAGACCTTGAAAGAGTAGGGTACTATGCCTGGGGAGCTGCCATGCTGGCACACTTGTTTGCAGGCCTGTTCCAAGAAGCGGATCGTGAGATGACTGTGAGTGGTTTCACACCATTCATCCAGGTATTTTTGGTTTTGCTTGTTTTGTATTTTTTTTATGTTTTTGTTTTTCGTATGATATTGACGACATGTGCAAAAGCAGTTGTGGAGCTATTATTACCTCCCCGTGGGGAGAGCTCGACATTGGCGACCCGCGATGGTGCCGCTAGCCAGGAGGTGGGAACCCATCATGAGTGCGGCACCCCTAACCTACCAACTGATGGTGCTAAGGCGGGAGCTACAGGAGTTCCCTGCAGCGATGGTAAACTGGAGGCCCTACTCAGACATGGTTGATGCCGACCAGCCGTGGGTTCTAGCAAGTCGTGCCCGGTTCGGACGGGAACTGTGGATGCACTGCCTGAATGAAATCGAGCCGCTTCTGCTACGATTAATTATGAGGACTTTAGGACTGGCTCAAGAATGGGTGGATTCAGCGGCGCCACCTCGTGTCGGGAGAAAGACGCGGGGACCGGCGACCTGCATTGACTGACGCGTGCGATTCCCCGAACAGTACGAGGACTGGCAACGGGGTGGCACGATTGTAGAATCACAGGCGCGGGATAGCGAGGACAACTTGCGTCTATATAGGATAAAGTACGCAGAACGGTTCCAACCCCGGGGACTTGTGGAGGTAGGTTTCCCCTTTTCTCTTCTCTTCTTTCTCCTTTTCTTAGTTTTCTGGTGAAAATGCTGACTTGTAAGGCTGCAGGATGTCCGGGATGCCATGATAGCGAATTTACGAACTCGCTTGGCAGAGATGGAACAACAGTCGGGCGATGCCCGCGGAGCTACGAGCGCCTTGGTAGGTGTACAGTACTTTCCTAATTAAAACCCCAGATTCCAGATGTTGGCTGCTAATTCACGCGGTCGTAGCATGCCCAGATTGGCGCGGCTTCCCCAGCGATGGGAGTGGGTGGTGTCTCTTCCAGCTTGTGGATTCCCACCTCAGAACTTGACTCGCTTCATGAGCAACTTGCTCATGCCACGCAGCGTGCCGCAGAGGCAGAAGGGATGCTCTGTATACATGTAAAAGTTTCAGTGTTGGGTTCTCTTGGTTTACGCCTTATCGCGTATCTGAGATGGTACATTTGGCAGGAAAAGGAGACGGAAGGAGAGCTTGCCCAAGCTGCGCAGAAGGAGGCTAGGATAGCAGAACTGGAGAGGGAACTGCGGCGTCATCCTGATGACGACTCCTCTAGGGATGCCGTGGAACTGAGGATCACTCTCCAGTTAGAGAGGGAAGATCGTGAGAGAGAACGTGCAGAGAGAGAAAGAGACGCGGAGAGAGAAAGAGCCAACAGATTGACTGAAAGGGAGGAACGAAGGGCCATGGAGGCCCAACTATTCGAACTCCGAATCAGCCTTGGCCTTGCTGAACAGTGGCTGAGAGATGGTGAGGAGCGCTACCGAAGAGCACGAGAGCGTGGCTTTCGTGTTGGTAGCTTCTCTGCTGCTTCCGTAGATCAACGTCGGGATGCGGGAATAGGAAGAGGAGTACAGAGCGGTAGGAGTACCGCTTTTCGTAGTTGGGTAGCACCTTTGAGAGTGTTTTGCCCGGAGAGTAGTGGGACGAGTAATGCAGAGAGAGAGGGCGGAACTTGATGTAATTTTTTTGATTTTTGGAATAAAATACAAGGTTCGGTTTGTTTGTTTTTCACCTTTGCTTCAGTTGCCTGAATCCCTGCATATATCACTGAAACAAACAAATCAGAATTTCTGTTCTGACTTGGCCCCTTGCTCAATAAGCAAATGGTCACTGTGACTGTCCTTGATAACTAGTCAAGGGGCCAAACCTTTATTTTAACGAAGGCAAGGGAAAGAAGTGGTGATGCAAGCACACGAATGCAAGCGGTATTAAAGTGAGATGCTGCACGCAAATGCAATCATGCAAAATTGATTTATTTTTCTTTTTTTATATTTGGCATTTTTTGTTTTATCATAAAAAAGATTTTTTTGTTTTTGTTTGCAAATATGTACATTTTTTTTGCTTTTATTATAAATTTTTTTTATTGCTAACGCCCGGCAAGCACTCAAATGGCACCTAACCTTCGTGAGAACAGGTGTTTCTTACTAACCTCCCAGGTATCCTAAGTGCACATCTAGGTTGATTTGGGCCTCTAGACCCCTCGAATGATGATCCAGCCGGCTAAGACTTACCCTGATGACAATACCGTCATGCCATGCTTAGGCTCCCAGTTGCTTCCGACCACAGGGATTCACCCAAAAGATGTTTGAGGTAAAAGATTTGCCCGACCCGGGTCTGTTTCCTCACAACTCTAGATGGTATATGATGGAACACCCTGGAACCCTAACGACCAACCGCGCGACGCTGACCCGGAATCAGACGCCGTCGCACCCATAGGTGACGCGCTTGCATTGGCCTAAGCCCGAGGTTAAACAAGAAGACATCAAGGTGCTAAACAGGGGTCTTGATCAGCCAGAAACACAGAGACTCCTTCGCAGCGATAGCTTTTACTTTTCAAAGTAGGCAACCAAATGTGTATATTAAAATAAGGTCGCAGACCCTAGGTAGTTTTCACCCTTCAGAAACTCCATCGAACGTTCATCTTTAGAGGAAGAAGGAAGAGCGTAGGGGATAAACCTCCTGAGAGGACCGGCAAAGCTGTTAACCCGGCGAGCGAATAAGGGCCCATCAACTCTTTTCTTTCGGACAACTTCGGACCAAATCTCGAGCATTTACATTCCACGGCCCCTTTTGTGGATTCAGACTTTTACTTTGAGGGGTTCCGTTTATCGCAACAGGCACGGTCACGACCAGGCTTTTCTCTTGATTTTGATTTTGTATTTCTTTTCGTGAGGGAGATATAGTCGCTTGATGTTTGTGGGCTCCCTTTTTGTATGCCTGCGGGGACACTGCCCTCTTCTCGTACTCTGATCGATGCTCGAGGAAATGGATCCTACTCTTGCCTTTGGGGTTTGAGTTTCGGTTTCTCATGCTCAGCATTTTAAGGGCGCCGACTGTCTCATTTGGTCGAAGAGAAAAGACTAAAGATTACAGCTTCCGGAGATCTTCTGGGTGGAGCCCCATCGTAGGTGATGCTACCGACTTTTTTGAATAAAATACATAAGTGAGCACATGTTGGCTTCCTTCGAGTGAGCATAGGCCGACGTGGCCGGACAGGGATCTCCACGGTTCTGGCAAACCAAGACCCGGTGCCTACCAAGTCTTAATGGGCCCTATCCTAACATGAAGGTTAAATGCAGGGACTTAACTATATGGTGACTGCCGGGCATCGGCATTTTAAATTTTCCATATTTTTAGTGGTTTTCAATATTCCTTTGTTTTTGATGTTTTTATCTCTTCATCACTTTTTTGTTTGTGCTAAGGGTAGTATTTCTTAAGATAAAGCCCATTCCAAGGGTGGGATAACTCGGTCCCTTCGGCGTTGACTAGCTTGTAGGCGTTGCCAGGGTACACGGCTTGAATTACAAATGGTCCTTCCCAATTGGGTTGGAGCTTAGAACGCGGACCTCCAGGTTTGACAAAAATTCTTTTTACGACCATCTCACCGACTTTGAATTTTCTCTCAACGACTTTCTTTTGGTAAAAGCGAGCGAGTCTATTTTGATACACACGTGCGTGTTCGGCAGCGGCCAGCCGTTTCTCATCCAAGAGTTCCAACTGGGCGAGGAGTGAATTACGACGATCGTCGAGGGGAAATTCCTCGTCCAATTGTACCCTGAGAGAAGGGATCAGAGTCTCGTACGGGACTACCGCTTCCATACCATAAGTAAGGGCAAATGGAGTCTGCCCGGTGGGGGTACGGATTGAAGTGCGATAGGCCCATAGAGCTTCGATAAGCTTTTCTGGCCAGTCTGAAAACTTACTAGACTCGCAGATTTTTTTGATGATTTTGAGCAATGTTTAATTGGTGGCCTCCGCTTGGCCGTTACCTTGTGGGTAATAAGGTGATGAATGATGCAATGCAATTGCGTACCTTTTGCAGAGGTCCTGTAGGTCCTGAGAAATGAACTGTGGCCCATTGTCGGTGACGATCGTGCTTGGGACGCCGAATCTGGCGAGGATGTTCTTCATGATGAACTTGCAGACTGTTGAGGCCTTGATTTCCGCGTAAGCTTCAGCTTCGGCCCATTTGGTGAAGTATTCCGTCGCAGTAAGGATGAAAGATTTCTGCTTGGTGAGGGAATTGGGATCACCTAGGGGACCAATGATGTCGAATGCCCACATGGAGAAAGGCCACGGGGAGGATATTGGATGAAGTGAGGAAGATGGTGAATGGATTTTATCGGCGTGAAGTTGACACTTGACACACCTACGGACATAGACAGCACAATCCTCTTCCATAGTGGGCCAGTAAAAACCTTGCCGAATGATCTTTTTGGCGAGCATCTGACTATTCACGTGGCCACCGCACACACCCGAGTGCGTCTCTTCTACACATTTCCAAACCTCATCGTCACCAAGACATCTTAACAGAATACTAGTAAGGCTCCTCCTATAGAGTAGACCTCCAACCAAAATATATTTCTGAGCCACCCTTCTTATGGCTTTCTTGTCCTCTGTGGTGGCCCCTTCAGGATAAGACTGATCTTGGCAGTATTTGACAATTTCATAGAACCATGGTTTCTCTTCATCAGCCAGTTCTTCTTCGGCCTCTGCCAACATGATTTCCCTCTTCTCAATGATATCTTCCTGCAGGATCTTCCTTGCTATCCTGTCTTTGATATTTACGTAGGAAGCATCA
The DNA here is from genome assembly GCA_022559845.1 of Amorphophallus konjac. Taxonomy (NCBI): domain Eukaryota; kingdom Viridiplantae; phylum Streptophyta; class Magnoliopsida; order Alismatales; family Araceae; genus Amorphophallus; species Amorphophallus konjac. The sequence continues at coordinate 11,734,291 of CM040123.1, read as the reverse complement.
TCGATTGCAGGGGCGTGAAGTTTATAAATGGAAATGGACTTAAACCATCTTCCTAGAGGGAACCTTATGGATGATGCCAACGAGGCGAGGGCATCGGCGAGAATATTCTGATGACGAGGGACATGAATAAAGATCAGTTTGGCGAATAGTTTGGCAAAGGCAGCAGTGAGTTCTTGGTATGGCTTGAGTTTGGGATCGCGAGTGCGATATTTAGTGAGCACCTGGCGAAGGATGAGTTGACTATCACCTACGACTCGCAACTCAGTGATACGAAAAGAATGAGCGAGTTCTAGGCCAGCTAGAAGAGCTTCATATTCGGCTATATTGTTGGTGACTGGAAATTTGAGCTGGTATGCCAATGGGAATGTGAGGCCTTCAGGCGACAGGAGGGTGATGCCGATTCCTCTCCCTTGAGAATTCAGAGCTCCATCAAAATATAGCGTCCACATTGGCTCATCCGATTGGTTGACGAACATTAGTTCATCATCTGGAAACTCTGATTGGACGGGATCGAACTTGGGAAGAGGATGGTGAGCGAGATGCTCGGCTATGGCATAGCCTTTAATCACCTTTTACTGGATGTAGGTGATGTCAAACTGAGAGAGAAAACTTTGCCAGCGTGCTAGCCTATCCATAAGGACGGCTTTTTCCAGAATGAATTTGATAGGATTCATTCGAGCAATCAAGTGGACCTCATGAGCCAAGAAGTAGTGCTTCAATTTCTGCACTACCCAAACGAGGGCAGCACAGGTTTTCTCTATGACGGTGTACTTCTGCTCACAGGGATTGAGAAGTTTGGACAAGTAATAGGTTGCCTGTTCCTTGCCTTCTTCATTAGCTTGTGCGAGGACGGCTCCCACGGAGTCATCCAAGACTGAGACGTAAAGGATCAGAGATTTTTCTGTTTTGGGTGGAATGAGAACGGGTGGACTAGCCAGATATTCCTTCAACCCTTCAAAAGCTTTCTGACATTTAGAGTTCCAGTGGAATTCTACTCCTGGCTTGGTCAACTCGTAGAGAGGTCTACACCTTTGTGAATGTTGAGACACAAACCGATGAATAAACTGTAACCTCCCGATTAAACCTCGGACTTCCCTCAAATTCTTGGGAGGCGGCATATCCCTGATAGCCTTGGCTTTGTCGGGATCTATCTCGATCCCTCTTTTACTCACGATGAACCCCAGCAATTTACCTGACGACACACCAAACACACACTTCTTCGGGTTCATTTTCAATTGGAACTCCCTTGACCTCTGCAAGACCTTAGCCAAAACTTCTGGATGTTCCATCCTGGTCCTTGATTTTACCAATAAGTCATCCACATACACTTCCAGATATATGTGCATCATGTCATGAAATATGGCCATCATCGCTCTTTGGTAAGTAGCTCCAGCATTCTTTAATCCGAACGGCATGACCACGTAACAATATGTTCCCTAAGGGGTAGTGAATGACGTCTTTTCCTGATCTTCTTCTGCCAAACGAATTTGATTGTATCCTGAAAATCCATCCATGAATGAGAGGGTTTCGTAGCCTGCCGTGTTATCAATCAGCACATCAATGTGAGGCAAGGGAAAATCATCCTTTGGACACGCGCGGTTAAGGTCCCGGAAGTCGATGCAAATCCTGACTTTCCCATCTTTCTTCATGACCGGGACAATGTTCGCCACCCATTGAGGATAAAGAACGACTCTAATGAACCTGGCTTTGTGGAGCTTATCGACATCTTCTTTCATTTTCAAAGCCATCTGAGGGTGGAAACGCCTTAACCTTTGTTTTACCGAGATGGACCCTGGTTTTAGGGTTAAACGGTGTTCGACCAAGGTTGAATCCAGACCTGGAATATCCTCGTAGCTCCATGCAAACGTGTCCTTATATTCCTTGAGAACCTCAATTAATGCCTCTTCTTCAGAGGGTGGTAGGTTGTCACTTATGAGGATGATCCTAGGGTCTTCCTCAGTTCCCAAGTTGACTTCTTTGGTGGATTCTTCTACGGCGGTTGACGGCTCGTCGAATCTCCTCATTCCACTAGCGTATGCACCCGCCGCATCCTCATATTCTTCACCCTCATCTTCAGTGGGGCATTCTTCATCCGTGATCTCGTAGACTCCATACCTTTCATCAGATGTACAGTCGCCCTCGCATTCTATTTCGGGTAGTTTGATGGGATTTTCTAGCAACTGGGGGATGGCAAGGAGGGCTTGACACCTGGCGGCTAAATCCAGAAGGAATCGACGAGGGATCTACCTACCCTTGGATTTCTTCCTAGGTACTACCCTTGGCCTATCATTCCTAGATTGACTGACAATATTTACAGAAGAAGAGGAAGACGAAGAGGATGGTGTAGAATGTACAGGAGAAGACCCCTCAGAGGAGGGGTAGAAAAGGTCGCTCATCGGACCTTGGACGGGTGGTCCGCAAGGCGGTACGCACCCGTGGGAGATGTAGGAGGTTTCCTCAACGAAGATGTGTTGTTGGGGAGTTTGAAAATTGACGTTTTTTTTTCGTTTTCATTTTTAATGACAAAGCAGTGAAAAGAGATTGAAGGAGAGAGGAAAGTGGTTATGGCTAGAGGATTGTGAGGCTCATAGAGCAGATCATGGTTGAAGGCCTGGCGCGGGTTGAAAAGCCCGCATAGGTATGTAAGCAAAGAAGGGGACCTGGGAAGATCATCAGACAATTGTCTGGCCCAGGAAGAAGATATCAGCAAAGGTTGAGACGAGTGGATGGAGAAGATGACGGCTAATGAGCCGTCGACGGCAATGTTGAGGACGGATGAAGATCCGTCGATGACAGGGTCCTTCTGGCGAGGACGAGGATAGTTTGGAACCTTGGCAAGAGTGGTAATATTCTCTGGTATTTCGGAGATCAATGGTGGTCCTTCAAGCTGCGGAGACGAGAACATCCTTTCCAGTGCAACGGAAATGTCCTGTATGTCGAACCATTTGTCCCACTCGCATTCCGGATCTTTGATCTTGCCTCTTTTGGTGATCCTCGGACATTTTTCAGCCAAATATACAGCATGTGATCCCCCATATGCTTCTCGTGGGTGATCTCCCATCTGAACAACGGGCCCTCTGTTGAAGTGGTTTGATAGAGTCCATGTGAGGGGCTTCCAATCCGCCCTGAACGGTCCTTTGAAGCCTAGGCCAAACCTACTGTTCGGCCTAATTTCCTTTGACGGTTTGAGCATACCTTGTAACTGTGCGCCCAGACCTTTTCCTTGTTGATAGCCGATGTTCCTCATAATCTCCCAACCTTTGGAGTGAAAAGGGAGACATGATGTTGTGGTTGCCCTGACCGGCTCCTTTGGTGCTAGTGGAACATGAGATGAATCACGTACGTACAGCAGTGACAATATGGGCTGATGAGACGGCCAAACAGAAGGCAGAGAGGTGTTGATAGCATCCACTGTGTGAAGGACAGGTGTACTGACCACTTTAATAATTCTCCCATTGTAAGGAAACTTCAGGCACTGATGGTTGGTGGAAGGCACAGCGTCCATGGCTTCGATGTAAGGGCGACCCAGTATAGCCTTGAATGTGGGGTCCATGTCGAGGACATGGAATTCCGTGGGAATTGACATGGGGCCTAGTTCTGCCTTCAGAATAATCATCCCCTGCGGTGGCCTTTTGCTATTGTCATAAGCCGTGACCGTGATCGAGGAAGGTCTTATTTGTTCCTCGTTGACCCCACACAACTGAAGAGTGCTCATGGAGATCACATTTATGGATGCACCCGTGTCCACAAGACACGGGTTTATGGATACCCCATTAATTTTTATTGAAATGCACAATGCATATTTCCGAGCTTCCTTGGGAGCGAGCTCGTAGTTGTGAAACATCATGGCTGGTTGTGTGTCTGTTGGGGTCAGGACGGTAGAGATCTTTTCTACAGGGAGGTCCTCATTCACCATGACCCTTTGAAGGTACTCCATTAAGGCTGTCTGGTGGGATGTGGATTTTTGAAGAAGCTCCAGGATGGAGATCCGAGCAGGCGTCTTGTCTAAATGTTTTAATAGATCATACTGTGTTCCAGGGATAGCTCTTTCTGGTTGTTCTGCATCATCCTTCTCTGGCTGAGATTGCTCAAGATTCTGACTGTTGTGGGGGAAAACCCTGTGGAAAATCCTTCCACTCCGGAGCACCATTGCCTGCGGCTTTTGTACCTCTGTGGGGGTAGCAGTGGGTTTTAACAGAGGTTTGAGGGGTAGTGGTGGAGGAATGGTCGATGAAGCAGGGGTGATGACGAGAGCAGGGATTCTGATGAGGGGTTTGTTAGGTGGCTGCATGGTGGAGGTAGATGGGATATTGCGCGGATTATGAAGGATAAGGGGTCTAGAAGGTGGCGGTATGGTGGAGGTAGAGGGGATATCGCGCGGATTATGAAGGATAAGGGGTCTGGAAGGTGGAGGTGGAGACGAAGTAGAAATGGGTAGGGCTTGAAGCGGGGAATGATTTTGAGGTGGATGATGGGTAATGAGTGGTTTTGAATGCATTAGTGGTGATACGGTGGAGAAAGACGAAGTTGTGTATGGTTGACGGATGATAAGGGGTTTGGAAGGCGTAGGGGTAAATGTGGTAGAGGTGGATGGTAAAGTGGGGGAGTGGGAGAAGATGAGAGGGTGTGAAGGCGTAGTGGAGAGTGTCGGTTGATAGGGGATCAGGGTACGGATGAGAGGGCGTAATGGTATTGGAAATGGTGAAGGCGATACTGACGCGGGTTGGTGAGAGAGAGGTGCTACCCGGGCAAGGCGAGGGTGTTGCGTGACGATAGGATTGGCGGTAGAAAGAATGAAGGTACTTTCCTGCTGCCACACCTGCTCTCGCCCGACTTCCGGGAAGGAGGAGATGGGGTTAACCTGATGATTGGGATGTTGGTGCTCCGGTAATGGATTCTGGATTATGCCAAAATCATAGACCTAGCATGCACAATAAGTTATTAAGAGCGGGTTCAGATCGGGTACTTGTACGGGTGCACTAAATCCATACCCTATCCGAATATGAAACGGATATTTTAAATGTATCCGAACCCGAATCCATATTCGTTTATTCGGGTATTACTCGACCCATCACGGGTCGGGTAATGCAGATAATCAGATTTGCGGGTATTTTTGACATCCCCAATCTCTAATCTCGACGGCTAACTAGACTTTTCCTAGGGGCCTAGGACAGAGATGTCTAGGACCTTGATCCTTATGTCGGTGACCTATGCGGGAGAGCCATCATGCATGTCAGACATGGCTGATGGGGGGGGGGGGTTTAGAAGGTGCATGGGGTGATGAGCCATCCCCTCCAGTGAAGGTGATCCCAAGTGACAGAGAGAAAACAATTAAAGGAAAGATATTTTTGTCAAAAAAGGTTCAACTAATGGGAATAATAGAATTTATGAGGAATATGCGCTTCCGTATGGACTAAAATTAACTAAAGTTGCATTTCTGTATTATTTTAACAAAAATAATGATATGTGTTCAAATGTATTGTCAGATATTATATTTTGTAATTTTTTAGTAACATTGGTTTATATAGTAATATATGGAGAAAGCCCCTTATGAGAACTGGGTTTGTAATTAACATACTAATTAAAATTATATTCAACCTCATCTGCGCATCAATCTAACATATGGAACAAGTCATTTAACTAGGAGTTATCGCTTAATTCTCTCTATTAACTCTCTCTATTAACTTTTTTTTTCATCTGTCAAAATAAAAAAGAGAGATTGAGAGTTATATTCTGAGATAAGTGAGAGATAATCCCCCCCCCAATAAAAAGTGGGGTCCATCCTTACGTCATCCTTCTTAACGTCTTCTGGGGGTACTTGCTACCGTCTCCCTCGTTCTTTGGTGGGCTCCGTTCTTTGGCGATGATGTTGAGGAACCGAAGCAGGCGGAGGGCCATGCTGATGCGCGGCCAGTAAGAGTAGAAGTAGGTCATCAAGGGGACGCTGCCGCAGAGGACGCAGACGAGGATGGCGAGCCAGGGCGATCGGGGGGCGATGGTCACGTACACCCCCGTGGCGAAGGCGACGATGAGCGAGACGAAGGACGACCACATGAGCCCCTGGATGGTCTTCGAGTACAACGCGACGTAGCTGATGTCCTCCCATGCGGCGTACACGCAGATGAATAGCACCGCCAGGGAGCAGCACATGGCGGCGGTGTCGGAGATCAAGAAGGCCCTGAAGGCCAGTAGGCCCAGCAATATGGGCTCCCCACCGCCACCCTCTGATCCTTCTCCTCCTCCTCCTCCTCGGCCGCCGCCGCCGCCGCCGGAAGTATAACCGCCTGGCAAGGTGAAGGCGGCGGCAAAGGTGACGGTGGCTATCAGCGTCGCCAGCATGGAGGTGTTGTTCAAGGTTGTGGCGAGGTTTGACTTGAGGCTTTTGTACCCTTCCTTGTTCTGCTTCAATAGCTTTGCTTCCTGTATCTCGGGCTCCTGATGAGGGGGGATGGCCTTGGTTAGCATCCACTGAGCTTCCACCTGAATAATATATTAATTAACAGGTAAATTAATATCATAACCATCGTCATCATCAGAAATTAAGCACGATTCGTTTACTGTTTACCCTCAATATGATAATTACCAACTTGACACTTCGTATATATAGTTGTGTTATCTGCAAGATTAAATTATTAATTTTCACAGTGGCACAATGGCCAGGGGGTCTCAGACTCTTAGAATATATTTTCATAGTGGTGATTAATTAATTCTCAACATAAATCACTTGGAATAAAAATATAAAAATAAGGCTCGAGGAAATTACCCCTACACTCTTAAAATCTTATGAAATTACACCATATATCTCTATCTTTGTCGTATTTACTATTATAATACTCATGAAATCTTTAAGGGTCAATTTGATAAAAGGGTAAGTCGGATTAGGATGAATTATCATGGGTGGGATGACTCAATCTTGGTTTGACTCTTTTTATCTTAACCGGAGTCGATTAAGGATAAGTTTAGATTTTTTTCACTCTAATCAAAAGAGTGAAATAAGTCATCCGAGATGTATTAGGGGTGGGGTGGATTACCCGCCCCTAGGCCCTAACCCACCGCTTTATCAAAGTGGTCCTAAGAAAATATTTACTGTGTTCTTATCAGCTCCTATCCTCAAAATGTAAAATTCTCCGTATATCTATGTGAAGGGGCACAATGAACTATTTTCTTAAAGATTTTCGGAGTATTACGATAAATACGATAAAAATAAGAATATAGGAATAATTTTAAATGATTTCAGGAATATATGGGCAAATAATGTAAGGGTTTTTTTTCTATAAGGCCTGGATGTTCTCTTTATTTGAGTTCAAAAATCTTATTTCAGTTTTACAAGAAAAAAAACAAATTACGAAGCTTCGGACAAATCTAATTATTAACAAAGATATTCATTTTAAATAATAATTATAAGAAAATATCTGTACAGGACACATTCTCTGAACTAGTAGTCCAACAGGAAACAAAAGAATATGCCGTTCTTGTATGGAGAGAGAGAGAGAGAGAGAGAGAGAGAGAGAGAGAGAGAGAGAGAGAGAGAGAGAGAGAGAGAGAGAGAGAGAGAGAGAGAGAGAGAGAGAGAGAGAGAGAGAGAGAGGGGGGAAGTGTTGAAGTTAAGTTATTGGTATTATTGATCTGATATTTGGTCATTCTTGGCGTCTAAAAGTACGTACAGACTACTATCCACCATTGCCGGAAATCTTAGCAGATATTTTTAATGACTCGCCGCGGCCTCGAAAATAAGATGTGATCGCCATGGGTCGAAAGACCCCAAAATAAGAAAGTGATCGCGCCTACCTCAATGGCGTGCATGGATGGATTGTGGATGATCGTGAACATCAGACATCAAGTGGATGATACAGGAAGCAACGGAAATTTAAACGGTCATTGGGGAAGTGACTCGCCGCGGCCTCGAAAACAAGATGTGATCGCCAGGGGCCGAAAGACCCCAAAATAAGAAAGTGATCGCGCCTACCTCAATGACGTGCATGAATGGATTGTGGATGATCGTGAACATCAGACATCAAGAAGGTGTTCAGATGGAGAGGACAAGCGATGGTTGACCAGCCAGATTTTGATGGGAACACTCCCTTCCACCATGCGTGTTACCGAGGCTGGTCGGTGGTGGCTGGGCTACACTCGTGTTTTCCCCGCAACCCCAAGCTGTACTCGCACCCAAACGGCCGCGGCAACCGCCCCATACACATGGCGGCGATGGGCGGCCATGACTCCGTGGTGCGGTGGCTGATCCGTGCCTTCCCTCCCTGCGGGAACAGCCTCAACGGGCGGGGCATGAACATCCTGCATGTGGCCATCAAGTACGAGAAGCGAGAGGTGGTGGCGTACATACTGAAGGAGCGCCAGCTCCAGGGCCTCATCAACGAGCACGACAGGAACGGCAACAGCCCCCTCCATCTGGCCGTTCGCCACCGGAACGGCGACAACGACATCCTGCGCGCCCTTCTGCAGCACCCCAGGGTGGATAAGCTGGCCAGGGACCGCAGCCACAGGACTGCTCTCGACGTCTTCTTGGAACCGGACGAACCCAGTCGCGGACGCGACAGCAGTACTGAGGAGAAAACGGGGCCATGGGTGAGTACGCGCGTAGCACGTACATTTCTTCTTCCCCCCCCCCCCCACCAAACTCGTAGTCTGTACGTACTTTTAGACGCCAAGAATGACCAAATATCAGATCAATAATACCAATAACTTAACTTCAACACTTCCCCCCTCTCTCTCTCTCTCTCTCTCTCTCTCTCTCTCTCTCTCTCTCTCTCTCTCTCTCTCTCTCTCTCTCTCTCTCTCTCCATACAAGAACGGCATATTCTTTTGTTTCCTGTTGGACTACTAGTTCAGAGAATGTGTTCTGTACAGATATTTTCTTATAATTATTATTTAAAATGAATATCTTTGTTAATAATTAGATTTGTCCGAAGCTTCGTAATTTGTTTTTTTTCTTGTAAAACTGAAATAAGATTTTTGAACTCAAATAAAGAGAACATCCAGGCCTTATAGAAAAAAAACCCTTACATTATTTGCCCATATATTCCTGAAATCATTTAAAATTATTCCTATATTCTTATTTTTATCGTATTTATCGTAATACTCCGAAAATCTTTAAGAAAATAGTTCATTGTGCCCCTTCACATAGATATACGGAGAATTTTACATTTTGAGGATAGGAGCTGATAAGAACACAGTAAATATTTTCTTAGGACCACTTTGATAAAGCGGTGGGTTAGGGCCTAGGGGCGGGTAATCCACCCCACCCCTAATACATCTCGGATGACTTATTTCACTCTTTTGATTAGAGTGAAAAAAATCTAAACTTATCCTTAATCGACTCCGGTTAAGATAAAAAGAGTCAAACCAAGATTGAGTCATCCCACCCATGATAATTCATCCTAATCCGACTTACCCTTTTATCAAATTGACCCTTAAAGATTTCATGAGTATTATAATAGTAAATACGACAAAGATAGAGATATAGGGTGTAATTTCATAAGATTTTAAGAGTGTAGGGGTAATTTCCTCGAGCCTTATTTTTATATTTTTATTCCAAGTGATTTATGTTGAGAATTAATTAATCACCACTATGAAAATATATTCTAAGAGTCTGAGACCCCCTGGCCATTGTGCCACTGTGAAAATTAATAATTTAATCTTGCAGATAACACAACTATATATACGAAGTGTCAAGTTGGTAATTATCATATTGAGGGTAAACAGTAAACGAATCGTGCTTAATTTCTGATGATGACGATGGTTATGATATTAATTTACCTGTTAATTAATATATTATTCAGGTGGAAGCTCAGTGGATGCTAACCAAGGCCATCCCCCCTCATCAGGAGCCCGAGATACAGGAAGCAAAGCTATTGAAGCAGAACAAGGAAGGGTACAAAAGCCTCAAGTCAAACCTCGCCACAACCTTGAACAACACCTCCATGCTGGCGACGCTGATAGCCACCGTCACCTTTGCCGCCGCCTTCACCTTGCCAGGCGGTTATACTTCCGGCGGCGGCGGCGGCGGCCGAGGAGGAGGAGGAGGAGAAGGATCAGAGGGTGGCGGTGGGGAGCCCATATTGCTGGGCCTGCTGGCCTTCAGGGCCTTCTTGATCTCCGACACCGCCGCCATGTGCTGCTCCCTGGCGGTGCTATTCATCTGCGTGTACGCCGCATGGGAGGACATCAGCTACGTCGCGTTGTACTCGAAGACCATCCAGGGGCTCATGTGGTCGTCCTTCATCTCGCTCATCGTCGCCTTCGCCACGGGGGTGTACGTGACCATCGCCCCCCGATCGCCCTGGCTCGCCATCCTCGTCTGCGTCCTCTGCGGCAGCGTCCCCTTGATGACCTACTTCTACTCTTACTGGCCGCGCATCAGCATGGCCCTCCGCCTGCTTCGGTTCCTCAACATCATCGCCAAAGAACGGAGCCCACCAAAGAACGAGGGAGACGGTAGCAAGTACCCCCAGAAGACGTTAAGAAGGATGACGTAAGGATGGACCCCACTTTTTATTGGGGGGGGGATTATCTCTCACTTATCTCAGAATATAACTCTCAATCTCTCTTTTTTATTTTGACAGATGAAAAAAAAAGTTAATAGAGAGAGTTAATAGAGAGAATTAAGCGATAACTCCTAGTTAAATGACTTGTTCCATATGTTAGATTGATGCGCAGATGAGGTTGAATATAATTTTAATTAGTATGTTAATTACAAACCCAGTTCTCATAAGGGGCTTTCTCCATATATTACTATATAAACCAATGTTACTAAAAAATTACAAAATATAATATCTGACAATACATTTGAACACATATCATTATTTTTGTTAAAATAATACAGAAATGCAACTTTAGTTAATTTTAGTCCATACGGAAGCGCATATTCCTCATAAATTCTATTATTCCCATTAGTTGAACCTTTTTTGACAAAAATATCTTTCCTTTAATTGTTTTCTCTCTGTCACTTGGGATCACCTTCACTGGAGGGGATGGCTCATCACCCCATGCACCTTCTAAACCCCCCCCCCCATCAGCCATGTCTGACATGCATGATGGCTCTCCCGCATAGGTCACCGACATAAGGATCAAGGTCCTAGACATCTCTGTCCTAGGCCCCTAGGAAAAGTCTAGTTAGCCGTCGAGATTAGAGATTGGGGATGTCAAAAATACCCGCAAATCTGATTATCTGCATTACCCGACCCGTGATGGGTCGAGTAATACCCGAATAAACGAATATGGATTCGGGTTCGGATACATTTAAAATATCCGTTTCATATTCAGATAGGGTATGGATTTAGTGCACCCGTACAAGTACCCGATCTGAACCCGCTCTTAATAACTTATTGTGCATGCTAGGTCTATGATTTTGACATGAACCCAATCTATTGTCCGCTCTTAATAATGGATTCTGGATTTTGACATTAACCTGTTGTTATGGGGCCTGCTGAGCCTGCTGTTGTTGTTGTGGTTGCTGTTGCTGTTGCTGTTGCTGTTGTAACTGCTGCTGTGGCCTATGAGGAGGTCTCCTAGCCTTGAGAGCCGCGACGTATCGTCTCATCTCATCCCAATCTATTTGATGTTCATGATTCATATCATGGATGTAATCTTTGAAATGGAAGCAGTAATCTACTGTGTGTCCCGGCTGCCTGTGGTAGACACAGTATTTGGAGGTATCAACATTGGGGGGCCACGCGGGCCTTTCTCTGGGTAGGGCGAGTTGGTTTGATGCCATGAGGGCATTAAAAATGTCTGCTAAGGTTTCCGGCAATGGTGGATAGTAGGCTCTCTTGGGACCGAGCGGCCTCCTTTGTTGCTGTTGGGGACCATAGTTCCCCGGGGGTGGAACTTGGTTGTACTGAAGCGGTGGTTGTTGTTGCTGAGGTTGGGGTTATTGTTGCTGGGCTTGGCGTAATGGAGGCATATTATCCTGGGGTGGATTATTTTGGGGTGGAGGACGAAGAGGGAAAGGACCTGGTTGAAGGGGAAGTCGGGGCATTTGTGGAGGCCTTGGGTTGACTGCATAGTTGGCATTGTTGACCGCACTGACTTGCTCATTTGTCACGACCCCTTCTGTGGCTCCGCCCGGGACACCAGCACCTGTCTTTCTGACCACTTTGGGCTTCGGCGACTCAAACATGTTCATGATGGGGGAGTCTTTTAGCTGGGTTTGGATGTATCGGGCCCTTTCATAGAGTTCCTCCATTGTAGTAAGTTTATTCATGGCCAGGACATGTCTGAACTGTGGGGTTGCATTAGACACAATCATCTTCACTTGTTCGGGCTCGGAGAGGGTATCCCTTATTCTTTCCGCCAGAGACCTCCATCTATCAGCATATCGGACAAAATCCTCGTCGGGTTTCATCTTTTCGGCCACTAGGTCGGTAATGGAGAGTGAGGGACCGACCCTATCCCTATATTTCTACAAGAACCTTCTCTGGACTATTTCAAAATTCTCGGCCTCGCGGGGCTCCAGAGAATAGAACCACTCAAGCGCAGGACCATCCAATGATCTCCGAAAGAGGTATGCCAGGGACCTCTGATCGTTTTACCAATAGGAGGATTCATACATGAAATCCTTGAGGTGAATGAAGGGGTTGCCGGTACCATTGTATCTGCGGTACGTGGGCATTTCGGAGGGAGGAAGATGAATGACGGGAAGGATTGGCAAAGCAACCTCCGGGGTGGCTTTCACGTCCACCATTCTTCTCAGATTTTGAAACTGCTCGTCCATGCGATTGAACCTATTGAGGAGCGATTGGGCGAGCTCCTCTGGAGGTGAAGGTGGCACTTGCCACTGGGGGAGAAACTGTCTCCCGGAGACTTGAGGGGGGAACCCAGAATGAGAGGGAGCTGTCGGACCGCCGACAGTTGGCCCCGGCTGAAGCGGTGTCTGGGGAACAACGGGAGTTTGAGATTGTGATGGGAACTGGAATGAGGGTGGTTGTTAGCTCGCTTGTCCTTGAAGCGAGGGAGACTGGATGGCTTGCGCCAACGAAGGAGATGGAATGGCCTGCACGGACTCTTGGAGAGGTGCGATGGCCGGAGTTGACTCCTGGGGCGTGGGGGAAACAGATTTTCCCTTTAGAATGGCCTGGAAGGCCCGGAGCTGTTCAGAGGTAAGCTCCGTGTTGGCGAGGACGCCCAGTAAGGAAGAGATATCATATGGTGGGGACGTGTCCCTGGCAATAACCTGCACCTCATGCGAGGGGTCATGAGAAGGACCCGAGTCCATAGCATAGACTCGCGGGTCGGCTGACAAACCACGGCTAGGGTGGTTCTCCTCAAAAGACTCGTGAGACATGCTCACAGTTTTCCCAGAACGTAAAAACATACACTAGCAAGTAGGTAGCAGAGATTATCAAACAAGTGGATGCCTTTACGCCCTTTTTTTGTGTTTTGATTTTGATGATTTTTTTGTGTTTTTAGCGAGATCCGAAGTTCACACAAAATGGGGACCCCAGTTTGTTTTTGTTTCACCGCCGTGTCAGCTAGGGTCTCTCGTCTCACCACGAATGAAATGACTAACTCCGGGGAACTTCAATGGTACAACCAGCCCAGTGAACGAAGAGGAGATTCTTCGATGTCGGGGACTTACGGAGGTCCCAGTGTAGGAGATTCTAGTCCGTTGAGAGGAATTCCCAAACGGAGAGTCCTTCCTTCACCGGGAAAGGGTGATCCTCAAAAAATGAAAAAAGGATAGAAAAGAGGAATGGATGTATGCAATGAAATGCTGACAGAGATATGGAGTGGGAAAACAACAGAAATAACAGACATATAATAAACAAACAACTAATCACAACTGATAGTGCTGCCGTGAGCACAACGGGGGCGCGCGCGGGCGCCAAGGTGGAGAGGCACGGGTGGTGCCGAACTTGCAAGGGTAGCCGAAAGGAAGCAGTAGAGGTCCCACCGTGATCGCCAATCTGTGAGCGACGTCACGCGGTTCGGGGAAGAGTGGAGAAGATGCGGAGCGCGCGCGGGCTCCTCTTTTTTTTGGTGTTTGTTTGCTGCAACACAGAAATAAGAGAAGAGAGAGAAGGGGCCACCACGGGAGATTGCTCCGGCGGGGCGAGCGGGACAAGTGTGATATAGCAAGATATGGGGGTTAAACGGCCATAGCGGGAAGTGACTCGCCGCGGCCTCGGGGGACGGGAATGGTGCAGAAATTAAATAACAAGAATTGAAACAGCCATTGGGGAAGTGACTCGCCGCGGCCTCGAGAATATGAGCAGATAATAAGATGACAGAATATAAAGAGAATACAAAGAGCGGGAATTTAAACGGCCATTGGGGAAGTGACTCGCCGCGGCCTCGAGAACATAAACAGATAAGAATATAACGTATAAGAACGTGAATTTAAACGGCCATTGGGGAAGTGACTCGCCGCGGCCTCGAGAATATGAGCAGAATATAACAGAGTATAAAGAGAATATAAGAAGGGAAATTTAAACGGCCATTGGGGAAGTGACTCGCTGCGGCCTCGAAAATAAGATGTGATCGCCAGGGGCCGAAAGACCCCAAAATAAGAAAGTGATCGCGCCTACCTCAAGAGCGGGAGATGGCGGGTTGCTTCTTCCTCTCCCTCCGGCCGGCCGACGGAGAGGGCTTTCCTCGGCTACCCTTGCAAAACAACGACAAACAAATGACGAGTGGATTAGAAAGATGAAGGTGTAGTATTCAAATCCTTGCGATAAAAATAATAAAATGATGGCAAGACACACATCTGGTTGGTGTTATCTTTTAAACCCCTCTCGGACTCGAGTAGGAGGAAAATGAGATGATGGATGTAAGATGTAAGAAGTGTATAAGAAAAGGCGCCCTTATGAAGGGGGATAGGGGATGCAAGATGATGAATGCAAAGAACTACGAAGAAACGGAAAGAATTGGCTTATTGGATGTGCCGATGGTGAAATCCGGCGGAGCTCCGGCAGCGTGGGGACGACGTGGAAGCGCGGTGGATGAAGACGACCTTCCTCTCGCGAGCGTGAGCACCCGAGAAGCCGGCAGAACCTCCACCTACAAAAGAACCCACGGGTTAGAAAATGACTCCGTAGCCTCTGGGCTCCGGCAGCCTATCGGATCACTTCGAAGCTCTTCCAAAACTGAGGGGGTGGGCCTCTATTTAAAGAGCTCCGGAGGGTGGAGGCGTCCAGGACCCTGGACACCTCCATCAGGGCCGAATTAATATTTTATTCTATTTTTATATATTTTTTTGGAATACTTTTGTGGAGGCGTCCAGGGCTCCGGACGCCTCAAACAGGTCCACCGAAAACCGACGACGGTCGCACGCGGTTTGGCACAACGCGTGGTTTTGTGAGCGGCGCCTCGTGATTCATAAATGGGCGCGTCCAGTTGACTGGACGTCTCTATAATTGGATTTTTTCACACACGACAAACCGTCGTTCGGTGGGCGGCGCCCGTGAGAGAGTTGATGGAGGCGTCCAGGGGCATGGACGCCTCCAAAAATATATTATTTTTTCTTTTTCTTTTGTCTTTTATGCCAAGGCTGGCATTTTAATTTTTTATATTTGTTTTTATAGAGGCGTCCAAGGGCCTGGACGCCTCCATTAATATATATATATATTTATTTATTTTTGTTTTTTTATGCCAACCGGCATTTTACACACATTTTTTATTTTTATTTTTATGGAGGCGTCCAGGGCCCTGGACGCCTCCATTAATATATATATTTTTTATTTGGTTTGGGCCCTGAGAAAATAATAAAATGAATTAAAAAGATGGGGGCGTCCAGGGGCCTGGACGCCCCCATTAAGATCCACCCGGGTCCTCAAATCAGACGTCGACGGCCGCCCGTCTGACACCCTTCCTGATTCCGGAACCTCCTGATGCGTCTGACTGGTGTTGACGCTGTCCGAATGCCGTGACGGGACGATTCCGAATGCCGAAAAAGGCAGAAGAAGATCCAAGAAAAGGAAGCACTCGAGTGATTCGAAATGCGTAAGCCGTTGCGGGGCGTTGTATAGTAATATGGGACTTTATCAGGAGACGTCAAGAATGGCGTGTCTACAGCGCTGACCCGCGGTGCCGCGTGCACCGCCCACGCGGCGCACGCGACGGGCGCACATCGCCCTGGGAGCACCGAGCACAGGGCGCAGTGAGCCCAACCAGGGCAAAAATTTTTTTTTTTAAAAAAAATAATTTGCTACAGCGATGCCCAGTATCCTGGAAGAACAGGGATGCCCAACATCCCCTTGTGATAATAACAATTGAAGATTTAATCCCCTTTCAAATATGATTCTATACGACGATAATAACCCCGATTAGAGCGCAAATCTGGCTCTGATACCACTGTAAGGTTTCGCACAGCACCTTCGGGCGACGCAGCGGATAACAAAAATTCATTTGCCCGATCTTGGTGTTATGGAAACCTTAATCTGTGCTCTAATCGGTGTTTCTAAGACTCCAACCCGCCTAATTACAGGTTATGTGTTTATACCTTGCGCGGAACGACGCTGTCCAAAATGCCCGATGCAGAATACCGAGCCGCACAATTGCACGGCCTCTAGAGCAGATCCACACGGACCCTTCTGCAATGACGGTACCCCCCAGCACGGACCTTCCCCGACTCTTTCACCTTCTGGAGAGAGAGAGCAAGAGGAAGGAAAGGGGGGAGGAGCTAATCCTCCTCTCTTAACCCTTAATGCTTGGTTAAGTCAAGAGAGATTGGAAGAAGCTCGAATGAACTTCACGTAGGATTCTATATATAGAGTTTAGGCTTATTTGAAAAGAGCTCTAAAAGACTGAAATTGTATATATGTCCTATCTCATATTATACATATGTATTAAGCTCCATTTACACTCCTTTCCAAAAGGAATTAAATGGAAATAATACATACATTTGTATAATAATAATCCGTCACCCAAGAATCCATTGTGTGTGATCCTCTAGGTCCATAGTCACTCTAGCTTAAGGCCCATTAACTTCTAATTCCCAATTAGAAGTAAATTAAACGTATTCTTCGCTTCTACAAGAGCTGAATAATAGTTTAATTTATTCCGAACCTTCGATCACGTTGGGTCAAGCAAATCCGCGTGATCCTAGAGGACGCCGGGTTTAAACCAGCATGTCTGGTCCCTGTAAGTCCACAGTTACCGCATCGATATAATCCCTCGCTCCTTCTATGAGTCTGGTACGATCGAGGGTATGGTTTCTATCAAACCCCATGATCGTGCCATTTGACTATGACCTCCTTAAAGTGTATGACGTCCGTTCTAAACGAACTCACACGACCCTGGCCAGGGATTTAACGAAGCGTCAATGTCATGACCCATTAACTGTCTGATATATACCCGACAGTGAGCGATCCCCTCTTGACCATTGATGATCTTCACACGTATCCTGGAGTGGTTAATGACTCGGCAACTCATGACTTATGGTTAAAGTCACTTAGCGAAGTAATTAAACCATTCCAGTCCTCGTGTAAGATCCGATCAATGTCTAAGGTCAAAGGACCAACGATGCTACTGAGACAGTTGGATCTTAAGTTGACATTAGGTATAATCAACCATCTGAAGATCCAATAGCGGATCAGTTCAGTGTACATCCTCCAAGGACATACACCTACACATATGTGTTGGTGCCCCGCACCAATGACCATGAGACTGGTCACTGACACATCATGTGTACTGGTTTAATAGGTAATCAAAGTCCCCGAGTGATTACCCTCCAAGCAGGAACAGTTTAAGGTATGTGTACATGTAAAGTCAATCTCATGTTCGAGATCCCATCTCGAGCTGACTTTACAACCACATATCCTAGGGACAACGTAAAGTAACACAATCGCATATTTACACTCAAACACCACTTCATTAATAATGAACAAGATCGTACATTTATCGGGTCTACCCGACCCTAAATTGGCATGTATCACACCAACACTAACAACGAGTGGGCGCGTCTAGCTGGCAAGACGTCCCTATATTTTTATATTTTTCCGCAACGTCAAATCGAGCGGCGGTTTGGCTTGTCCGGATGTTGAAAATTGAAGGCGTCCAGGCACCTGGCCGCCTCAACGTTTTAGATTTTTTCGATGCGTCAAATCGAGCGGCGTGCCGGGATTGTCCGGATGCGGATGATGGAGGCGTCCAGGTGGTTGGACGCCTTCACAATTATTTTTTTATTTTTTATTTTTTATTTTTATTTTTTTATTTTCTTTCATTGATGGAGGCGTCCAGGGTCCTTGACGCCTCCATGAAAATCTGCCCCCCCCCCTCCCGGAATGCCGTCGACAGCCATCCACCAGACATCTCCTGATTCTGGAATCTTCCGGTACGTCCGATTGGTGGCGATGCCGTCCGCATGCTGCATGATTTCCGTAACGAGGCGATTTTCGGATGCCGAAGAAGCGTCACGTTACCCACTCAAAAGGTGAAAGAATACCCAAGAATGGGAAGCACTCAAGCGATTCAAAATGCGAAAGCCACTGCGGGGCGCCATATAGTAATATGAGATTTTCTCAGGGTGATGTCAGGAATAGCGTGTCTACAGCTGCCCCGCCTTGGCGTATGCTTTGCAAGGGAGTGATACATAATGGAATGGTATCGAAGTGAAGTGAAATGGAGTGGGAATGGACTGAAAAGTTGATGCCAAGGTGTGACGGGACACTCTTTTGACATTACTGTTTGGAATCTTTCCCGGATTTTCAATGAGGCGGCCTTGAAGAAGGTCTTCAAATTTTGACGATTGCTTGTGTAATGCCCCAGATTTTTCGGATCCTCGTTCGTGGGTCTCGGATCTGGTTTCTCGGAGTGTCCAGCTCCGTTGTGTTCGAAATTTCGTTTCGGACATCTTTCGTGTTCGGATAGGCGCGATCCGGAGTCGTTTCGGAGGCCCGGAGGCGTTCCACGGCCTTTTCCGCGTGTGTTTTCCGATTCCCGGCGTGGGTTTCGGCTTTCCCTTCGGAACCTCGTTGCGGGTGAACCGGGCCGTTCACCAGGGCGCGAGTGGTACCGTTGCGATCGGTGCGCTCCGAGGATCGCGAGGGTGTGATTTTCTATTTTTCTGGATTTTTTCGAATTTCCGGATTTTCCTATATATAAACCTTTTCTCTCTCCCCCTCTCATTTCTCATTTCTCTCCGTCTCTCTTCTCACGCTCTCTCCTCTCTCCCTCTCTCTCCGGCGGCCGACGGGGAGGAGTACGGGCGAGGTGGGGACGGCGCGGGTGAGGCACGGGCGAGGATGGATGAGGATCGAGGCGGTGGAGGCGCGTGGAAGCTCGGCCGTGAGTTCGTGGAACGGCGAGGCTTCAACGACGTTTTCTTCGTGGATCGGCGTCCACGATGCGCGTAATCTTCGGTGGAGGTAGGGTGATGGACCCTCAGCCCGTGTACTTCCTTTCCCGCGAGTTTCGTAGGCCGTGGTGAGCCGAGCGGGCTAAACGGGGCATTTTGGGTAAAATGCATGTTTTTGGGGTGTGAGCCGGATCTCCCGTTTTATGGTGTTTTTGGGCGATCCAGGGGTTTAGATGCATGCCTAGGGGCTTGGGGAAGGTTTCCCCTTTTGTTTCCCCTTCACTTGGGGGTGAACGGGGCGTGGCATGGCTTTTCCCGCGGTTTCCACCGTTTTCGGGCACGGACTGAGAACGCGCTAGCCTTGGGTAGCGCGTTCTTGAAGGTCGCGCTGCCCCGATAGGGCGCGTTCATAACAGTAAGGCGGTTTGGGTCGCGCCTTACGGCCCCAGCGCGTTCTGGTTGTCGCGCTATAGGATCATAGCGCGACCTGGCCTGGTCGCGCTATGGTTACGTAGCGCGTTCGTGTTGAACGCGCTAGGCACGTATAGCGCGTTCTGTCTGAACGCGCTATGCACGTGTAGCGCGTTCTTGGAGGTGACCAGCCGGGCTGCCCGGGGCGGGCGGTCTGCGGCTGATCGTGCTCCCCATGGGCCGTGTGTGCCTTGGACACCCAGTGGAGTTCCGTGACCGTGTTTTAGGGTGTCTGGAGGTTCCGTTTACCTCATTTTGCGTGCCCGTGCGCTTAAGGGTCCGGGTGACCTTTTAGCGTCCGTTCGCATTGTGTTGGTCTCCGGTCGACCCGGTTGGGACCCAGTGGTCGACCTCCGGCCTTGTGAGTATCCTGGACACCCCATGGGTTCCGTGTCCTTGTTTTGGGGGTGTCGGGAGGGACCGTGTTACCTCGATTAGCGTGCCCATAGGTGTGGTGGGTCCGGTTGACCCCACGTGTTCCGGGCTCTTGTGTTACGCTTGATCGAGTCACCGTGTGTCGGTGTGTGTGCGGTGGGGTCTCCCCCGCATATCGTGGGTTCCTTTGGAAGGTGATTCCCGTGTGGGCCGTGTGTTTGGCCTTGGACTGCGAGTCCAGTTGTCCGGCCTGGGGCTGGAGGTTCCCCGCTTGTTTCAAGATGGAAAATCGTCGTGGCGGCTTGCGTGCTGCCTTGGGAATCGTGCTTCTGTGTTTTCCGTGTGGCCCGTGTGAGTGGCCTTTGTCCCTTACGTTCCCTTCCCAAGGGAATGTCTTGGCAACTCGTGTGTTGTCTCGGTATTCGTGATATCGTGATTTTGGACCTAGAGATTGGGCTAGATCGACGGCCTTGTGCTGTTGCATGCAACGGTCTTGACCCCGAGTCTTGTGACTCAAGGACCGTTGGCTGTAGTATGTCTAGAGGACTCTCCAGAGTCCAGTGGCTTAGCGCCACTTGAGTTTTCTCGACTCTAGCGCACGGTGCGTGCGTGGCCGTGGACTGTGAGTCCCGTTTCTTCTCCGACTGTGGTCACCGTGCGACGTGGCCGGTACGTGGGGTGGTCCCCGTACGTCGTCGGATTCGGATGTTGTTTTCCGTTGAGTTGAGAGTCTACTCCTTCAGTGACCCTCCACTAGTCGTAGCCTACCAGTACGCGTGTGCTGGTCGCACCAGGGAGTGGTGTACGGGCTTACCCTGAGGACGGTTAGACTGGTTTCCGTCGGGCCCCTCGTCGTAGCCAGAGTCCGGCTACGGGGGAAAACCTGTCAGAGGGCCAGACCTAGGACGCGTGGTCTGTGTGTGCACACGTGGTTGGGGACAGTGGACGCACGTCGACGGGCGTGACCCCAGCTAGTCACTTGTTTGTGGTTACTTGTACGGTGTTCGTGCCTCGGGTAGGACCTACCACGTCAGGCGGTTCACCTGGGGTGCGGTGTAAGACGTCAGGGGACGCTACCGGCTGTGCTTCTAGTGGGTGGTACTCCTGTCGAGTACGGAGTGACAGACTGTCAGTCTTTGTGTCTTTGACCTTCGGGTTTTTGGTCGTGTTGACCGGTGAGTTCGGTTGTTTCATCTTGGCGCGTGTGTCGGTTCTTGCGCCGTGAGTTAGTGCTAGTGGCTTTACCGAGGTTGGGTCTTGTTGTGCAGTACCCGCGATCGGATGGTCGGGGTTGCACCTTGGACAGCGTGTCCAGGTCGGCTGTGTCCGGGGGACCGGCCTCTACGGCGTGGTTGCCGTGTGTTCTTACTTCGGTAGGTGGTACTAGCGTGGTTCGGTAGCTTCGACTGCGTGGTCGAGGTCTGCCTTCTGGCAGTAGGAGTAGCTGTAGTGCCGAGTTTTGACCGGCCACCGGTTCGTTGTTCCTGCTGTAGTCGTAGCTCTCCTTTCCGCTACCGCCGTTGTTTCCGGTTGGGGTTCCGCGGGATCCCTGCTGAGTCTCTATTTTGGAGACTCATTCCCTGCTTTTCAGGTGTGGCGGTTCTTCCAAGAGGTTCGAGGGTGCGGAGCGGAGGTTCTCTGTTGCCAGCTTGCCGGGCCGAGTGTTCACTTGGCATGTGGTACGTTTTATTACTTTGGACTGTACTTTCTGTTAGACTGGACTCTGTTGTAGCTGTAGTTGTTCTTTCTTTCAGCTTGTTGTTGTTGGTTGTCCTGCTTTATTTCCTATTTCTTTGTGCCTCCACACTCCTTTTAGCCCTTCCGAGCCCTCCCGGCTCGTGGGCGGCGGTGCGAGTCTCGGGTTATCGGGTCTTCCCGGTAATCGGATTCTCGGGTCCTTACAGCTGGTATCAGAGCGGTGGTTGTGGACGTACATAGGAATTCGAAATGTTGCAGTGATCAGAGTCCATAAGGTCCAGTACAATCGGCAGCTGGCTTAGGGTTTTGTGTTCGCTTTCCGCCTTGTTTCTCGCTTGAGAGCTTGAGTGCACTGTGCGGCGCTGTGAAGGTGGTTGCTGTCCGCGGCTTTCGTGCCAGCATGGGGTCTAAGGATCGAGGTTGAGAGTCTTCTCCCTCATCAGTGGTGGCCCTGGTTATGCTGCGTTGGGCAGAGGTTGCTGGCAGGCGTGAGTTCGCGGTGCTACGTTCGAGGAACCTGCAGCGTGGTCAGGTGTCTGGTGCGGACTGTTCGTGGTTAAGTGGCCGTGAGCGTGCTTCGAGGGAGCTGCTGTCGGTTTTGGCCACTCCAGCTTGAGGTTTGTCCAGCCCCTGAGGTGTTCAGGTCGTGGTTTAAGGTGGCAGAGCGGGTGTTCTGATCGAGAAGGGTGCTTGGGTTAGCAGAGGACCTTCTCGGTGGGCTGCTGTTTCCTCGAGCCTGATGTTCTTGTCACGCTCTGTGGCGTCAGAAATGACGTGTCGGTCCTGATCGTTCTGCTGATTTCGAGGCAGGATTTGGCAGAGATGTCCCGTTAAGTCTTTGCTCCTGCTCTTATGTCAGTGGATGGGTTATGTTCGCTCTGGAGTTGGCTTGAGATGTGAAGGCTCCATGGCGAGTTCGGGACTCGGGGATGAGCGTCGGCGGTTGTCGTTACGGCTCGTGTTGCGGCTCTTGGCATGCCGTGTTGCAGTTCGAGGAATTGTAGCGGTGGTGCATCGAGAGGTGCTGTAATTGTGGTCCGACGTGACACTTGTCGAGTGTGTCGAAGGCGCTGACCTGACGGAAGCGATGGTTTTTCTTGGTGTTGGATGGTGCTGTTTCCAGCGTGCGCGAGGTTTGAGGTCAGGTCAAGCGTGGAGTTCTTCCGTTGGTCGAAAGTGTGCTGGTTTCTCCTTGGTTGGAGAGATTGTGTTGGGCTAAGGTTCGTCGTCTTGCATTGTGTTCGGATTGGTTGGCCTTTTGTGCCATGAAGTCTGTGCGAGACGTGCTCCTTGTCTTGGCAGGGTGGTTGCCTGTGAGAAGTTGTGCCCATTCCCTTGTTGTGTGAGGGTGTGCTGGCGCTTTTCCGGAGGGACGAGTGCTGGTTGGGCGATGTTTGCTTTCTCGGCTGTGCGCACGGATTTGAGTGCGCAGCGGAAGCGTGGTGGGCCCATAACCCACTGGTTCAGGATCGTAGCGTTGGTTGCTACGGGCGGATTCCTGAGTTTGCGTTGAGCATCGGAGGATTGGTTCCTCGGTGTGAAACATGTTGTTACCGTGCCGTTGCCCGAGAAGTTATGGTTGTTGGCACTGGCAAGTTGGAGTGTTGGGAAAAGTGCTGGCTAGTGCGCCGCATGAGTACTTTGTTCCTGTGTTGGAAGCCGTGTCAGGCGTCGGTGTTGGACTTGGATGAGGTTGTTGAGAATGTCGCCTGACGGAGGTCGAGGACGTGATGGTCGGAGTCGGTGGCTTAGTGTCCGACTTGTGTTCCCAGTCGTGTCCTCGGATGAGATCGTCTTTTGAGGAAGTGATCTCTGGCAGGCTGTGGGTTCCTGTTGGTAGCTGCGAGTGACTGGTAAGGCTAGTCTCGTAGCCGGCCACGGTGAGATGTTTCTTGCTTAGGGACCCGTGAGCTCTGTCCAGGTGGTGTCCCGTGGCTCTATGGTAAGGGCGGAATCGGGATTGGCAGGTGTCCACTTGGATTGATCGAAGGATTTGATGAGACCAGATGGAAGAGTGACGCATTAGGGCGGAGGCCTCCTGTGAGGTTGGCGTCGGCTTGGTGGTCCCTGATAGGACGTTGGTGTCGCAATGGTTATCCATGGTTTGGTGACCAGCATGGGATGGTTCCCCTGTAAGTCTGAGTCGACCGAGGTGATGACTGGAGGCACCATGATCTGTCATTTGGTTTCGTCGTGCTCCTCGAGAGGGTCGAGTTGGAGCGATGTTCGAGCTCGGATGCGGTGTTCGAGAGGAGTGCTGCTCGAGATGCGGCATCAGTCTGTGTGTGAGTCGACGGATGGCTTGCCGATGTTTGGAATGTTTCCTTTGGACCCGGTCGAGGACCAGGAAAGAAGGAAGAAGCTGAGCAAGCGGAGGTTTCCCATTGACGAGCAGTTGGTGACCAGTGGATGGTCTTTTAAGGGACAGAAAATGCTGGTTGTTGGGGCTCGAGCGTGGCGAGAGCCGTGTGCCAGCGAGACCTTTGGTGGTCGTTTCTGTGATGTGCCTTTCCGGATGGGATCTGGACTTTGTCGGAGTTTGTCTTCTGACGAGAGTTGGCACAGTGTTATGTCCGGCTTTCGGCTTGCCATGTGTGGGGTGTTTCTTGGTGCTGAGCCGATGTGCTGGTTGCGGTCGGCTGAGATGGCTGCTTGAGCTGGTGGAGGCTCTGTTTTGGTTGCTCCCTTGAGGAGGGTGTGCGACCTGTCAGCTGGTTGCGAAGCTGATGTGTGTTTTGTCTGCTGACCATTAGGTGGATCAGTAGCTGTTGCTCGTGTCGAGGGTTGTGTTTATTCGGTGAGCGAGATCGTGGTTGCGGCGCCATAGTGGATTCTCGCGTTGGCTGAGGTGATGCCGGACTGTGTCCTTTGCTATATGCCTGCTCTGTTGGCCTGTGTGCTCAGCGCGAGGAGCGAGGTGTTGCTTGTGATTGTAAGTCTGGCGGTGTCCCTCAGGATCGGTTTTTTTTCATGAGAATCGAGTTTTTCTGTACTGGGGCTCTGACAGCGTGTCAGTTGGTTCAGTGTTCTTCCCCTGTGACCTTGTGCTAGGTCCTGAATTTCGAGGACGAAATTCCTTTAAGGGGGGAGGGCTGTAATGCCCCGGATTTTTCGGATCCTCGTTCGTGGGTCCCGGATCTGGTTTCTCGGAGTGTTCAGCTCCGTTGTGTCTGAAATTTCGTTTTGGACATCTTTCGTGTTCGGATAGGCGCGATCCGGAGTCGTTTCGGAGGCCCGGAGGCGTTCCGCGACTTTTTCCGCGTGTGTTTTCCGATTCCCGGCGTGGGTTTCGGCTTTCCCTTCGGAACCTCGTTGCGGGTGAACCGGGCCGTTCACCAGGGCGCGAGTGGTACCGTTGCGATCGGTGCGCTCCGAGGATCGCGTGGGTGTGATTTTCTATTTTTCTGGATTTTTTCGAATTTCCAGATTTTTTTATATATAAACCTTTTCTCTCTCCCCCTCTCATTTCTCATTTCTCTCCCTCTCTCTTCTCACGCTCTCTCCTCTCTCCCTCTCTCTCTGGCGGCCGACGGGGCGGAGTACGGGCGAGGTGGGGACGGCGCGGGTGAGGCACGGGCGAGGATGGATGAGGATCGAGACGGTGGAGGCGCGTGGAAGCTCGGCCGTGAGTTCATGGAACGGCGAGGCTTCAACGGCGTTTTCTTCGTGGATCGGCGTCCACGGTGCGCGTAATCTTCGGTGGAGGTAGGGTGATGGACCCTCAGCCCGTGTACTTCCTTTCCCGCGAGTTTCGTAGGCCGTGGTGAGCCGAGCGGGCTAAACGGGGCATTTTGGGCAAAATGCATGTTTTTGGGGTGTGAGCCGGATCTCCCGTTTTATGGTGTTTTTGGGCGATCCAGGGGTTTAGATGCATGCCTAGGGGCTTGGGGAAGGTTTCCCCTTTTGTTTCCCCTTCACTTGGGGGTGAACGGGGCGTGGCATGGCTTTTCCCGCGGTTTCCACCGTTTTCGGGCACGGATTGAGAACGCGCTAGCCTTGGGTAGCGCGTTCTTGAAGGTCGCGCTGCCCCGATAGGGCGCGTTCATAACAGTAAGGCGGTTTGGGTCGCGCCTTACGGCCCCAGCGCGTTCTGGTTGTCGCGCTATAGGATCATAGCGCGACCTGGCTTGGTCGCGCTATGGTTACGTAGCGCATTCGTGTTGAACGCACTAGGCACGTATAGCGCGTTCTGTCTGAACGCGCTATGCACGTGTAGCGCGTTCTTGGAGGTGACCAGCCGGGCTGCCCGGGGCGGGCGATCTGCGGCTGATCGTGCTCCCCTTGGGCCGTGTGTGCCTTGGACACCCAGTGGAGTTCCGTGACCGTGTTTTAGGGTGTCTGGAGGTTCCGTTTACCTCATTTTGCGTGCCCGTGCGCTTAAGGGTCCGGGTGACCTTTTAGCGTCCGTTGGCATTGTGTTGGTCTCCGGTCAACCCGGTTGGGACCCAGTGGTCGACCTCCGGCCTTGTGAGTATCCTGGACACCCCATGGGTTCCGTGTCCTTGTTTTGGGGGTGTCGGGAGGGACCGTGTTACCTCGATTAGCGTGCCCGTAGGTGTGGTGGGTCCGGTTGACCCCACGTGTTCCGGGCTCTTGTGTTATGCTTGATCGAGTCACCGTGTGTCGGTGTGTGTGCGGTGGGGTCTCCCCCGCATATCGTGGGTTCCTTTGGAAGGCGATTCCCGTGTGGGCCATGTGTTTGGCCTTGGACTGCGAGTCCAGTTGTCCGGCCTGGGGCTGGAGGTTCCCCGCTTGTTTCAAGATGGGAAATCGTCGTGGCGGCTTACGTGCTGCCTTGGGAATCGTGCTTCTGTTTTTTCCGTGTGGCCCGTGTGAGTGGCCTTTGTCCCTTGCGTTCCCTTCCCAAGGGAATGGTCTTGGCAACTCGTGTGTTGTCTCGGTATTCGTGATATCGTGATTTTGGACCTAGAGATTGGGCTAGATCGACGGCCTTGTGCTGTTGCGTGCAACGGTCTTGACCCCGAGTCTTGTGACTCAAGGACCGTTGGCTGTAGTATGTCTAGAGGACTGTCCAGAGTCCAGTGGCTTAGCGCCACTTGAGTTTTCTCGACTCTAGCGCACGGTGCGTGCATGGCCGTGGACTGTGAGTCCCGTTTCTTCTCCGACTGTGGTCACCGTGCGACGTGGCCGGTACGTGGGGTGGTCCCCGTACGTCGTCGGATTCGGACGTTGTTTTTCGTTGAGTTGAGAGTCTACTCCTTCAGTGACCCTCCACTAGTCGTAGCCTACCAGTACGCGTGTGCTGGTCGCACCAGGGAGTGGTGTACGGGCTTACCCTGAGGACGGTTAGACTGGTTTCCGTCGGGCCCCTCGTCGTAGCCAGAGTCCGGCTGCGGGGGAAAACCAGTCAGAGGGCCAGACCTAGGACGCGTGGTCTGTGTGTGCACACGTGGTTGGGGACAGTGGACGCACGTCGACAGGCGTGACCCCAGCTAGTCACTTGTTTGTGGTTACTTGTAAGGTGTTCGCGCCTCGGGTAGGACCTACCACGTCAGGCGGTTCACCTGCGGTGCGGTGTAAGACGTCAGGGGACGCTACCGGCTGTGCTTCTAGTGGGTGGTACTCCTGTCGAGTACGGAGTGACAGACTGTCAGTCTCTGTGTCTTTGACCTTCGGGTTTTTGGTCGTGTTGACCGGTGAGTTCGGTTGTTTCATCTTGGCGCGTGTTTCTGTTCTTGCGCCGTGAGATTAGTGCTAGTGGCTTTACCGAGGTTGGGTCTTGTTGTGCGGTACCCGCGATCGGATGGTCGGGGTTGCACCTTGGATAGCGTGTCCAGGTCGGCTGTGTCCGGGGGACCGGCCTCTACGGCGTGGTTGCCGTGTGTTCTTACTTCGGTAGGTGGTACTAGCGTGGTTCGGTAGCTTCGACTGCGTGGTCGAGGTGTGCCTTCTGGCAGTAGGAGTAGCTGTAGTGTCGAGTTTTGACCGGCCACCGGTTCGCTGTTCCTGCTGTAGTCGTAGCTCTCCTTTCCGCTACCGCCGTTGTTTCCGGTTGGGGTTCCGCGGGATCCCTGCTGAGTCTCTGTTTTGGAGACTCATTCCCTGCTTTTCAGGTGTGGCGGTTCTTCCTCGAGGTTCGAGGGTGCGGAGCGGAGGTTCTCTGTTGCCAGCTTGCCGGGCCGAGTGTTCACTTGGCATGTGGTACATTTTACTGTTTTGGACTGTACTTTCTGTTGGACTGGACTCTGTTGTAGCTGTAGTTGTTCTTTCTTTCAGCTTGTTGTTGTTGGTTGTCCTGCTTTATTTCCTATTTCTTTGTGCCTCCACACTCCTTTTAGCCCTTCCGAGCCCTCCCGGCTCGTGGGCGGCGGTGCGAGTCTCGGGTTATCGGGTCTTCCCGGTAATCGGATTCTCGGGTCCTTACAGCTTGGACGGAGATCAAACAAGGGAGGGGGGGATGTGCGCTCAGGCACGAAATAAAAGGAGACCAACTTCTCAGTGTGAAAGTACCAGGATCGTAAACCTGCAGGTTTCACCTTTGGGGAGCGGTTACCAGCCAATGTGGAAGTGCCACGGTCAAGGTGGGTCAAACAAGGTAAAAAGTAGAGGAATATCTGAGGGTCAGTCCAAACAAGGGTCTCTTTTGGAAGAACAGCGTAGGGCCGTCTCAAGGAAACTCCGCGTTTTATTCGGAGTGGAATATCTCATATTTGTAAGAATTGAAGCATAGTGGTTGTCACATTCGAATCACTTTGAATGATCTTCCGTAATAAAATCAAAGTCCTATATGAATGTATGCTGGGTTTAAAGAAAATTTAAAACAAACTAAAATAGAAAATAGCCAAGGATAATATTATCAATTCGTTAAGAATGGGTCAGGATACCGATTCGGTGAGCTGACACTGAGCTGGGGCTAGTTTATCCACGCACCAACTCACTGAACGGAACCATCGTCCCCACGCTATCACAAATTAACGGCATATCCGTACAACCCAAGTTCTTCTGAAATCATCACCATTTTTGTTGAAGGGGAACTCAAATCCCAGATTCGTTCGAGTCGCAAGGTCCTTGACATGTTCTAATAGCGTAAATATCATATAATATGATGCATGACATGGTGGGACTAATCACCGAATGGTGGTACACAAGGTGGGACAGTGGCGTCCGTTAGTAAAATTTGGACAGATTAATAACATCAGAAAGCAACAGAATCGCACCACAGTACAAGGGAGATCCAGACAAAACACTGACGACTGACCACTCATGTGATGCATTTTGGCCTTTAGCGCCTCTCCTTTTCTACAAATGCTCCCTTAGGCTAGTTTAGCCAAATGCACCAAGTAGTGGGCTTTAGAAGCTCAAAGGGGAGGAGGAGATGAAATCTAAGGGTTTCAGGATGGAAGGCGAGTCTTCCCGTCTTATGAAGAGGAGCATGCTTAGCAGCAAGATCAGGCGACTTTCCGACCTCGAAGGTCATCTAAGTGGGATGATCCAGTCGCATATGGTAAGTTGAT
Source organism: Amorphophallus konjac (assembly GCA_022559845.1). Taxonomy (NCBI): domain Eukaryota; kingdom Viridiplantae; phylum Streptophyta; class Magnoliopsida; order Alismatales; family Araceae; genus Amorphophallus; species Amorphophallus konjac. The sequence goes on along the minus strand of CM040123.1, from coordinate 11,705,020 downwards.
TTATTTCAAATTTTCACGCGAGCTTTCTTTTCACTTCTTTTCCTTCCTTGTTTTCTTCCATCCACACCCTCTTTTCCCAGGCCCGAGGAAGTTTTCCAAGGTGCCGTGGCTTTCGAAACTCACTTCCAACATCTCCATCGGCATGAGGGCCATAATCACGAAGTGGCATCTGCAAGGGCTCTTGATCCACGCCAAGCACTATGAGAAAATTCGCATGGACTGGGCTGCTATGGGGGCAGTGGTGGAGATCTGGCATCCCCAAACCCACACTTTCATCTTCCCCACCTTCGAGGTGACCATCCTTCTCGAGGAGGTGGAACTTCTGCTTGGGCTGAAGAAATTCAAGAGTGATGGGAGGATAAAGGTCATGCGGATGCTGACAAGGGTGACTTCCGAGAGTGTCCTTGGAAGCTTCATGCCGCCTGGTGCTGCGAGGAAGGTCCAGACTCAAAAGGGAATTGATCTGCAAAAGCTCGCGGAATGGGTCATGGACGCCCTGAGAGGGTCACCGGACGATGACCACTTGGAAGGAATAATGAAAGGATTTACCATATGTTTGGCGGGTGCTCTCCTGTTCCCTTATACCGACAACATAGTGGAGGAGGACCAATTGAGTGTCATCTGCGGGATTTGGAGTGGAAAGAGGGTGGGACCCGCCGTCCTTGCCTACCTTTACAGTGGCCTTACTGCCACCAGCATGGGTAAGCCTCCTTTCGGTTGCGCACTTCTTTTGAATTGCTGGATTGATTTGCACTTCAAATTTGACCACCGCAAGGGGATGCCAACTGCTACGAAGCTCTTCCAACAAAGCCCCCTTTATCACATAGCCGATGTGTTAGGCTTTGGTGGTACCATAGCGAACCGTATTCCGTAGCTGAGGAAACGTGAAGACTGGCGGTCTCACTTCAGAACCATGATGCAAAGCTTTTTCACTTGTGCACCGACATGCCTACTCTCACGCGAACTCCTCACAAGGTCTTCCCCTGATGCCGAACTCCAACTTATTGGCGCGACTGAGTTTGTTCTCTACAACGCACATCGGTGCTGCATGCAAATCGGCCTTCCCCGTCACTTGTTCTCGTCGTTATCCAGCATCGTTCCTTTGAAGAAGAGGGGGTTGGGCACTGAAGCTGATGCGAAGGAAGCGAAGGCCATCAAAGCACCATGGAAGACAAGTGTTACGGGAAAGGCATTAGCGCATGTGGAGGAAGAATGCGAGCTGTGGAGGGCTTATATAACCGAACTGGGGAAGTTAAGGCCTAAAGCGCCTAAGCCCCTAATGTAGCTCACCCTGTTGCTTTAATGGAATAAACGCGAAGTCAAAAAATCTTGGACCATTGTTCCCCTTTGTTATTATATTATTTATTTATTTGTTTTCTTTTCTTTTTTTCATCCTCTTATTTATTCATATTATTATATATGTATATATTATTTTTTTAATTGGTACGTCTAGCTGCCTGGACGCCCCAATATTTTTCTTTTTTTTTAGGGGGCGTCCAAGACCCTAGACGCCCCAATATTTATTGGATTTTTTTAATTTTTTTATAGGGGCGCCCAAGGGCCTGGACGCCCCAATATTTTCCCTTTTTTTAATTATTTTTTTATTTATGGGGGCGTCCAAGCGCTTGGACGCTCCAATATTTTTTTTTGATTTTTTTAATTATTTTTTTATAGGGGCGTCCACGTACTTTGACGCCCCAATATTTTCTTTTCTTTTTTTTTATGGGGGCGTCCATGCGCCTTGACGCTCCCAAAAGGGTGAATTTTATATAAAAGGGCGCCCTCGCACCCTTTTCTCTTTTCCTGTTTATTCCAACGACCTATTCGACCCTGAACAACCCATTTTTTTTTCCCAATGAAGCACGGAGGCTCGAGCCAAGGTGGAGAGAAGCGGAAGCGACTTGCTCGTCGTCCGAGGAGGTCGAGGGATCGTGCAGAGGAGGCTGCTGTGGAGGAGGAGGCCGTCATGGAAGAGGAGGCGCCTCCCTTGGCTGTGGAGGGTCCTGAGGGCCCCGGCGACGCGGGAGAGGATGATCATGATTCGGTAAGTGCCTCAGAACTTCTCTATTACATTATTGTGTGATTTCATGCGTGAAATGGGTGAGAGATGGCGTTCAGGAGGGAGGTGGGTACGAGAGGAGGAAACTGTTTGAGGCGTCCAACCTAGTGGACGCCTCCATGTTTTTTTATTTTTATGTATTTTTTATATTTTTTACAGAATTAATTAAATAAAAAAAGATAAATGTATAGAGGCGTCCATGCCCCTGGACGCCTCAAACAATTTATTATTATTATTATTATTATTATTATTTTGGATTATTATTATTTTTGGATTTAAAAAAGGGATAGAGAGGCGTCCAGGCCCCTTGACGCCTCAAAATATTTTGTGGGTTTTTATATATATTATGTTCATTAATTACAGCCCTGTTTTTACTGATGTTATTTTTGTGCTTGTTCTTTATGGTGTGCAGGGCGTGATGAAGAGCCGGATCAGCTGGTCCTTGGTAGTCGCAGCGTACCGAGGACTACCGGACTTCCAGAGGGCGCGGGTGGACGCCATGGGATTCGGGGCGTTCCTGAGGATTGAGTCCTTCCAGCTTGACCTTCCCCTTATCCAGGCGCTGAAGGAGCGGTGGCACACGCCGAGTCGAGCGTTCCTGATGCCCTGGGGGCATATGGTGCCGACACTGGAGGACGTAGCTCGGATCACCGGGCTACGAGTGGACGGAGAGGCGGTCAGCGGGGTCACCTACCCCGACTATAGGGATAGCGCCATGGACCTGCTGTGGCTGGAGACGAGCGCTACCAACAGGGACAACAGGGTGGTTGGCCGAGTTGATATCATGGAGGCGCTCGGATTCAAGGACCAGCGGCAACGGGTTAGTGAGAGCGGAGCAGAGTTCCTAGCGCGTCTGGAGGGAGATGCTCGGGCGGCTTTTACCCAGGACCCGAGCGAGCGGGAGCTGGCTGACCTGGACCTCCGGATGTTCCTCTTCTTCTTACTGGGCCGCCTTCTACTGGGGACGATGGGGGACGGCATCCATTGCCGCTTCCTCGGGATCTTAGCGGACCTGGACCGAGTGGGTGACTATGCATGGGGAGCAGCTCTACTCGCCCACTTGATCGATGATCTCTCTCAGAGTACAGAGAGGGAGACGACAGTTAGCGGCTTCACACCTTTTCTCCATGTAAATATTTTATTTATGCATTTTACCGTAGTTAAATATGCAATTACTCATGCTAATGATGTATGATGGATGTAGGTGTGGAGCTATTACTACTTCCCGATGGGAAGAGCCAGGCAGGGGAACAGGAGAGCCGTGCCCCTGGCGCGACGGTGGAGGCCGGTCATAGTTGCGGCACCGCACGGCTACCAGCTGGCGTCGCTTTGACGTGAGCTGACCGAGTACCCTGAGGCCATGGTATGATGCATATGATTTTTTTATTTTTATGCATGTGACTCCAAAATGGCAACTAATATGATGCATGTATGGCGATGCAGGTGGTGTGGAGGCCCTACCTGGGCATGGCCGATGCTGGCCAGCCTTGGGTCGTAGTGGGCCGTCCTCGTTTCGGTCGGGACGTATGGGTCCATTGCCTGAACGAGATCGAGCAGCTGCGGCTTAGGCTGGTCATGAGGACGTTGGGGCTAGCCCAGGAGTGGGTTGACGTGGACGAGCCGAGCCATGTCGGGCGGAAGACCCGAGGCAAGGCAAAGATCGTCGACTGGCATACGCGCTTCCCTGCACAGTACCTAGACTGGCAGTAGGGTGGCGTCCCGGTGGTGTCCCACGTACAGGACAGCACCGACTACCTGCGACGGTACCGGGCCACGTACGCGGAGCGTCTACCCCTCGGTGGGGTGGCATGGGTAAGTGTGAGGTGAAGATTTTTCCTTCTCTATATGCATATGCATGTGACACTAACCTATGTGCATAAATGTAGGATGCTCGTGATAACATTATTACCGACTTACGGGCCCAGCTGGCGGACGCCAGACAGTAGTTGGCGGCCATCCGGCAGGAGTTGGAGATCCTGGTGAGTTTATGCAATGTATTATGCTTTTTTTTTTGACCTAGAGTTTTCGATGCTTAGCCTCTGACTGTCGTTTGCTCTTGTGTTTCAGCACGCTCATCAAGCAGCGGCAGCCGGGATGACTGGCGGAGCGGGTTCTAGTTCGTGGGGCCCTCCTCCGGAGGTCTCTTCCTTCCAGGAGCAGCTGGCGCATGCGGTGACCCGGGCTGAGGAGGCCGAGCGCGACCGCGGGGCTTGAGTGAGTGCTTGCTTGACCCCGGCTCTCCTTCCAATTGCTCTTCTTCCTTCACCGGTCATTTACGGGTCATGCGGGCTTTGACAGGTAGCAGAGATCCGAGATGCCCTGGCTTGTGCAGTCCGTGCCGAATAGGAGCGCGACGCCTGGGCGGCAGAGCGTGACGCCCGGATAGCGGAGCTGGAGGAGGAGCGACGGCGGGAGGCGGATGAGCTTCCTCACGACGTGCTGGAGCTACGGATTGCCCTCGAGCTATCGAGGAGAGAGGCGATGAGAGAGAGAGAGAGAGGCAGAGGGAGGACAGGGAGAGAGAGAGGGAGGACATGGAGAGGGAGAGAGAGAGAGAGAGGGAGGATAGGGAGAGAGAGAGGGAGGACAGGGAGAGGGAGAGAGAGAGAGAGGGAGGACAGGAGGGCGGAGCGACAGCGAGATTGGGACGAGAGGAGGGCTCTGGAGGCCCAGATGATGGAGCTCCGACTGAGCCTCGGCACAGTGAAGGGGAGGCTTCGGGAGAGTGAGGAGCGGTATCAGAGGGCGAAGGAGCGCGAGGCGCGACTTCGTCAGTCTGGTTCCTTCTCCATGGGCAGCTTCCTGGTTTCTTCGGCCGAGGAGCGTCGCTGCGCCTTCGAGGCTGGCGTGCCACCACAGGGTGAGGCGTGAAGTCCCTCGATCAATGATACCCAAGAGGGGGGTGAATTGGGTGTTTACAAATTTTAAGGAAACTTTTGGCCTTTTATAAAATATGTGATATAATGTTAGTTTAGGGATTCAAAACTATTAGTACACATATTGGATTTATCAAACTCAATTGATGATAGTATAGATAATGCAAGATATACGAAGATAAATCCAGAACAACAATAAACACAAACACTAACTTAGAATGGAGGTAGAGGAAATGGATCAAACCACACTGCACAGCGATTTTTAAGGTGGTTCGGATGCAACGACGGCAATCCTACGTCCACCCCTCACCAAACCTGGTGAGGTTACACTCGGGGATAAATCCCCAAATGGAGACGACGCTCCAACCACACACGCAGGACGACACCTGTCCACACACACGGGGACGCACCCCAACACACACACACACGGAGACGAGGTCTCCAACATGATCCAACAAGCGGATCAACAAAGCACACACACGCTGCGACAAGTGCAGCACTCCACACACACACACTAAGATCTAGATAAAACCATACACATACGTAGATCTAAGAAGACCTACGCACACACGAATCAAATACGACACACACACACACGACCAGGGATCCAACAACGATCCACACACACACACGAGTTTATAGTTTATGATGAACACAATTACAACACCCAAAACATAAGGACGATGAGGCTTAGTTTAGAAAACTCCTGTTTTGGGTTCCCCTTGAATGCATGTTGCAGATCTTGAACGTATCTTTACTTGATCGGAGCTTTAATCCGTGCTTGCTTGGCTTTTCTCCTTTCTTGTTTGCTTGACTTCTCTTCTTTCTCCCTTAGGCACTCTTCTTGGAATCCTTGCTTGCTTCTAACTTCCTCGGAGGTTGCTTGCTTCAGATCTAATCTTGAATCACCTTCTATGAATCCTCTTTGAGTTGATGAAGGAGATGATGGATACAGCTTTGAACCTTGATTGCTTCTACACCTTCTTGGAGGTAGATGGCTTCAGAAAATAAGCTTGAATCACCTTGGATGGATGAAGATCTTGCTGCACGAAGTACTGTTCACGGAGCTACAGTACCCTCTCCTTTCACCTTGGACAGCCTCCTCTTGATCTCCCTTGAAGCCCTCTTTGATGATTAGGGTTATGGCTCCAAATGAGATGTTTTATAGCCCTTGAATGGTCAATGGACATCCCCCAGACCATATCCACATTTTGTGGGTGATTTGATGTCATTAGGATTAAAGAATTACAAGGAGAAAGGCTCTTCTCGAAGTGGAAAATAAAGTCAACATATGTTGGCTCGGGACTGGCGGTCGACATGTGGAAGCTGGCGGTCGACCGCTACTGAGAAACCTATAGAAATTTGATCCCTGGCATTTTCGATCGACCTGGGGCGGTCGACCGCTGCTGGCGGTCGACCTGGGGCGGTCGACCTAAAGCTAAAGTAAACTTCAGACTTTTTAGGTTTCATCCCCGAACTCCATTGCAACCCATTTAAGTCTGAGACTTCAAACTCCTTTGATCTTGGGGAATATATGTTGAGTGTTTTGACCTACAAAACCATAGAAAAAAGGATTAGGACTTTGATCAATAATTCATGTGGTAATTGCATGAAGTGCATGTATGAAACCCCTTTGGCCATTTGACAATTTCAATCAATTAACAAGAGCTTATTGTAAACCGTTTGAGCAAGATATAAGTACCATGATTCCAATTTTCAAGCAAGTTTCTCATGAGTTGTTTCAACATAATGCAAGCTCAAAATGATATGTGAAATATGTATTAGAGTTCAAAAAGTGATTTACATTGAGACCCAATTTCACATATAAGATTGGAACAATTGTTGCTTTCCCAAATGCATGTATCTAGCCAAACTCCATGAAGAGTATGCATGGGAAGCATTCAAAGCACATGTTCAAGTCAATCATATTCAACCAATCGACAGGAACAATCAACCATTTAGTTTAGTTATCACCATTCACTTAATCGCACATGAATATCAAAACCATGACTTTAACAACCATCAAAACCAAGGCATCACACAAGAAGTTTAGGTATCATCAAAACCATAGTTCAACAAGGCGAGCATCGCCTCTCAGGGTTCGCAGAGGCCCCCTAGGGATCCCCGTCAGAGGAGGGAGGTGAGAGATGATCAGGAGGGTGGTAGCGAGCGTTAGAGAGTTGCTTGTACACCCCACCCTCTTCACTTTATGATGTACAACTGACTATTTGCTTATGTGAAATGGAATGGTTCCTTCTGTTGTATACACATTCCCTTTCCCACGCTTCTTTTCTTGTATCTGTTCTTTCGAGGCACGCTTCACGAGACCATACCCTGAAAAGCGGGGAACTACGCTTTACATGGAGGGATCCCTCCCTTTTTTTTTTTGTCTTTTTTGGGCGCGTCTAGGCGCGAGGATGCATCTTAACTTTCAAATTCAAATTTAAAGCGCCAGGTGCCCCTTCTTCTTCCGTGCCTTGCCCGCAAACGAGCCCGCCTCCCGTCGAGATTTGCTCACCTATCTTCGTCTTCTTGCACTCTCGATCGATGGAGTTTGGTGGGCCAAATCGTGATGAAGGGAGAGAGGGGCAAGGAACTCCTCGCCCTAGGAGGGACGCGCAAGATCACGGAGAGGCGTCCATGGAAGAGGAAGGGCCCCTTCGGGCACTTGAGGGACCCGAGGGGCCCGATGGCACGAAGGGAGGTGAACACGGCCCGATAGGTCCTTCGATCTCCTCCTCTTTGATCCATTTTAAGTTTGGAGCGAGCCATGTGAGATGGGAAAAAGGTTCGGTGAGTGTTGCACTCAAATGATGGACGCGTCCTTGACAGGAGACGCGTTCTCGTTGTTTGACGTAAGACTGTCCTTTCTTGATGTAGGGCATGGCAAGGACCCCGAGTTTGGCCGATGAGTGGGCGAGCGCGGATGAGCCGAGCCGTGTCAGGAAGGAGAGTCGCGGCAAGACGAAACTCGAGGACTGGCGCATACGTCTCCCTAGACAGCAAGGGAGCGTACCGGTGCAGGATAGTGCCGACTTCCTATGGCAGTGGCGGGAGAGTCATGTGGTACCTCTCCAATCCGGGGATGCACGCGACATCAGCGGCTTGCGTGCCCAACTAGCAGAGGCTAGGCGGCAGCTGACCGTCACTCAACAGGAACTAGCGATCCTGGTAAAGCAGTTTTTTTAATTTATTAAAAAAAATTTAAAAAATTTGGAACTTAGCCGATGGCTGTTATGTTTGTTCCAGCGTGCCCAGCAGGCAGCGATGGCAGGAATGGCTGGCGGCGCATCCTCCAGCTCCTCGACCCCTTTTCTTGAGATTGCCTCCCTCCGAGAGCAACTTGCCGGTGCGGTGGCCCGCGCGGCCCGGGCTGAAGAGGAGCGTGATGCCTGGGTAGCGACTGTAGCAGAGCTGCGGCGTCACAGTGAGGAGAGGCCACATCCAGACATCTTAGAGTTGAGGGTGTTTCTCCAGGTGGCCAAGAGAGAGGCGGAAAGAGAAAGACTAGAGAGGGAGAAGGAGAGAGAGGACAGAAGAGCCATGGAGGCCCAAGTGAGGGAGATCCAGCTAGGCCTTCAAGCTATGGGACAGAGGCTAGAGAACATGGAGGTAAATTATGAGAGGGCACGAGAATTCGGGGCGCGACTCCGCCAGTCCGGCCAGCTCCATATGGGTGGCTTCTTTGCTACGTCAGGGGAGCATCAGTGGGTCGTCGCTGCCGAGTAGGCGCCACGAGGCGAGACGAGTGCTGTTGTACGGGGCTCCAGAAGGCCCCTGACGGACCCTCACCTTAGGGGAGAGGAGAGGGACGTCTAGAGGGATGAGTGTGAAGGTGATGGCGACAGTTGACGAGCTAGCATACGCCTCCATTCCATGATTGTGATATTTATGACAGTTTATGTAGACTTATGAATTGAGTGATTTGATTTCCTGCCGTTTGTTTGTCCTCTTGTGCATTCCTTCTTCCTTATGCTTCTTCACTGTTCCCATGTGACGTGCTTGTCGAGACCCCGTCCGAAAATGGGGACTCATATCTCGCTCCGACCGTCTTTCACACGGAAATCTGCCGCCGAAGTCAATAATGACGGCTTTTGCCTATTCCCCTTTGCATCCCTTCAGACTCGATGGGTCATTTCTGAGTCGTCGTGTCGCACCACTCAATCAGCTTCCCTGTGCGAGCGGCGAAGTGACGCATGGGACCGCAAGGAAGGTGCCCTAGCATGAGGGGGGGTTATGGCTCGCACTTCTCCCATTTCTATAAATACCTCCCCTCCTTGTTCTCCCAAGGACATCGAAAGCCATCTTGAAGAGTAGGGGCCTCCACAGCACAGAAGAGCTAAGAGTTCTAAGACTTGGGATGGAGGCCGAATCTTCTCACTCTTCGAAGAGAAACAGGTCCAGTGGTAGCAGCTCTCGGAGACTCTCAGAGCTTGAAGAGTAGCTGAATGAAAAGACCCAATCGCAACTTGTAAGCTGAGCTTGCTCATCTCTTCTTCCAATCTTTCTTCTTCCTTTTCTCTTCTGGCAAAACTCCTATCCATTCCTCGTGTATGCGCAGGGTGTGATGAAATCACATATTCCATGGGAGTTGGTAGTGGCCGCATACCGGGGTCTCTCGAATTTTCAGAAGGCCAGGCTAGACGTGATGGGGCTTGGAGTCTTTCTTCGGATCGAGTCAATCAGACTCGACCTCTCTCTCGTCCAAGCATTGCGTGAAAGGTGGGATCCAATGAGCCGTGCCTTCTTGATGCCCTGGGGGCACATGGTGCCCAGCCTTGAAGATGTGGTCCGAATTACGGGCCTGAAAGTGGATGACGAGGCACTGACCGGCATCACGTACTCCGACTATAGAGAGGCTTCCCAGAGGTTACTAGGGGTGGACCTAGATGATCGCAAGAACAGGTCCATAGCCAAGACGCCTATCATGGAGACACTGGGGCTTATTGATGTTCGTCCTCGTGATGACGAGTCCTCGGAAGAGTTCATGGAGGGGACTGAAAGAGGATGCCGCGCCATCTACTGCGTAGATGCGAGCAATTGGGAGAGGGCCAGCATGGATTTGAGGAGATTCCTCTTCTTCTTGTTGGGGAAATTGTTGCTGGGCTCGAAAGGAGATAGCATTCATTGCCGCTTCTTAGAATTCCTGATAGACCCTGAGAAAGTGGGACGATACGCCTGGGGGGCAGCCATGTTGGCGCATCTATTTGCGGGTCTGTCTGAAAGAGCAGATCGAGAGGTAACAGTGAGTGGTTTCACGCCGTTCATCCAGGTACCCGGCTTCTTTCCTAGCTTCAACTGTATCTCTTTTTTTTTGATGATGTTCATAACACATGACAAGGCATTTGTGGAGCTATTATTACCTTCCAATGGGAAAGGCCCATCATTGGCGCCCAATGGCGGTGCCGTTGGCGAGGCGGTGGCAGCCCATCATGAACCCGGCCCCTATTTCCTACAAGCTGATGGTGATGAGACGCGAGTTGCAAGAGTTCCCTGCAGCAATGGTGGTTATCAATCGCCATCCATTATATTTTGTGCTGTTTTGTCCTTCTCGTAAATAGAAAGATTTACCTGACTTAGGTGATCTGGAGGCCTTATGCGGGCATGACCGACGCCGATCAGCCCTGGGTCATAATGAGCCGTGCCCGGTTCGGACGCGACCTCTGGATGCACTGTTTGAACAAAATCGAGCCACTTCGGCTACGATTGGCCATGAGGACTCTAGGGCAAGCCCAAGAATGGGTGGACATGACTACCACACCACGTGTCGGGAGGAAGACGCGTGGGCCGGCGACCTCTGTTGATTGGAGAGTGCGGTTCCCTAAGCAATACGAGGACTGGTGACGGGGTGGCACTCCCGTGGAGTCACATGCTCAAGACAGCGAGGATTATCTACGCCTCTATAAGGCGATGTATGCAGAGCGACTCCATCCTGAAGGGACCGTGGAGGTGAACAACATTTTTTTATGTTTTTTTATATTTTATGTTTTTTTTTGTTAACCTATGTCCTGGCCAGCGGATGTTCGCGACATTATGATAGCGAACCTGCAAGCTCGCCTGATAGGCACGGAGCGACAGTTACATGATAATCGCGCCGCCTTGAGTTCTTCGGTAAGCCTACATACACACGATCATAGACCAAGATTCCTGGCGTTAAGTTCTCGGCGTCACCTTATGTGTGTTGCAGCGCACCCAGCTTGATGCGGCTTCCTCAGCAATGGGGGCGGATGGTGTCTCTTCCAGTTTGTGGATCCTCACTTCCGAACTTGATTTGCTTCATGAGCAGCTTGCTCATACTACACAACGAGTCGCGGAGGCAAAAGGAATGCTTTCCACACAGGTGAGAGTCTCACCATTGAATTTCACTTATTCGTGCCTCCATCTACCTTAGATGATGGTTATGGCAGACGAAAGAGGTGCAAGATGCACTTGCCCGCACCGCACAGAGGGAAGCCAGAATAGCGGAACTGGAGGAAGAGTTACGACATCATTCAGACGATGGCTCTTCTCGGGACACCGTGGAGCTGAGGATCACCCTTCAGCTGGAGAGGGAGGACCGAGAGAGAGAACGTGCGGAAAGGGAAAGAGACACCGAAAGACGGAGAGTTGACAGATTGGTTGAGAGGGAGGAGCGTAGGGCCATGAAGGCCCAGCTGTTTGAACTCCGGACCAGTCTCGGTCTTGCTGAACAATGGCTGAGAGATGGTGAAGAGCGCTACCGTAGAGCACGAGAGCGTGACTTTCGTATTAGTAACTTCTTTGCTGCCCCTGTCGATCGACGGGGAGTAGAGACGGGAAGATGGGTACAGAGCAGCAGAGGCACCGCCTCGCGTGGTTTAGCAACACCCTCCAGGGTTCTTCGCCTGGAGAGTGGGGAAAGGGGTAACACTGAGAGAGAGGATGAAACTTAATGTACAATTTCCTAGAAGGAAATAAAGGAAGGAATGTTCAGTTTCATGTCTTCTTCCTTCATTCTTGCTTTTCAATCCTGTACAGATTGCTCAATGAAACAAGTCAATTTTTCCGTTCTGACTTGGCCCCTTGCTCAAGAGTGGGTGATTGTTTTGAGACTAACCTTGATAACGAGTCAAGGGGCCAAGCCTTTATTAATTAAGACAAGAGCAAAGATGATGAATGCAACATACAGGCACATAAATGGGAACATAACGTAAAAATGTAGCACACAAATGAGATCACACGGATGCATTTTTTTTGTGTTGTTTGTTTATGCCTTTTTTGAAAACCTTTTTTTTTGTGTTTTTTCGAATTTTTTTTATTTTTTTTTGAAAGACACTGTTATTACAATCGGCATGGTTCTTGGACCAGAGGTGCTTAAATCGTTCTTAAGTAACGTAATGCGGGGTTAACATGATCCAAGGGAATCCCCGCTTGGACTTACTCGACGGAGCCCTCCGGGGGGGCTCTTAATCATAAACATTACCATTTTTTTGTACATTTTGTAACTAATGCCTGGCAACCATCCTTATGGCACCTGACCTATATGAAGACAGGTTTTCTCACTAACCTCCCAGGTATCCTGCGTGCACATCTACGTTGATTTGGGCCCCTATACCCCTCAAGTGATAGTCCTGCCGGTTAAGACTTAACCTGATGACAAAACCGGCATGTCATGATTAGGCTCCCAGTTGCTTCCGACCACAAGGAGACACCGAAAGAGTGTTCAGGGTAAAGGATTTGCCCGACCCGGGTCTATTCCTCACAACTCTAGATGGTATATGATGGAACACCTTGGAACCCTAACGGTCAACCGCGCGACGCTGACCCGGAATCAGATGCCGTCGCACCTATTAGTGACATGCTTGCATTGACCTAAGCCCGAGGTTGAAGTAAGAAGCCATCAAAGTGGTAGATAGAGGTCTTGACCGGCCAGAAACATCGAGACTCCTTTGCAGTGACGGCTTTTGCTATTCAAAGTAGACAAATATATGTGTTTTGCAAAAAATGAGGTCGTTTGCCTTAGTGGGGCACGCCTCTCGGGCATTCCATTGAGCTTTCATCTTTGAGGGGAGAAAGAAGAGTAAGGTGGGGTAAACCTTCTTAGAGGACTGGCAAAACCGTTAACCCGACGAGCTAATCGGGACTTACTCGACCTTTCCCCTTTGGGCGACTTCGGACCAATCCTCGAACAGACTTACATTGCCCCTTTGTAGAATTTCCTTTGTTTGGGGGGTTTCGTTTGTCGAAATCAGGCACGATCACGACCAGACTTTTGACTTTGATTTTTCTCTTTCCCCTTTTTTTGAGGGATGTATGAGAATTTGATATGTGGGAATCCCTTTTGTATGCCTGCAGGGACACTGCCCTCTTCTCGTGCTCTGACTCGGGTTCAAGGAGATGAATCCTACTCTCGCCTTCGGGGTATTGCGTTTCGGTTCCCTTATGCTCAACATTTTAAGGGCGCCGACTGTCTCATTGGGTCGAGAAAGGAGAGAACAAACATTACGACTTTCTTGGAGGCCTTCGAGCACAGCCCCATGATGAGCAAAACTACCAATTTTCTAGCTAAAACGGCTGCGTGTGTGCGTTGCCTTCTTTTAATGGGCATAATCCGACATGACCGGACATGAGTCTCAACAGTTCTGGCAGACTAAGACCCGAGACCTACCGACCTCAATGGGTCCTATCTCAATATGAAGGATAGATGCAAAGACCTGACCGCATGATAGACACCAGGCATCAGTTCTTTTTCCTCTTTTTTCTCTTGTTTCTTTTTTTTTCTTTTTTTCGAGGCTCCCCTCGGGTTCCGTTCCATTCGATCCCAAAAGCGGGGTACGGGAGTGAGCGGGGGTTAACCCTGAGTTAGACTACAAAGATCGAAGAGTGAATTCCAGCTCGCCGTTCCTCGTACCATGTCAGTTGTTACGGCTATCTAAGGATAATATTTCTTAAGATAAAGCCCGTTCCAAGGGTGGGATAACTCGGTCCCTTCGGCATTGACTAGCTTGTAGGCGTTGTCGGGGTACACTGCTTGAATCACAAACGGTCCTTCTCAATTGGGTTGGAGCTTAGAACGCGGCCCTCCAGGTTTGACAAAAATTCTTTTCACGATCATCTCGCCAATTTTGAATTTTCTCTCAATGACCTTCTTTTGGTAAAAGCGAGCGAGTCTATTTTGATAAACACGTGCATGCTCGGCAGCAGCCAGCCGCTTCTCGTCTAAGAGTTCCAATTGGGTAAGGAGTGAATTACGACGTTCGTCGAGGGAAAATTTGTAACGACCCGAGAATCCGATTACCGGGAAGGCCCGATAACCCGAAACTCGCACCGCCACCCACGAGTCCGAAGACTCGGAAGGGTGGCGGTGCGAGTCTCGGGTTATCGGGCCTTCCCGGTAATCGGATTCTCGGGTCGTTACAGCTGGTATCAGAGCGCGGTTGTGGAATTACATGGGAATCATAGGTAATTGTAGTGGTCCACTAGTCCATGGCGATGATGTACAGGTGACGCTGGCCTTGGGCACCGCGTGTTTTATTTTGACATTGCCGTTTTCGTGTTTTCTGTCTTGTGCTTCAGGAGCGAGGATGACGCCGAGGAAGAGTTCTCGCTCTCAGCAGGGGCAGTCGGCTGGAGGTCAGGAGATCCAGCAGGGGGTCCAGAGGGACCAGGAAGAGCATAGCAGAGTTCCGGGAGCTACCGAGGCCGCGGATGCTGCGAGAGCTCCGGGGGCCGAGGATTTCTTCCGTGGCATGTACCATCTCATGTCTCAGCAGTTTGGCGGAGAGGCTGCTGAGGGCTCGTCAGTCAGGGGTGGGCCGGGACGAGCAGTGAGGGACTTCATGCAGTTCCATCCACCTTACTTTAGCGGCCAGGCAGACCCTGATGCGGCTCGTGATTGGCTCGATGAGATGGAGCGGGTGTTCAGTTCTGCGAAAAGTACTGCCGAGGACAGAGTGGTGTTGGCCTACAACCAGTTGCAGGGTACGGCTCGGAGGTGGTGGTCTTCCGAGTGGAAGACGTCCTTTCAGCTTCGTCCACTTGAGCAGGTCGAGTGGGGTGACTTTGTCAGTGCTTTCGAGCGTACGTACTGTCCAGACGTCGTTGCTACGCAGCGGATGCGGGAGTTTCTGGAGCTGGTGCTGGGTGACATGTCCGTGTTGCAGTACAGGGCCCGATTTGTCGAGCTGGGTCGGTACGCACCTCATGTCATGGAGCATGAGAGGGTGAGGACCACGCAGTTTGTACAGGGCTTGAGGCTAGAGCTGAGGCACCATTTGATCGCGAATGGGGCCATTGATCTAGAGACAGCGTCTCGTGTTGCGATTTCCTTGGAGATGGATATGCAGAGGACTCGAGGACCGATCAGCCAAGGGCAGTCCGTGTCAGGTCGCGGCCAACCGTCGGCTACCCAGCAGCAAGGTTTCTTCCAGCATGCGTCGGGTGGTTGAGGAGTACCGGCATCGGCAGCTTCAGTGACAGGATCTGCGTCTTTTAGCTCGAAGGTCAAGAAGTTCTTGAAGAAGGGTTTCCGTAAGAAGCCCAAGGATCAGGGACAAGCTTCATCGGGCAGTGTACAGCAGCCGATTCCTTTTCAGCGTCAGGGATCAGGGGGTGGATCACGAGGACCTTGTCCACGGTGTGGTGGGACCCACCCAGGCAGGCAGTGCACGGCGCCGATTATCTGTTTTCGGTGTGACCAGCCAGGGCACATGGCGCGTGACTGTCCACAGAGACCGCCGCAGCAGCAGTTTCCCCAGCAGCAGAGGCAGCAGCAGCAGCAGCAGGGACAGTATCCGCCGCTACCCAGGTCAGCCAGCGTGGGAGGCAGGCAGAGGGCTCGAGGCCAGATCACGCACTTGACCAGGGCAAAGGCAGTGGCGTCGCAGCTCGTGGAAGGTATCGTTCAGATTTTGGGTTGTGCGGCTCGGGTTTTGTTTGATTCTGACGCGTCTCACTCGTTTATTTCGGAGGATTTCGCGTCGAGCGTCGAGGAGCCGGTGACCCAGTTGTCCTGTGATTTGGCAGTGGAGTTGCCTTCGGGTGACTTTATGGTCACTCCGTATTGTTTCGACCAGGTTCCGGTGTGGATCGATGGCCGGAGTATGCCAGGCAGATTGTATGCATTGCAGCTTCGGGATTACGATGTGATTCTAGGCATGGATTGGCTCGAGACTCATGGAGCGGTGGTGGATTGTGGGATGAAGAGGGTCTACTTCCAGCATCCGAGCAAGAGGACCTTCTATTTCCAAGGTATCCGTTCCACCTCTTCTCGATTCCTTATCTCTGCTATTCGAGCCCGTCGGTTGCTTGATTCAGGTTGTCAGGGTTTTTTCGCGTCAGTGGTTGTGTCTGACCGGGTGGAGCCGGATGTCGAGGACATCGCGGTGGTGTGCGAGTTTCCCGATGTTTTTCCTGAGGAGTTGCCTGGATTACCTCCCCAGCGGGAGATCGATTTTGTGATCGAGGTTGTACCTGGTGTGGGACCTTTGGCGAAGGCTCCCTACCGTATGGCCCCCGCTGAACTGAGAGAGTTGAGGGCACAGTTGCAGGAGCTGCTGGCCAAGGGGTACATTCGTCCGAGTTTTTCCCCTTGGGGTGCGCCCGTGTTGTTTGTGAAGAAGAAGGACGGTAGTCTGCGGCTGTGCATTGACTATCGGCAGCTGAATGAAGTGACCGTTAAGAACAAGTATCCGTTGCCGCGGATCGATGACTTGTTCGACCAGCTTCAGTCTGCGCGAGTGTTCTCGCGGATTGATTTGCGGTCAGGTTACTATCAGCTGAGGATTCGCGAGTCCGATGTGGAGAAGACTGCATTCAGTTCGAGGTACGGGCATTATGAGTTTCTGGTGATGCCGTTTGGGCTCACCAATGCCCCAGCTGCCTTTATGGACTTGATGCAGAGGGTGTTTCATCCGTATTTGGACCAGTTTGTGGTCATTTTTGTGGATGACATCCTTGTTTATTCGCGGTCTGCTGAGGAGCACGCGTACCATTTGAGTGTGGTACTGCAGACGTTGCGAGATCACCAGTTGTATGCGAAGCTCAGCAAGTGCGAGTTTTGACTCAGCGAGGTGCACTTTCTGGGACACGTGATTTCTGGTGATGGCATTTTCGTGGATCCCGCCAAGGTCGAGGCTGTGATGCAATGGCCGAGGCCGAGGTCGGTGACGGAGATCCGGAGTTTCTTGGGGCTTGCGGGTTATTATCGTCGGTTTATCCAGGATTTTTCCCGCATTGCGACCCCGATGACTAGGCTCACGCGGAAGGATATACCTTTCGTTTGGTCCGAGGAGTGTGATCAGAGCTTCAGGGAGCTGAAGAGATTGCTCACCTCGGCTCCGGTGTTGGTTTTGCCTTCTGGATCGGGAGGTTTCGTGGTGTGTACAGATGCTTCCGGCGTTGGACTGGGTGCTGTTCTGATGCAGCATGGTAGAGTGGTGGCTTATGCATCTCGGCAGCTAAAGCCTCACGAGGAGAACTACCCTACCCATGACCTTGAGTTGGCGGCTGTGATCTTCGCGCTGAAGATCTGGAGGCATTATCTGTACGGTGAGAAGTTCGAGGTGTTCACTGACCATCAGAGCTTGAGGTACGTGTTCTCGCAGAAGGACCTGAACCTCAGGCAAAGGCATTGGATGGAGTTCATGAAGGACTATGACTTCACCCTGTCTTATCAGCCAGGCAGGATGAATGTCGTCGCCGATGCCTTGAGTCGAAAGGTTGCG
Organism: Amorphophallus konjac; assembly: GCA_022559845.1. NCBI lineage: Eukaryota > Viridiplantae > Streptophyta > Magnoliopsida > Alismatales > Araceae > Amorphophallus > Amorphophallus konjac. The sequence goes on along the minus strand of CM040123.1, from coordinate 11,687,402 downwards.
GTCAGTGCCTTGATGTTAAGGAGGTGGAGGCTCTGGGAACAAGTGCCCGAGGTATCTTTCAGGCTCAAGATTCCCCAGGAGCCAGGGTTGGCTGTGCTTGCGAGTCTGACTGTCACTCCTGCTATCCGTCGTCAGGTGACAGAGGCTCAACATGCGGACCCTGAGTTGCCCCGGATTTTGGCTATGGCTGACGTAGAGCTCGGCGAGGACGGTGCTGCGAGGTTTCGTGGCAGGTTGTACGTCCCAGCTGAGGAGCAGGTTCGTCGTGCGGTGTTACGCGAGGCTCATGGGAGCAGGTACACAGTACACCCGGGTGCGACGAAGATGTATCGGAACTTGCAGAGGCAGTTCTGGTGGCCTGGCATGAAGAGAGATGTCGCAGAATTTGTGGCCAGGTGCCTGATCTGTCAGCAGGTGAAGGCGGAGCATCAGCGACCAGGCGGTACTCTCCAGCCCTTGGATGTTCCTGCTTGGAAGTGGGACCATGTGACCACGGATTTTATGGTGGGGTTGCCAAGAACCCCGAGTGGACAGGACAGTATTTGGTTGCTGGTGGATCGGCTGACGAAGGTGACTCGGTTGCTACCGGTCAAGGTCAGCTGGAGCGTGCCTAAGTTGGCTCGTCTTTATGTGGAGCGGATCGTTCCGTTGCATGGGGTTCCCATTTCGATCGTGTCGGATCGGGATCCGCGCTTCACTTCTGGATTCTGGAGGAGTTTCCAGCGAGCTCTTGGCACGGAGTTGGCATTTAGCTCGGCATATCATCCTCAGTCAGATGGTCAGTCTGAGAGGACCATTCAGACTTTGGAGGACATGCTGAGATCCTGCTGCCTGGAGTGGCAGGGGAGTTGGATACATCACCTATCGTTGGTGGAGTTTGCCTATAACAACAGCTATCATTCGAGCATCGGCATGGCTCCTTATGAGGCATTGTACGGGCGTCCTTGTCGGACTCCACTCGATTGGTTTGAGGTGGGTGAGCGTGTTTTGACGGGACCAGAATTGGTGCAGCAATGTGTGGATGTTGTGCACCTGGTTCGTCAGAACATGTTGGCGGCCCAGAGTCGGCAGAAGAGCTATGCTGACCGTAGGAGGCAGCCCCTCGAGTTCGCCGTGGGCGATCATGTGTTCTTGAGAGTTTCTCCGATGAAGGGGGTGATGCGTTTTGGACGGTGTGGGAAGCTGAGTCCCCGCTATATTGGTCCTTTCGCGATTGTGGAGCGCATCGGTGAGGTTGCTTACCGGTTGCAGTTGCCTCCTGAGTTGGCGTCGGTACATGACGTGTTCCACGTCTCGATGTTGCGGAAGTATATGCCCGATGACTATCATGTGCTTGAGTTTTCCGTTTGGCCTGAGGTGACTCCAGATCTTTCTCTCCCAGAGTTTCCGATCCGCGTGGAGGATAGGCGAGAGCAGCGCCTGCGGAACAAGGTCATTCCCTTGGTAAAGGTCGTGTGGCAGCGACACTCTGGTGGTGAGGCTTCTTGGGAACGTGAGGACGAGATGCGTCAGCAGTTCCCGTATCTGTTTGAGTGAGTCTTCCTCTTCTTTCCCCTCTGGTTGTTCTCAATTTCGAGGACGAAATTCCTTAAGGGGGGAGGGCTGTAATATCCCGGACCTTTCGGATCCTTCTTCGTGGGTCCCAGATCTAGTTTTCGGAGCGTTTGACTATATTGTGTCCGAAATTTTGTTTCGGACATCTTTCGTGTTCGGATCGGCGCGATCCGGAGTCGTTTCGGAGGCCCGGAGGCGTTCCGCGGCTTTTCCGTGCGTGATTTCCGATTTCCGGCGTGGGTTTCGGCTTTTCTCTTCGGACGCTCGCTGCGGGTGAACCGGGCTGTTCACACGGGCACGAGTGGTACCGTCGCGATCGGTACGTTCCGAGGATCGTGGGGGTGTAATTTTCTAATTTTTGGAATTTTCTGGATTTTCTGGGTTTTTTCTATAAAAACCCTCCCTATTTTCTCTCTCCCCCCACTTTCTTCTTCTTCTTCCTCTCTTCTTCTTCCTCCTTCCTCCTCCACCGTGTCTCCCTCCCTCTCCCTCTCTTCCTCCCGGTTGGCCACGGCGAGCTCCCCTCCGGCTGCAGACGGCGGCGGGGCGACGGCGCGGTGACGTGGGCGGCGGCGAGGTGGTCGTGGGGGCGTGCGGCGAGCGTGGGAAGCTTAAGGAAGAACGAGGGTTTTCAAGCGTTCTTCGCGATTCGTGGACGATCCGGCGGAGCATTTGCTCCATTGAGGTAGGGTGACGTTTCCTAGCTCTTCGCCGTTCTTTTCCGTGGTTTGTAGGCCGCGGGGAGGCCGAGAGAGGCATGTTTGGGCATTTTTGGGTTTTTCCATGTTTTGGGGGTGAGCCGCCCGATCTATGGTTTTAGCCCATGATTCTATGTTTTGGTGGCTTAGATGCATGCTAGGGGTCCCCAGGGGTCTTCCCCCTTGTTTTCCCCCTCTCCGGTGGAGGTACGGGGGCGTGGTTGGCGTTTTTGGGGTTTTCCCGCCGTAGCGTGCTCGGAGGCAAGCGACGGTCCTTCCAGTGACCGCCACTTGCATGTGACGCCCCTAGGCAAGAGCGTTACTTCTCCTGGGTGTTAGCTCTTGGGGTCAGGGGGCAGCGACGGCCCTACGACTGACCGCCGTTTGGAGAATGACGCGCCAGGGCAGGGCCGCCGCTAGTTTCGACCGTTGGTTTTTGACCGTTGGGGGTCAGGCCATGTAACGCACCAGGTTAGGCGCGTTACATGCGTGTAACGCGCAGGGGCAGGTGCGTCACTTCCTGTTGTTACCCCAGGTGGATGGGCCAAGCGACGCACTGGGCCCAGCGCGTTACTTACTAGTGACGCGTTGGGGCAGGCGCGTCACTTCCCTTCCCACCCCGAGTGTAAGGGCCATGTGACGCGCTGGGCTAGGCGCGTTACATGTGAGTAACGCACTGAGCCCGACGCGTTGCTTGCAAGCGACGCGCCGGGGTAGGCGCGTTACTTTCCCTGTGGTTTTGGAGGGTGTGGGGCGCCGTGTGACGGCCTGGCCTAGGTGCGCCGCTTCCAAGCGACGCACTAGGGCAGGCGCGTCGCTTCCCCTATCCCCCCCTGGCCGTGTGACGGTCTGCCTTAGACCGCCATTTTCAAGTGACGGCCCTAGAGTGGACCACCATTTGGCCGTGACGGTCCAGGGTTGGACCCCCACTTCCTGGGTTGCCCCATGAGGGTGGCAACCTTACTTTTCTCCGACCGTGGTCTCCGTGTGACGGGACTAGTGCGTGGGGTGATTCCCACACGTTGTCGGGCTTGGGCGTTGTTTTCCGTGACTTGAGAGTCTACTCCTTTAGCGACCCTCCACTAGTCGTAGCTCACCAGTACGCGGTGCTGGTCTCACCTGGGAGTGGTGTACGGGCACCCACCTTTCGAGACGGTTTGTGGACCGGTTACCGTAGGCCCCTCGTTGTAGCCAGAGTCCGGCTGCGGGGGAAAACCGGTCAGAGGGCCAGACCTAGGACGCGTGGTCTGTGTGTGCACACGTGGTTGGGGGCGGTTGGACCCACGTCGACGGGCGTGACCCCAGCTAGTCACTTGTTGTGAGTTACTTTTCGGTGTTTGCGCCTCGGGTAGGACCTACCACGTCAGGCGGTTCACCTGCGGTGCGGTGTAAGACGTCAGGGGACGCTACCGGCTGTGCTTCTAGTGGGTGGTACTCCTGTCGAGTACGGAGTGTCAGACTGTCAGCCGTGTGTTTCCGACCTTCGGGTTTGTCGGTGACCGTTGAGCTTCGGTCTTCTCTTCGTAGCACGTGTGTCGGTTTGCGTGCCGTAGAGTCTTGCTTTGTAGAGTACAGGGCTTTTCTTTCCGAGGTACTCTCCTACCGCTAGAGTAGTGGTTTCTCGCTTTGCGAGGTAGGGTTCGAGTGATCCCTACTGAGTCTTGTTCCGAGACTCATTCCCTGCGTGTTTTCACCGTGTTTCAGGTGAGACGCCACCTTCGGGAAGCGCGTCAGGAGCGCAGCGTGGTGCGGGTGCCCAGAGATAGTGCCAGAGGTCTGAGCCGGGGGATGCCCCGTGTAGCTGTACTTTTCTTTCTTGTCACTGTACTAGTCGTGGACTGTTGTTGTGGTTTTATTTTGTGGACCATGTAAATTGTTATCTTATTTCCTGCTTATTATCATAACTGTTTAATTTCTGCAATTACTTGTGATAACTATGTAGTTTCCACACCATCCTTTTAACCCTTCCGAGTCTTCGGACTCGTGGGTGGCGGTGCGAGTCTCGGGTTATCGGGCCTTCCCGGTAATCGGATTCTCGGGTCGTTACAAAATTCCTCATCCAATTGTATCCTGAGAGAAGGGATCAGAGTCTCGTACGGGACTATCGCTTCCATCCCATAAGTAAGGGCAAACGGAGTCTGCCAGGTGGGGGTACGGATTGAAGTGCGATAGGCCCATAGAGCTTCGATAAGCTTTTCTGGCCAGTCTGAAAACTTATTAGACTCGCAGGTTTTCTTTATGATTTTGATCAATGTCTTGTTGGTGGCCTCTGCCTGGCCATTCCCTTGTGGGTAATAAGGTGATGAATGATGCGATGCAATTGCGTACCTTTTGTAGAGGTCCTGAAGATCCTGAGAAATGAACTTTGGCCCATTGTCGGTGATGATTGTGCTTGGGACACCGAACCTGATGAGGATGTTCTTCATGATGAACTTGCAGACTGTTGACGCCTTGATTTCTGCATAAGCTTCGGCTTCGGCCCATTTGTTGAAGTACTTCGTTGCAGTGAGGATGAAAGCTTTCGGCTTGGTGAGGGAGTTAAGATCACCTAGGGGACCAATCGAATGCCCACATGGAGAAAGGCCATGGGGAGGGTACTGGATGAAGTGAGGAAGATGGTGAATGAATCTTACCGGCGTGAAGCTGACACTTAACACACCTGCGGACATAGACATCACAATCCTCTTCCATGGTGGGCTAGTAGAAACCTTGCCGAATAATCTTCTTGGCGAGTATTTGGCTATTTACATGGCCACCGCATACACCTGAGTGTGCTTCCTCTACACATTTCCAGACCTCATCGTCATCAAGACATCTTAATAGAACACCCGTAAGGCTTCTCCTGTACAGTAGACCTCCAACCAAGGTGTATTTCTGGGCCACCCTTCTTATGGTTTTCTTATCTTCTGTGGTGGCTTCTCCAGGGTAAGACTGATCTTTACAATACTTGACAATTTCATAGAACCATGGTTTCTCCTCGTCAGCCAGTTCTTCTTCGACTTCTGCCAACATGATCTCCCTTTTCTCGGGAATTTCTCCCTCTCGGACCTTCTGTAAGACTCTTTCTTTGATTCTTAGGAGGTACGGGTCTTGAACGGCATGGACAATACGCTTGTAGAGGGTGGTGGATTCAAACCATACACCTAGATGGAATCTGAAAGATGAGGCCAAGGAGGTGAGGGCATCGGCCAGAATATTCTGTTCGCGAGGGACATGGACAAAGATCAGTTTGGTGAACAATTTGGCATAGGCGGAGACCAACTCCCTATAAGGCTTGAGTTTAGGATCAAGGGTGCGATACTTGGTTAGCACCTGACGGAGAACAAGTTGACTATCACCCACGACTCGCAATTCGGTGATATAGAAGGAATGGGCCAGTTCTAGACCAGCTAGAAGAGCCTCATACTCAGCAATGTTATTGGTGACTGGAAATGCGAGGTGAAATGCCTCTGGGATGGTAACGCCTTCAGGCGTTAGAAGGATAATGACAATACCCTTCCCTTGGGAATTTAGAGCTCCATCAAAATATAACGTCCACATTGGCTCATCAGATTAGGTGATGGACATTAGTTCCTCATCTGGAAACTCTGATTGGACAGGATCGAACTTGGGGAGAGGATGATGAGCGAGATGCTCAGCGATAGCATAGCCTTTAATTACCTTTTGCTGGATGTAGGTGATGTCGAATTGAGATAGGAAACTCTGCTAGCGTGCTAGCCTACCAGTAAGGACGGATTTCTCCAGAAGGAACTTGATAGGGTTCATGCGAGCAATCAAATGGACTTCATGAGCCAGAAAGTAATGCTTTAATTTATGTACTACCCAAACGAGGGCAGCACAGGTCTTCTCTATGGCGGTGTACTTTTGCTCATAGGGGTTGAGGAGTTTGGACAGGTAGTAGGTTGCCCGTTCCTTACCTTCTTCGTCGGCTTGTGCGAGGACGGCTTTCACGGAGTCATCCAAGACTGAGATGTAAAGGATCAGAGGTTTTTCTGGTTTGGGTGGAATGAGAACGGGTGGACTAGCCAGGTATTCCTTTAACCCTTCAAAAGTTTTTTGAGACTTAGAATCCCAATGGAATTCTACTCCTGGCTTGGTCAACTCGTAGAAAGGTCTACACCTTTGTGAATGCTGAGACACAAACCGATGAATGAATTACAACCTCCCAATTAAACCTCGAACTTCCCTCAAATTTTTGGGAGGCGGCATGTCCCTGATGGCCTTAGCTTTGTTGGGATCTATCTCGATCCCCCTTTTACTCACAATGAAACCCAGTAATTTACCCGATGATACACCAAACACACACTTCTTCGGGTTCATTTTCAATTGGAACTCCCTTGATCTTTGCAAGACCTTAGCCAAAACTTTCGGATGTTCCACCCCGGTTCTTGATTTTACCAATAAATCATCCACATACACCTCCAGATATATATGCATCATGTCATGAAATGTGGCCATCATAGCTCTTTGGTAAGTAGCTCCAGCATTCTTTAACCCAAACAGCATGACCACGTAACAATATGTTCCCCATGGTGTAGTGAATGACGTCTTCTCATGATCCTCTTCTGCCAAACAAATTTGATTATATCCTGAAAATCCATCCATGAATGAGAGGGTCTCATAACTTGATGTGTTATTGATTAACACATCAATGTGAGGCAAGGGAAAATCATCCTTTGGACACGCGTGGTTAAGGTCCCTGAAGTCGATGCAAATCCTGACTTTTCCATCATTCTTCATGACCGGGATAATATTCGCCACCCACTGAGGATAAATGACGACTCTAATGAACCTGACTTTGTGGAGCTTGTCGACTTCTTCTTTCATTTTTAAAGCCATCTGAGGGTGGAAACGTCTTAAGCTTTATTTTACCGAGGCGGACCCTAGTTTTAGAGTTAAGCGATGTTCAACCAAGGTGGAATCCAGACCCAGCATATCCTCGTAGCTCCATGCAAACGTGTCCTTATACTCTTTAAGAACTTCGACCAATGCCTCTTCTTCAGAGGGTGGTAGATTATCACTTATGAGGATGATCCTAGGGTCTTCCTCAGTTCCCAAGTTGACTTCTTTGGTGGACTCTTCTACGGCGGCTGACGGCTCGTCGAATCTCATTATTCCACTAGCATATGCGCCAGCCGCATCCTCAGATTCTTCATCACCTTCTTCAATAGGGTATTCTTCATCGGTGATTTCATAAACTCCATATCCTTCATCAATCACACAATTACCCACACATTCTATCTCTGGTAGTTGGACAGGATTTTCTAGAAACTGGGGACGGCAAGAAGGGCCTGACACCTGGTGGCTAAATCCAGAAGGAATCGACGAGGGATCTGCTTACCCTTGGATTTCTTTGTGGATACTACCCTTGACTCATTATTCCTAGGTTGACTGGGTTGTCATACGGATGAAGAAGAAGTTAAAGAAGATGCCGAAGAATGTACAGGGAAGGACCCCTCAGAGGAGGGGTAGAAAAGGTCGCTCATAGGACCTTGGATGGGTGGCCCGCAGGACGGGACGCACTCGTGGGAGATGCAGGAGGTTTCATCAACAATGATGTGTTGTTGAAGAGTTTGAAAATTGATGTTCTTTTTTTCGTTTTTATTTTTGATGACAAAACAATGAAAAGAAATCAGAGGAGAGAGAAAAGTGGTTATGGCTAAGGGGTTGGGAGGCTCATGGAGCAGATCATGATTGAAGACCCGACGGGGGTCGAGAAACCCGCGCAGGTATGTAAGTAGAGAAGGGGATCTGGGAAGATCATCAGACAACCGTCTGGCCCAGAAAGAAGACAACAACAAAGGTTATGATGAGTGAATGGAGAAGATGACGACTAATGAGTCGTCGGTGGTGATGGTGATGGTGGATGAAGATCCGCTGGTGACAGGGTCCTTCTGGCGAGGACGAGGATAGTTTGGAACCTTGGCAATAGTAGTGATATTCTCTGACATTTCGGAGATCAATGGCGGTCCTTCAAGCTGTGGAGGCAAGAACATCCTTTCCAGTGCAACGGAAATATCCCGTATATCAAACCACTTGTCCCATTCGAATTTTGGATCTTTGATCTTGCCTCTTTTGGGAACCCTCGGATATTTTTCAGCCAAATACACAGCATGTGATCCCCCATGTGCTTCTTGCGGGTAATCCCCCATCTGAATAACGGTCCCTTTGTTGAAGTGGTTTGATAGGGTCCACGTGAGGGGCTTCCTGTAATATCTCGGACCTTTCGGATCCTTCTTCGTGGGTCCCGGATCTGGTTTTCGGAGCGTCCGACTCTGTTGTGTCCAAAATTTCGTTTCGGACATCTTTCGTGTTCGGATCGGCGCGATCCGGAGTTGTTTCGGAGGCCCGGAGGCGTTCCGCGGCTTTTCCGCGTGTGTTTTCCGATTCCCGGTGTGTGTTTCGGCTTTTCTCTTCGGACGCTCGCTGCGGGTGAACCGGGCTGTTCACACGGGCACGAGTGGTACCATTGCGATCGGTACGTTCCGAGGATCGTGGGGGTGTAATTTCCTAATTTTTGGTATTTTCCACATTTTCCGGGGTTTTCTATAAAACCCTTTTTCTTTTCTCTCTCCCCCACCATCTTCTTCTTCCTCTCTTCTTCTTCCTCCTTCCTCCTCCACCGTGTCTCCCTCCCTCTCCCTCTCTTCCTCCCGGTTGGCCACGGCGAGCTCCCCTCCGGCTGCAGACGGCGGCGGGGCGACGGCGCGGTGACGTGGGCGGCGGCGAGGCTGTCGTGGGGGCGTGCGGCGAGCGTGGGAAGCTTAAGGAAGAACGAGGGTTTTCAAGCGTTCTTCGCGATTCGTGGACGATCCGGCGAAGCATTCGCTCCATTGAGGTAGGGTGACGTTCCCTAGCTCTTTGCCGTTCTTTTCCGTGGTTTGTAGGCCGTGGGGAGGCCGAGAGAGGCATGTTTGGGTATTTTTGGGGTTTTTCCATATTTTGGGGGTGAGCCGCCCGATCTATGGTTTTAGCCCATGATTCTATGTTTTGGTGGCTTACATGCATGCTAGGGGTCCCCAGGGGTCTTCCCCCTTGTTTTCCCCCTCTCCGGTGGAGGTACGGGGGCGTGGTTGGCGTTTTTGGGGTTTTCCCGCCGTAGCGTGCTCGGAGGCAAGCGACGGTCCTTCCAGTGACCGCCACTTGCATGTGACGCCCCTAGGCAGGAGCGTTACTTCTCCTGGGTGTTAGCTCTTGGGGTCAGGGGGCAACGACGGCCCTACGACTGACCGCCGTTTGGAGAATGACGCGCCAGGGCAGGGCCGCCGCTAGTTTCGACCGTTGGTTTTTGACCGTTGGGGGTCAGGCCATGTAACGCACCAGGCTAGGCGCGTTACATGCGTGTAACGCACAGGGGCAGGTGCGTCACTTCTTGTTGTTACCCCAGGTGGATGGGCCAAGCGACGCACTGGACCCAGCGCGTTACTTACTAGTGACGCGCTGGGGCAGGCGCGTCACTTCCCCTTCCCACCCCGAGTGTAGGGCCATGTGACGCGCTGGGCTGGGCGCGTTACATGTGAGTAACGCACTGAGCCCGACGCGTTGCTTGCAAGCGACGCGCCGGGGTAGGCGCGTTACTTTCCCTGTGGTTTTGGAGGGTGTGGGGCGCCGTGTGACGGCCTGGCCTAGGTGCGCCGCTTCCAAGCGACGCACTAGGGCAGGCGCGTCGCTTCCCCTATCCCCCCTGGCCGTGTGACGGTCTGCCTTAGACCGCCATTTCCAAGTGACGGCCCTAGAGTGGACCGCCATTTTGCAGTGACGGTCTGAGGGTAGACCGCCACTTCCTGAGTTGCCCCATGAGGGTGGCAACCTTACTTTTCTCCGACCGTGGTCTCCGTGTGATGGGACTAGTACGTGGGGTGATTCCCACACGTTGTCGGGCTTGGGCGTTGTTTTCCGTGACTTGAGAGTCTACTCCTTTAGCGACCCTCCACTAGTCGTAGCCCACCAGTACGCGGTGCTGGTCTCACCTGGGAGTGGTGTACGGGCACCCACCTTTCGAGACGGTTTGTGGACCGGTTACCGTAGGCCCCTCGTCGGTAGCCAGAGTCCGGCTACGGGGGAAAACCGGTCAGAGGACCAGACCTAGTGACGCAAGGTCTGTGTGTGCACACGTGGTTGGGGGCGGTTGGACCCACGTCGACGGGCGTGACCCCAGCTAGTCACTTGTTGTGAGTTACTTTTCGGTGTTTGCGCCTCGGGTAGGACCTACCACGTCAGGCGGTTCACCTGCGGTGCGGTGTAAGACGTCAGGGGACGCTACCGGCTGTGCTTCTAGTGGGTGGTACTCCTGTCGAGTACGGAGTGTCAGACTGTCAGTCGTGTGTTTCCGACCTTCGGGTTTGTCGATGACCATTGAGCTTCGGTCTTCTCTTCGTAGCACGTGTGTCGGTTTGCGTGCCGTAGAGTCTCGCTTTGTAGAGTACAGGGCTTTCCTTTCCGAGGTACTCTCCTACCGCTAGAGTAGTGGTTTCTCGCTTTGCGAGGTAGGGTTCGAGTGATCCCTACTGAGTCTTGTTCCGAGACTCATTCCCTGCGTGTTTTCACCGTGTTTCAGGTGAGGCGCCACCTTCGGAGAGCGCGTCAGGAGCGCAGCGTGGTGCGGGTGCCCAGAGATAGTGCCAGAGGTCTGAGCCGGGGGATGCCCCGTGTAGCTGTACTTTTCTTTCTTGTCACTGTACTAGTCGTGGACTGTTGTCGTGGTTAGTTTATTTTGTGGACCATGTAAATTGTTATCTTATTTCCAGCTTAATATCATAACTGTTTAATTTCTGCAATTACTTGTGATAACTATGTAGTTTCCACACCATCCTTTTAACCCTTCCGAGTCTTCGGACTCGTGGGTGGCGGTGCGAGTCTCGGGTTATCGGGCCTTCCCGGTAATCGGATTCTCGGGTCGTAACAGCTGGTATCAGAGCGCGGTTGTGGAATTACATGAGAATCATAGATAATTGTAGTGGTCCACTAGTCCACAACGATGATGTACATGTGACGCTGGCATTGGGCACCGCGTGTTCTATTCTGACATTGCCGTTTTCGTGTTTTCTGTCTTGTGCTTCAAGAGCGAGGATGGCGCCGAGGAGGAGTTCTCGCTCTCAGCAGGGGCAGTCGGCTGGAGGTCAGGAGATCCAGCAGGGGGTCTAGAGGGACCAGGAGGAGCATAGCAGAGTTTCGGGAGCTACCGAGGCCGCGGATGCTGCGAGAGCTCCGGGGGCCGAGGATTTCTTCCGTGGCATGTACCATCTCATGTCTCAGCAGTTCGGCGGAGAGACTGGTGAGGGCTCGTCAGTCAGGGGTGGGCCGGGCCGAGCGGTGAGGGACTTCATGCAGTTCCATCCACCTTACTTTAGCGTCCAGGCAGACCCTGATGCGGCTCGTGATTGGCTTGATGAGATGGAGCGGGTGTTCAGTTCTGCGAAGAGTACTGCCGAAGACAGAGTGGTGTTGGCCTACAACCAGTTGCAGGGTACGGCTCGGAGGTGGTGGTCTTCCGAGTGGAAGACGTCCTTTCAGCTTCGTCCACTTGAGCAGGTCGAGTGGGGTGACTTTGTCAGTGCTTTCGAGCGTACGTACTGTCCAGACGTCGTTGCTACGCAGCGGATGCGGGAGTTTCTGGAGCTGGTGCTGGGTGACATGTCCGTGTTGCAGTACAGGGCCCGATTTGTCGAGCTGGGTCGGTACGCACCTCATGTCATGGAGCATGAGAGGGTGAGGACGACGCAGTTTGTGCAGGGCTTGAGGCTGGAGCTGAGGCACCATTTGATCGCGAATGGGGCCATTGATCTAGAGACGGCGTCTCGTGTTGCGATTTCCTTGGAGATGGATATGCAGAGGACTCGAGGACCGATCAGCCAGGGGCAGTCTTTGTCAGGTCGCAGCCAGCAGTCGGCTACCCAGCAGCAGGGTTTCTTCCAGCATGCGTCGGGTGGTTCAGGAGTACCGGCACCGGCAGCGTCAGTGGCAGGATCTGCGTCCTTCGGCTCGAAGATCAAGAAGTTCTTGAAGAAGAGTCTCCGAAAGAAGCACAAGGATCAAGGGCAGGCTTCATCGGGCAGTGTACAGCAGCTGATTCCTTTGCAGCGTCAGGGATCAGTGGGTGGATCGCGAGGACCTTGTCCACGGTGTGGTGGGACCCACCCAGGCAGGCAGTGCACGGCGCCGATCATCTGTTTTCGGTGTGACCAGCCAGGGCACATGGCGCGTGACTGTCCTCAGAGACCGCCGCAGCAGCAGTTTCCTCAGCAGCAGCAGGTTCCCCAGCAGCAGAGGCAGCAGCAGCAGCAGCAGGGACAGTATCCGCCGCTACCCAGGTCAGCTAGTGTGGGAGGCAGGCAGAGAGCTCGTGGCCAGATCACGCACTTGACCAGGGCAGAGGCAGTGGCGTCGCAGTTCGTGGAAGGTACCGTTCAGATTTTGGGTTGTGCGGCTCGGGTTTTATTTGATTCTGGCGCGTCTCATTCGTTTATTTCGGAAGATTTCGCGTCAAGCGTCGAGGAGCCGGTGACCCAGTTGTCCTGTGATTTGGTAGTGGAGTTGCCTTCGGGTGACTTTATGGTCACTCCGTATTACATCGACCAGGTTCCGGTGTGGATCGATGGGCGGAGTATGCCAGGCAGGTTGTATGCGTTGCAGCTTCGGGATTACGACGTGATTCTAGGCATGGATTGGCTCGAGACTCATGGAGCGGTGGTGGATTGTGGAATGAAGAGGGTCTACTTCCAGCATCCGAGCAAGAGGACCTTCTATTTCCAAGGTATCCGTTCCACCTCTTCTCGATTCCTTATCTCTGCTATTCGAGCCCGTCGATTGCTTGATTCAGGTTGTCAGGGTTTTCTCGCGTCTGTGGTTGTGTCTGACCGGATGGAGCCGGATGTCGAGGACATTGCGGTGGTGTGCGAGTTTCCCGATGTTTTTCCTGAGGAGTTGCCTGGATTACCTCCCCAGCGGGAGATCGATTTCGTGATCGAGGTTGTACCTGGTACGGGACCTTTGGCGAAGGCTCCCTACCGTATGGCCCCCGCTGAGTTGAGGGAGTTGAGGGCGCAGTTGCAGGAACTGTTGGCCAAGGGGTACATTCGTCCGAGCTTTTCCCCTTGGGGTGCGCCCGTGTTGTTCGTGAAGAAGAAGGACGGTAGTCTGCAGCTATGCATTGACTATCGGCAGCTGAATGAAGTGACCATTAAGAACAAGTATCCGTTGCCGCGGATTGATGATTTGTTCGACCAGCTTCAGTCTGCGCGAGTGTTCTCGCGGATTGATTTGCGGTCCGGTTACTATCAGCTGAGAATTCGCGAGTCCGATGTGGAGAAGACTGCATTCAGTACGAGGTACGGGCATTATGAGTTTCTGGTGATGCCGTTTGGGCTCACCAATGCCCCAGCAGCCTTCATGGACTTGATGCAGAGGGTGTTCCATCCGTATTTGGACCAGTTCGTGGTCATCTTTGTGGATGACATCCTTGTTTATTCGCGGTCTGCTGAGGAGCATGCGTACCATTTGGGTGTGGTGCTGCAGACGTTGCGAGATCACCAGTTGTATGCGAAGCTCAGCAAGTGCGAGTTTTGGCTCAGCGAGGTGCACTTTCTGGGGCACGTGATTTCTGGTGATGGCATTTCCGTGGATCCCGCCAAGGTCGAGGCTGTGATGCAGTGGCCGAGGCCGAGGTCGGTGACGGAGATTCGGAGTTTCTTGGGGCTTGCGGGGTATTATCGCCGGTTTATCCAGGATTTTTCTCGCATTGCGACCCCGATGACGAGGCTCACGCGGAAGGATGTGCCTTTTGTTTGGTCCGAGGAGTGTGAGCAGAGCTTCAGGGAACTGAAGAGGTTGCTCACCTCGGCTCCGGTGTTGGTTTTGCCTTCTGGATCGGGAGGTTTCGCGGTGTGTACAGATGCTTCCGGCGTCGGATTGGGTGCTGTTCTGATGCAGCATGGTAGAGTGGTGGCTTATGCATCTCGGCAGCTAAAGCCCCATGAGGAGAACTACCCTACCCATGATCTTGAGTTGGCGGCGGTGATCTTCGCGCTGAAGATCTGGAGGCATTATCTGTACGGCGAGAAGTTCGAGGTGTTCACTGACCATCAGAGTTTGAGGTATGTGTTCTCGCAGAGAGATCTGAACCTCAGACAAAGGCGTTGGATGGAGTTCATGAAGGACTATGACTTCACCCTGTCTTATCAGCCGGGCAGGATGAATGTCGTCGCCGATGCCTTGAGTCGGAAGGTGGCGGTCAGTACCTTGATGCTGAGGAAGTGGAGGCTCTAGGAACAGGTGCCCGAAGTATCCTTCAGGCTCAAGATTCCCCAGGAGCGAGGGTTGGCAGTGCTTGCGAGTCTGACTGTCACTCCTGCTATCCGTCGTCAGGTGACAGAGGCTCAGCATGCGGACCCTGAGTTGCCCCGGATTCTGGCGATGGCTGATGTGGAACTTGGCGAGGACGGTGCTGCGAGGTTTCATGGCAGGCTGTACGTCCCAGCGGAGGAGCAGGTTCGTCGTGCGGTGTTACGCGAGGCTCATGGGAGCAGGTACACTATGCACCCGGGTGCGACGAAGATGTATCGAAACTTGCGGAGGCAGTTCTGGTGGCCTGGCATGAAGAGAGATGTCGCGGAGTTTGTGGCCAGGTGCCTGATCTGTCAGCAGGTGAAGGTGGAGCATCAGCGACCAGGAGGTACTCTCCAGCCCTTGGATGTTCCTGCTTGGAAGTGGGACCATGTGACCACGGATTTTGTGGTGGGGTTGCCAAGAACCCCGAGTGGGCAGGACAGTATTTGGTTGCTGGTGGATCGGCTGACGAAGGTGACTCGGTTGCTACCGGTCAAGGTCAGCTGGAGCGTGCCTAAGTTGGCTCGTCTTTATGTGGAGCGGATCATTCCGTTGCATGGGGTTCCCATTTCGATCGTGTCGGATCGAGATCCGCGCTTCACTTCTGGATTCTGGAGGAGTTTCCAGCGAGCTCTTGGCATGGAGTTGGCATTTAGCTCGGCATATCATCCTCAGTCAGATGGTCAGTCTGAGAGGACCATTCAGACTTTGGAGGACATGCTGAGATCCTGCTGCCTGGAGTGGCAGGGGAGTTGGATACATCACCTACCGTTGGTGGAGTTTGCCTATAACAACAGCTATCATTCGAGCATCGGCATGGCTCCTTATGAGGCATTGTACGGGCGTCCTTGTCGGACTCCACTCGATTGGTTTGAGGTGGGTGAGCGTGTTTTGACGGGACCGGAATTGGTGCAGCAATGTGTGGATGTTGTGCACCTAGTTCGTCAGAACATGTTGGCGGCCCAGAGTCGGCAGAAGAACTATGCTGACCGTAGGAGGCAGCCCCTCGAGTTCGCCGTGGGCGATCATGTGTTCTTGAGAGTTTCTCCGATGAAGGGGGTGATGCGTTTTGGACGGCGTGGGATGCTGAGTCCCCGCTATATTGGTCCTTTCGCGATTGTGGAGCGCATCGGTGAGGTTGCTTACCGGTTGCAGTTGCCTCCTGAGTTGGCGTCGATGCATGACGTGTTCCACGTCTCGATGTTGAGGAAGTATATGCCCGATGACTCTCATGTGCTCGAGTTTTCCGTTTGGCCTGAGGTGACTCCAGATCTTTCTCTCCCAGAGTTTTCGATCCGCGTGGAGGATAGGCGAGAGCAGCGCCTGCGGAACAAGGTCATTCCCTTGGTAAAGGTCATGTGGCAGCGACACTCTGGTGGTGAGGCTTCTTGGGAACGTGAGGACGAGATGCGTCAGCAGTTCCCATATCTGTTTGAGTGAGTCTTCCTCTTCTTTCCCCTCTGGTTGTTCTCAATTTCGAGGATGAAATTCCTTAAGGGGGGAGGGCTGTAATATCCCGGATCTTTCGGATCCTTCTTCGTGGGTCCCGGATCTGGTTTTCGGAGCGTCCGGCTCTGTTGTGTCCGACATTTCATTTCGGACATCTTTCATGTTCGGATCGGCGCGATCCGGAGTTGTTTCGGAGGCCCGGAGGCGTTCCGCGGCTTTTCCGCGTGTGTTTTCCGATTCCCGGTGTGTGTTTCGGCTTTTCTCTTCGGACGCTCGCTGCGGGTGAACCGGGCTGTTCACACGGGCACGAGTGGTACCATTGCGATCGGTACGTTCCGAGGATCGTGGGGGTGTAATTTCCTAATTTTTGGTATTTTCCACATTTTCCGGGTTTTTCTATAAAACCCTTTTTCTTTTCTCTCTCCCCCACCATCTTCTTCTTCCTCTCTTCTTCTTCCTCCTTCCTCCTCCACCGTGTCTCCCTCCCTCTCCCTCTCTTCCTCCCGGTTGGCCACGGCGAGCTCCCCTCCGGCTGCAGACGGCGGCGGGGCGACGGCGCGGTGACGTGGGCGGCGGCGAGGCGGTCGTGGGGGCGTGCGGCGAGCGTGGGAAGCTTAAGGAAGAACGAGGGTTTTCAAGCGTTCTTCGCGATTCGTGGACGATCCGGTGAAGCATTCGCTCCATTGAGGTAGGGTGACGTTCCCTAGCTCTTTGCCGTTCTTTTCCGTGGTTTGTAGGCCGTGGGGAGGCCGAGAGAGGCATGTTTGGGCATTTTTGGGGTTTTTCCATATTTTGGGGGTGAGCCGCCCGATCTATGGTTTTAGCCCATGATTCTATGTTTTGGTGGCTTACATGCATGCTAGGGGTCCCCAGGGGTCTTCCCCCTTGTTTTCCCCCTCTCCGGTGGAGGTACGGGGGCGTGGTTGGCGTTTTTGGGGTTTTCCCGCCGTAGCGTGCTCGGAGGCAAGCGACAGTCCTTCCAGTGACCGCCACTTGCATGTGACGCCCCTAGGCAGGAGCGTTACTTCTCCTGGGTGTTAGCTCTTGGGGTCAGGGGGCAGCGACGGCCCTACGACTGACCGCCGTTTGGAGAATGACGCGCCAGGGCAGGGCCGCCGCTAGTTTCGACCGTTGGTTTTTGACCGTTGGGGGTCAGGCCATGTAACGCACCAGGCTAGGCGCGTTACATGCGTGTAACGCACAGGGGCAGGTGCGTCACTTCTTGTTGTTACCCCAGGTGGATGGGCCAAGCGACGCACTGGACCCAGCGCGTTACTTACTAGTGACGCGCTGGGGCAGGCGCGTCACTTCCCCTTCCCACCCCGAGTGTAGGGCCATGTGACGCGCTGGGCTGGGCGCGTTACATGTGAGTAACGCACTGAGCCCGACGCGTTGCTTGCAAGCGACGCGCCGGGGTAGGCGCGTTACTTTCCCTGTGGTTTTGGAGGGTGTGGGGTGCCGTGTGACGCCCTGGCCTAGGTGCGCCGCTTCCAAGCGACGCACTAGGGCAGGCGCGTCGCTTCCCCTATCCCCCCTGGCCGTGTGACGGTCTGCCTTAGACCGCCATTTCCAAGTGACGGCCCTAGAGTGGACCGCCATTTTGCAGTGACGGTCTGAGGGTAGACCGCCACTTCCTGAGTTGCCCCATGAGGGTGGCAACCTTACTTTTCTCCGACCGTGGTCTCCGTGTGACGGGACTAGTACGTGGGGTGATTCCCACACGTTGTCGGGCTTGGGCGTTGTTTTCCATGACTTGAGAGTCTACTCCTTTAGCGACCCTCCACTAGTCGTAGCCCACCAGTACGCGGTGCTGGTCTCACCTGGGAGTGGTGTACGGGCACCCACCTTTCGAGACGGTTTGTGGACCGGTTACCGTAGGCCCCTCGTCGGTAGCCAGAGTCCGGCTACGGGGGAAAACCGGTCAGAGGACCAGACCTAGTGACGCAAGGTCTGTGTGTGCACACGTGGTTGGGGGCGGTTGGACCCACGTCGACGGGCGTGACCCCAGCTAGTCACTTGTTGTGAGTTACTTTTCGGTGTTTGCGCCTCGGGTAGGACCTACCACGTCAGGCGGTTCACCTGCGGTGCGGTGTAAGACGTCAGGGGATGCTACCGGCTGTGCTTCTAGTGGGTGGTACTCCTGTCGAGTACGGAGTGTCAGACTGTCAGTCGTGTGTTTCCGACCTTCGGGTTTGTCGGTGACCGTTGAGCTTCGGTCTTCTCTTCGTAGCACGTGTGTCGGTTTGCGTGCCGTAGAGTCTCGCTTTGTAGAGTATAGGGCTTTCCTTTCCGAGGTACTCTCCTACCGCTAGAGTAGTGGTTTCTCGCTTTGCGAGGTAGGGTTCGAGTGATCCCTACTGAGTCTTGTTCCGAGACTCATTCCCTGCGTGTTTTCACAGTGTTTCAGGTGAGGCGCCACCTTCGGGGAGCGCGTCAGGAGCGCAGCGTGGTGCGGGTGCCCAGAGATAGTGCCAGAGGTCTGAGTCGGGGGATGCCCCGTGTAGCTGTACTTTTCTTTCTTGTCACTGTACTAGTCGTGGACTGTTGTCGTGGTTAGTTTATTTTGTGGACCATGTAAATTGTTATCTTATTTCCTGCTTAATATCATAACTGTTTAATTTCTGCAATTACTTGTGATAACTATGTAGTTTCCACACCATCCTTTTAACCCTTCCGAGTCTTCGGACTCGTGGGTGGCGGTGCGAGTCTCGGGTTATCGGGCCTTCCCGATAATCGGATTCTCGGGTCGTTACACTTCCAATCCGCCTTGAGTGGTCCTTTGAAGCCTAGGCCAAACCTGCGGTTCGGCCTGATCTCCTTTGGCGGTTTCAGCCAACCTTGTAGTTGCGCGCCTAGACCTTTGCTCTGTTGATAGCCGATATTCTTCATAATCTCCCAACCTTTGGAATGAAAAGGGAGATATGGCGTTGTTGCCTTGACCGGCTTCTTTGGTGCTAGCGGAATGTGAGATGAATCACACACATCCAGCAGCGACAATATGGGCCGATGAGATGGCCAGACAGAGGGCAGAGAGGTATTGATAGCATCCACCGTGTGAAGGACAGGTGTACTGACCACTTTAATAATTCTCCCATTGTAAGGAAACTTCAAGCACTGATGGTTGGTGGAAGGCACAGCATCCATTGCTTCAATGTAGGGGCGACCCAGTATGGTCTTGAATGTGGGGTCCATGTCGAGGACATGGAATTCCGTGGAGACTGACACAGGGCCTAGCTCTGCCTTCAGGATAATCATCCCTTGTGGCGGCCTTTTGCTATTGTCATAAGTTGTGACTGTGATCGATGAAGGTCTTATATGTTCCTCGTCGACCCCACACAACTGAAGGGTGCTCATGGAGATCACATTTATGGACGCACCCGTGTCTACAAGGCACGGGTTTATGGAGACTCCATTGATTTTTATTGAAATGCACAACGCATATTTCCGAGCTTCCTTGGGAGCGAGCCCGTAGTTGTGGAACATGATGGCCGGTTGTGTGTCTGTTGGTGTCAGGACGGCTGAAATCTTCTCTACAGGGAGGTCTTCATTCACCATGACCTTTTGAAGATATTCCATTAAGGCCGCCTGATGGGATGTGGACCTTTGAAGCAACTCGAGGATGGAGATCCGAGCGGGCGTCTTATCCAGGTGTTTAAAAAAATCATACTGTGTTCCAGGGACGGACTTTTCTGGCTGCTCTCCGTCCTTTTCTGGCTGAGACTGCTCAGGGTCCTGACTATTCTGAGGAAAAACTCTATGGAAAATCCTTCCACTCCGAAGCACTATTGCCTGCGATTTTTGCACCTCGACGGGACTAGGTGTGGGTTTGAGCAAAGGTTTGAGGGGGAGTGGTAGAGGGATGGTTGATGAAGCCGAAGTAGCAATGGGATCAGGGATTCTGATGAGGGGTTTGTTCGGTGGAGGCATGGTGGAGGTAGAGGGGATATCATACAGGCTATGAAGGATAAGGGGTTCGGAAGGTGGAGGTGGAGGCAAAGTGGACATGGATAAGGCTTGAGGTGGGTCATAGTTTTGAGGTGGATGGTGGGTGATGAGTGGTTTTGAAGGCATTGGTGGAGGTATTACGGAGGTAGGCAGGGCCTCATACGGACGGCGGATAATGAGTGGTTTGGAAGGCACAGGGGTAGCGGGGGTAGATGGCAAAATAGAGGGATGAGAGAGAATGAGAGGAGGTGAGGGTATGGCGGAGGTGGATGGCTGACAGGCCACGGGTGAGTTAGTAGGAAGGGTGCGGATGAGAGGGCGTGACGGTTGTGAAAACAACAAAGGCCGTATTATAAGTGGTGACACGGGTTGATGAGAGAGAGGTGCTACCCGGGCAAGGTGAGGGGGTTGCCTGATGATAGGGTCGGCAATAGCTAAGATGAAGGTGCTTTCCGAATGCCAACCTTGCTCTCTCCCGACTTCCGGAAAGGAGGAGATGGGGTTGACCTGGTGATTGGGCTGTTGGTGCTCCGGTAATGGATTCTGGATTATGCCCATGTTGGGCTGTTGTGGTTGGGCCTGCTGAGGCTGTTGTTGTTGTTGTGGTTGTTGATGTGGCTGCTGTTGTAGTTGCTGGAACTGTGGCCTAGGAGGAGGTCTCTTGGCTTTGAGAGTGGCGATGTATCGCCTCATTTCATCCCAGTCAATTCCGCCTTCATCATTTGTATCGTGGATGTAATCTTTAAACTGAAAGCAGTTGTCTACTGTGTGTCCTGGCTGCCTGTGATAGACGCAGTATCTGGAGGTATCAACATTCGGGGGCCACGCGAGCCTTTCTCTTGGTAGGATGAGTGTGTTTGAGGTCATGAGGGCGCTGAAAATATCTACCAAAGTTTATGGCAATGGTGGGTAATAGGCTCTCTTGGGGCCAATCGGTCTCCTTTGTTGCTGTGGGGGGCCATAATTCCCTGGGGGTGGAACTTGGTGGTACTGAAGTGGCGGTTGTTATTGCTGAGGTCGGGGTTGTTGCTGGGGTTGAAGTGGTTGGGGCATATTGTTCTGGGGTGGATTGTTTTGGGGTGGAGGACGAGAGGGGAAAGGACCTTGTTGGAGGGAAAGTCGTGGCATTTGTAGAGGCCTTGGGTTGAGTGTATAGTTGGCGTTGTTGACTGCACTCACCTGCTCATTTGTCACCACCC
Organism: Amorphophallus konjac; assembly: GCA_022559845.1. Lineage (NCBI taxonomy): Eukaryota > Viridiplantae > Streptophyta > Magnoliopsida > Alismatales > Araceae > Amorphophallus > Amorphophallus konjac. The sequence goes on along the minus strand of CM040123.1, from coordinate 11,666,233 downwards.
CTTCTGTCGCTCCACTTGGGACACCAGTGCATGTCTTTCTGATCACCTTGGGCTTCGGCGGCTCAAACATGTGCATAATGGGGGAGTCTTTTAACTGGCTCTAGACATACCGGGCCCTTTCATAGAGTTCCTCCATTGTGGTAAACTTGTTCATAGCCAGGACGTGCCTGAACTGTGGGGTTGCATTGGACACAATCATCTTTACTTGTTCAGGCTCTAAGAGGGTATCTCTTATCCTTTCTGCCAGGGACCTCCATCTGTCAGCATAGCAGACAAAATCTTCGTCGGGCTTCATTTTCTCGGCCACTAGGTCGGTAATGGAAAGAGAGGGACCGACCCTATCCCGGTACTTTTGCAAGAATCTTCTTTGTACCGTATCAAAGTTATCGGCCTCGCCGGGCTCCAAAGAATAGAACCACTCTAGCGCAGGACCATCCAATGATCTCCGAAAGAGGTATGCCAGGGATCTCTGGTCATTTTGCCAATAGGAGGATTCATACATGAAGTCCTTGAGGTGAATAAAGGAGTTGCCAGTGCCATTGTACCTGTGGTACGTGGATATTTCAGAGGGAGGAAGATGGATCACCGGAAGGATCGGCAAAGCGACCTCCGGGGTGGATTTCACGTCCACCATTTTCTTCAAATTCTGAAACTGTTCGTCCATTCTATTGAACCTGTTGAGGAGCGATTGGGCAAGCTCCTTGGGAGGTGAAGGTGGCACGTGTTATTGGGGAGGAAAATGTCTCCCAGAGACTTGAGGGGGAAACCCCGAATGAGAGGGAGCTTTCGGACCGCCGGCAGTTGGCCCCGGCTTGAGCGGTATGTGGGGAACAGCAGGGGTTTGAGATTGTGAAGGGAATTGGAACGAGGGTGGTTGTTGGCTCGCCTGCCCTTGAAGCGAGGGAGACTGGATGGCTTGCGCCAGTGAAGGAGATGGGATGGCCTGCACCGACTCTTGGAGGGGTGCGATGGCTGGAGTTGACTCTTGGGGGGCGAGAGAAACATATTTCCCTTTCAAAATGACCTGGAAGGCCCGAAGCTGCTTAGAGGTAAGCTCCGTGTTGGCGAGGACACCTAGCAAAGAGGAGATGTCCTGTGGCGGGGATGTGTCCCCTGCGGTAACCTGCACCTCACGTGAGGGCTCATAAGAAGGACCCGAGTCTATAGCATGGACTCGCGGCTCGACTAATTGACCACGACCAGGGTGGTTCTCCTCAAAAGACTCGTGAGCCATGCTAAAAGTTCTTCCGGAATGCAAAAACATACACCAACACACAGATAGCAAAGATTATCAAACAAGTGAATGCCTTTACGCCCTTTTTTGTTTGGATTTTGATAATTTTTTTTTGTGTTTTTAACCATATTGGAAGTTCACACAAAAATAGCGAGGACCCTAATTCCAATTTGTTTCACCGCCGTGTCAACTAGGGTCACTCTTCTTGCCACGAATGTGTTACTAGCTCCGGGAAACTTCAATGGTACAACCAGCCCAGTGAACGAGGAGGGAATCCTTCGCTGTCGGGGACTTACGGAGGTCCCAGTGGAGAAAATCCTAGTCTGTTGAGAGGAATTCTCAAACGGAGAGTCCTTCCTTCACCAAGAGAGGGTGATCCTTAAAAAAATTAAAAAAAGGTAGAAAAGGAGGATTGATGTATGCAATGAAATGCTGACAGATATATGGAATATAAGAAAATAACAGAGATAACAAAGATATAATCAACACCCAATGAATCACACGGGATTAGGGGCGAAGTGCACGAGGTGCACGAGGGATAAGAACTGAAAGTGCTACTGTGAGCACAACTGGAGTGCACGAGGGCACAAAGGTGGGGGAGCACACGGCGGTGCTGAACTTGCAAGGGTAACCGAGGGAAACCAATCTGTGAGCGACGTCACGCTAATTTGATTTGCTGGAGGAGGCGAAGCGGAGCGCGCGAGAGGCTCGTTTTACTGCAACACAGGAAGAAGAGAGAAGAGGAGACAGACCACCACGGGAGATTGCTCCGGCGGGGCGTGCGGGACAGATGCAATATAATAAGATATGGGGATTAAACGGCCATAGCGGGAAATGACTCTCCGCGACCTCGGGGAATGGGAAAAGTGCATAATTTAAGTGACATAAATTTAAACGGCCATTGCGGGAAATTACTCGCCGCGGCCTCGAGAATATGAGCAGACATGAGAAGAGTACAGAATACAAGCAACATGAATTTAAACGGGCATTGCGGGAAGTGACTCGCCGCGGCCTCGAGAATAGGAGCACATATAACCACAACACATAATATCAATGACGGAAATTCAAACGGCCATTGCGGGAAATGACTTGCCGCGGCCTCGAGAATTTAACAGATATAAGGAACAGAATATAAGAGATAGAAATTTAAATGGCCATTGCGGGAAATGACTCGCCGCGGCCTCGAGAATATAACAGATATAAGAAACAGATATAAGAACGATGCAGAATATAAGTGACAGAAATTTAAACGGCCATTGCGGGAAGTTACACTCCGCGGCCTCGAGAATATGATGTGATCGCCAGGGGCCGGAGACCCCAAAATAAAGAAAGTGATCGCACCTACCTCAAAAGCGGGAGATGGCGGGTTGCTTCTTCCTCTCTCTTCGGCTGGTCGATGGAGAGGGCTTTCCTTGGTTACCCTTGCAAAAAGAGAAACAAACACAAAACAAGTGGATCAGCAAAGATGACAGTGTAGTATTAGTCCCTTAGTGAAGAATAATGAAATCGTGACAAGACACACACCTGGTTGGTGTTATTTTTAAACCCCTCTCGGACACGAGTAGGAGGAAAATGCTATGATGAACGGGGGATCGTGCAAACGTATATAAAGGAAGACTCCTTTATGAAGGGAGACGGAGCATGCGAGATGATGAATGCAAAAGAACTACGGAGAAAAGGGGAGAGAATTGGCTTATTGAGTGTGCCGATGGCGGGATCCGGCGGAGCTTTGGCAGCGTAGGGACGACATGGAAGCACGGTGGACGAAGGCGGCCTTCCTTTCGCGAGCGCGGGCACCCGAGAAGCCGGTAGAACCTCCTCCTACAAAAGACCCACGGGTTAGAAATGAGATCCGTTAGAAATGGGATCCGACAAAGTCTCTCCTTCCTCTATCGGATGTGAAGCCCCTTCCCTTCGAGGGAGGGGGTCCTCTATTTATAGAGGGGAAGTAGATTGAGGCGTCCAGGAGACTGGACGCCTCAATATGGGGGCGTCCATGACCCTGGACGCCTCCATCAATAGATTAATATTTTTTATTTTTAACCTTTTTATGAAGGCGTCGAGGAGACTGGACGCCTCCATGCCCGCCCACCGAAATTCCGTCGAAAGTCGTAAACTGTGGGTAAAGCGCGTGGTTTCGGTGGGCACCTGTGACTCACGAGTGGGCATGTCTAGCTGGCAAGACGTCCCTATATTTTTAGATTTTTCCGCAACGTCAAACCGAGCGGCGGTTCGGCTTGTCCGGATGTCAAAAATTGAAGGCGTCTAGGCACCTGGACGCCTCAACGTTTTGGATTTTTCCGAAACGTCAAATCGAGCGGCGTGCCGGGATTGTCCGGATGCGGAGGATGGAGGCGTCCAGGTACTTGGACGCCTTCACAATTATTTTTTTATTTATAATTCTTATTTATATTTTATTTTATTTTCTTTCATTAGTGGAGGCGTCCAGGGTCTTGGACGCCTCCATGAAAATCTGTCGGGCCCCCCCCGGAATGCCATCGGCAGCCATCCCCCAGACATCTCCTGATTCTGGAATCTTCCGGTACGTCCGATTGGTGGCAATGTCGTCCGTATGCTGCATGATTTCCGTAACGAGGCAGTTTTCGGATGCCGAAGAAGCGTCACGTTACCCACTCAAAAGGCGAAAGAAGACCCAAGAATGGGAAGCACTCAAGCGATTCAAAATGCGAAAGCCACTGCGGGGCGTCAGATAGTAATATGAGATTTTCTCAGGGTGATGTTAGGAATAGCGTGTCTACAATGTGTACCTTTTCATGTAGTTTTTCTGCGTGCTTCTCTGGGCGATCCTCCGTATTCATTTTCCACGGTGCTCGTGTCCTCTATCGGAACCCTTAGGTCGCTATTTCGTTTTCGAGGGGAGCGGTGCTCGCCTCTAGAAAACCCGTAGGTTACCTTGTTATTTTCAAAGGGAGCAGTACTCGCCTCTAGGAAACCCGTAGGTTACCTTTCTATTTTCAAGGCGAGCGGTACTCGCCTCTAGGGAACCCGTAGGTTACCTTCCTCGTTTTCAAGGGGAGCAGTGCTCACCTCTAGGGAACCCGTAGGTTACCTTACCATTTTCAAGGGGAGCGGTGCTCGCCTCTAGGGAGCTGTGGACGTGTAAAATTGCACGCCCATACGTCCCAACTAGTCCAGCATTAACAACAACTTCAACTGAAGAAACTGCGGGGAAGATGGGCCGCCCGGACTCTCCGAACAAACACACACACACACACACTGCCGAGAAGCCGCCTCCAGAGTCAAGGCAGTGAAGGGAAACCATCCACCGGCAAGCTCACAATCCCTGGGCCCCGAAGAAAATTAGGAAGACCCTCCGTGCCCTCCAACGGCACAACAGCCAAATGCCCCTAGCGGCACACCCTGAAGCGCGCTCAGCGGGACACTGCTGTGAGTGCCTCTAGCGGCACGCCCACGCTGCCTCCAGCGGCACACCCCTGCGTGCCCTCTAGTGGCACACTCGCTGTGCCTCCAACGGCATACTATCACTCACTTTGTGCGCTTTACCGGCACATCCTTTTCAAGACCACTAGCGGCACACTTCTTCAGTCCCTCCAACAGCACAACAGCCAAATGCCCCCAGCGGCACACCCTGAAGCGCCCTCAGCGGCACACTGTTGTGAGTGCCTCCAGCGGCACGCCCACGCTGCCCTCCAGCGGCACACCCCTGCGTGCCCTCCAGTGGCACACTCGCTGTGCCTCCAACGGCACACTATCACTCACTTTGTGCACCTTACCGGCACATCCTTTTCAAGCCCACTAGCGGCACACTTCTTCAGCTCCTCCAACGACACGCCCAAGTGCCTTCTCCAATGGCACACCTTATTGGCTTCTCCACTACAGTGCGTGGCCGAGCACTGTAGCATGCCCGAGCACTGTAGCAGATCGAGCACTGTAGCAGAGCCGAGCACTATAGTAGACCGAGCACTGCAGCAGTCTGAGCTTCTAAAGCAGACCGAGCCAAAGTTGAAGAAGGCCGTGCTACTGTAGCAACCGAGTCTGAAGAGAGCAATATAGCATGGCCGAGCACTGTAGCAGACCGAGCACTGTAGCAGTCTGAGCTAAAGTTGGAGAAGGCCGTGCTATTGTAGCAACCGAGCCTGAAGAGAGCAATATAGCATGGCCGTGCACTGTAGCAGTCCGAGCTAAAGTTAGAGAAGGTCGTGCTATTGTAGCAACCGAGCCTAAAGAGAGCAATATAGCATGGTCGAGCAATGTAGCAGTCCGAGCAATGTAGCAGTCCGAGCTAAAGTTGGAGAAGGCCGTGCTATTGTAGCAACCGAGCCTGGAGAGAGCAATATAGCATGGCCTAGCACTGTAGCAGACCGAGCACTATAGCAGTCCGAGCTAAAGTTGGAGAAGGCCATGCTATTGTAGCAACCGAGCCTGAAGAGAGTAATATAGCATGGCTGAGCACTGTAGCAGACCGAGCACTGTAGCAGTCCGAGCTAAAGTTGGAGAAGGCCGTGCTATTGTAGCAACCGAGCCTGAAGAGAGCAATATAGCATGGCCGAGCACTGTAGCAGACCGAGCACTGTAGCAGTCCGAGCTAAAGTTGAAGAAGGTCGTGCCACTGCAGCAACTGAGCCTGAAGAAAATCAAGCTACTGTGATAAACCGAGCAAGGCTTGTAAGGGTGAGAAATAGGTGTTAAAAGGGTGAAAAATGTATGGACAATGGTGTCACATCCTCATTACGATGCTCTGTTTCACTCGAACACAGAGCATTGAATGCTCGTGTCTCTAGCTCGCTCTCCAGTCAACAGCGTAGTGGTACCAGGCCATCAACGTCAACCTCGGCCAACCCCGGCCAACCCGGTGAAGACACGTTAGCTACCTCTGCAATCCCTACGCACAGTCCATTTAATGTCCCCAGACGTGTGAAAAGTGAAGAGAAGAAGAAGAAGGTGAGGCCTTTGAATGATCCAACCTCCACTCTATATAAGGGGGGGGGGGCTGGCTCTCTCTAAGAGAGGAGGAGAAGAGAAGAGAGACGGATATATCTGTGACCAGTGCGGGAGCTCCAGGGAAGACAGAAGAAAATAAGAGAAGAAGAGAGAAGGGCCTGCTACTCCGTCTTGCTCCCGCTGAGTGAAGAGAGAAGAGAAGAAGAGAAGAAGAAGGGTGGGTGAGAGGGAAGTGAAGCTCGGGAGGAGAGGAGTCAATGCTCTGTTCCCCTCCCATTATTGTATCTAGTTCCCCTCCATTCTTCATTTGATTTCTTGTGATGTATTAGCCCTTTGGGCCACTTCTCCTTTTTTGCAAGAATAAAGAAAGGTCTGTTAACTTTCGTTGCTGACTCGTTTGCTTCCCTGATTCCCTCTTCCTTCATCTAGTGACACCTCCTTTAGCCTTGAACCGGTGACACCCAAACAACCCCGGTCCGGCACGCTTGCCATCTTTTCTTATCCAGTGCACTCCCAGCCTATTTTAGCAGTGTCTCCCAGTCGCTGATTTCTCTGGGTTTTTCGAAGTTTCTTAAAGGTGTTGCTGCCCCTGGCATGCCACCTTGAATTGTCGGGTTCCGCCACTCCTTGTGGGCGCGTTCCCTGTATCTCCCTTACCATCCGGGTCAAGGGGAGATGCTGCCAAATTTTTGCTAGAAACAATAACATGTTAAAAGGCAAAAGGAAGCAACAAACAAATAAAATGAATAATGGTAAAGTGCTTCAACCAAGACAAGAGAACCACGGACAACATGAAGAGAATCGAACCGGATGATAACCAAGCACATTTGAACAGTTGTCATGCAAAGAAGAAAGAAATGGAAATGATTAAGAGGAGAAAAGAGAAAGCTCATGTGCATTGCATAAAACCAAAGAAGAGAAGAGAAGAAAAGACATAAGAAGATGAAGAAGAAACCCTTCTTGAGCTTTGCCCAGTACACCCTAGCCGCACCCTGCCCGGTACACCCCTCTTTGGTCTTGCCCGGTACACCCCGTCCAGGTCTTGCCCGGTACACTCTGACCGTGCCTTGCCCGGCATACCCTTCCTGGCCCCTTCTCCGGTACACTCTCCTGGCCTCACCCGGTGCAACCTCGGCATGCCTCTCGCCTTAAATGCAGTAATAAAAAAACATAATAATGAAATAATAAAAAAATAAAAAGAATAATAATAAAGATAAATAAATAATTTCATAAAAGAAAAGGGAAGACATAACGCATGAACTAAATAATAATGTAATATAAGAAGGATCTATGAGGAGCACATGAACTAAATGAATAAACAAATGAATAATGATAACGATAAATGACGATAATAACAATGAATAGAACGATGTGGCTCTCATCATCCCCGGCCCCTTTTGGCTTGTCTTTCCACACACGCTCCAGATACAACAAATAATAATAATAATAAGAATAATGCTAATAATAATAATAAGAATAATAATAATAGTAAAATTCATAAAAAGGTAAAAATATAAAATGAAGTAAAATAAATAAAACAAATAATAATAATAATAAAAGAATGATAATAAAATAAATAAAGAAAGGAGAATGCAACACACCGGTAATAAAAGAAGAATCAATGAGTAATATAAAAAAATGAATAGATAAATAAATAAATAATGATTGCAATAATGAATAGAACGATGCGGCTCTCATCATCCGTGGACCCTTTGCATGGGAATGTTAGTAAGGTCTTCATGGGTCACTCTTAGACCTCGGGTCTGTCCCGATTATGGTCATTGTCTGATCCATATCCTCGGTCTATAGCCCGCTCCCTTGGAACATATTTTCGGTTTTGGAATCTAGTCCCCGGACTCTTCCCAGTTGCCCTCCGGCACCGGGAACATTAATGATGCCCACGCAAGTCCCGTTTGGACCGCGGGAGGCGCCCCCGGTACGGTCCCGAATCGATCTCGCACCGGGCCAATAAATTCGCTAGTTTCCTGTTACACTAACCGAGATTTAACTGAATGTTTTAAGTGTCTCAAAATAATAAACGTACCCTACCCCGGCACACATATGTTCCAGGTCCTCCCGCGACGATTACGATATTCTCAAGCCGGACACCCGTCTAAATATTAAACGGTCTCCCGAATGACCAATACGTTTCAAACGTTCGCTCCCCAAGGCATAGGGCTTTCTAGCTGGTTCATGCGATATTCCCCCGTTGCCCCTTGGCACCGAAAATATTAATGACGCTCATGCGAGCCAAACTTCGACCGCGGGGGCCCCACCGCAGTATGGTCGCAGCTTGCCCTTGCACCGGGTCAATAGATTTACTAGTTTCTGACCGCTCTAACAGAGGTTTAGCCGAACGTTTTCCGTTCGTCTGAACAATAAATTTGCCGTACCCCGGCATACATACGCTCCGATTTTCCCGTGACGATTGTGCATTTCTCGAGCCGGATATTCGTCCGAACATTAAATGGTCAGCACACGACCGACATGATCGCGAATGTTTTCTTCTTACCCTCATATGGGGATTTTGATGCTTCCTAATAGACCTTTCGTGCAATTAACTTTCTGGCCATGAGGCCCTGAATCCCGGCGATTAATCAAGGGTGTTCCCTCGTATGGGGGATATAAATGATGTCATGACCTTTATGATGCGGCGGGTTTTGGTCCCGACACGAACCACACAATCGTCTGACCGAGTCAGATCGAGCGCATCATGGGCTCTTCGGAGCCCGAATAAATTGTCACTTCGGTGACTGGCACCCCCACGCACTTAATAGATGAACCACTTGAATAAGCGAATTTCAGTGCGTCCACAAGTCTGGCACGCCCGGTGGGACCTAAACCACCCTTCGTCTCTTCGCCGGGATTTAGGGCCTCATGGCCTCCTAATTAACGATGTTTGCCTGCTTTGATGAATGGCAGGTGCTGTCTTCGCCAGTCCTATGGGGAGAAAAGATAAACTCGGTGCAGCTGCCTTCGTGGCCTCGAGGACGCTGCTTCGAAGCATATGCAGCTTCCAAGAATCATGGGGGACTGTTATAAAAAAAATGGGGAGAAGAGAAAGAGAAGAGAAGGGAGGGGAAATCAAACCCCCCTTCTCCTCAAAAAGAAAGAGATGAAAAGAAGAAAAGAAGAAAAGAAGAAGAAGAGAAGAGAAGAGAAGAAGAAAAAGAGAAAAGAAAGAAGCAAAAAAAAAGAGAAAGAATTGGCAAGAGAGGGTTGTACGGCCACGTCCGTCGAGACCCGTGCTGAACAAAGATTACCATTGTGGGGTTGATGCGGTGGAGCGAACTACTCATCCCCTCCCTGAGGGGGTGAGCGCTCTCCTGCACCTCCACCCTGGTCAATCATACAAGAAGAAGAGAAAAAAAGAGGAAAAAAGAAAAAAGAGAGAGAGAGAGAGAGAGAAGAAAGGAAGAAAAGTCGGCCAGCATCGCCGACTAAAAGAGCAAGAAGAAACCCGGCATCCCGCCCGACTCTAGGAGGCTCCAAGTCTGTGGTGCAATGACCCCGCTCGTTCCTCCTTCCTACTGCCTCCATCCGGCATAAGACGGCCCCTCGAGTGACTGTTAAAAGACCCAGCGAGCCACAATTGTAGCTTGGTGAATGACTGCCTGCTGTGGGGAATGCTTTATAGCAATGAGGCCAAGCACGGCCACCACTCCCGAAGAGAGCATGCATATACCCCGCCATGGGGGATAAGAAGAAGATATATACCCTGCTACGGGGGCATAAGAGGTAAAAAAAGAGATACACCCCATTCCCAGGGGCACACGAAGAGAATCTGCCCCGACTAAGGGGCACAAAGCAAAAGCTACGCCCCGGCTTCGGGGCATTTGAAGAGGAATCCACCCTGACCTAGGGACATAAAACGAAATAGAGTTGCACCCCGGCTGAGGGGCATTTGAAGAAGAGAAATACACCCCGATATGGGGACACATAAAGCAAAAGATATACCCCGCCATGGGGGCGTAAGAAGAAAAGAATTCACCCCAGCCTGGGGACACACAAAAAGAGAAACTCACCCTGGCTTAGGGGTATTTGAAGAAGAAATATACCCCACCTGGGGGCATAGAAGCCACAAAGAATACGCCCCAGCTTAGGGGTATTTGAAGAAGAAAGATACCCCGCCTCGGGGGGCATTGCAAGCAGCGATATACCCTGCTTGGGTGCACAGGAAGAGACCACACCCCACTCCTAGGGACGCATGAAGAGAGTACACCCCGCCATGGGGGCACATGAAGAGAATTCACCCCGACTCAGGGGTACATGAAGCGACAAAGAATACACTCCGCCTTAGGGGAATTTGAAGAAGAAGCATACACCCCACCAACGGGGGCACAGGAGCCATCAAGAACACACCCCACTTTCGGGGCACAAGAAGCAAACATTCCCCAGCGTGTCGGGGCAAAAGAAGAAGAATCCCCCTCAGGGGCATAAAAAGCAAAGATACACCCTCGTGCCGGGGGCACATGAAGAGAATACACTCCATCCCAGGGTCATGAGAAGCAGAAGGCGCATCCCACCCTGGGGGCATATGAAGCGAAAAGAATGCACCCTGGCTTAGGGGAATACAAAGAGAAGTATACCCCACTATAGGGTAGAGGAAGCGGGAGAATCACACCCCCGCCTTGGGGGTATTTGAAGAAGAAGTATACCTCGCCTCGAGGGCCTAGAAGCTATAAAGAACACGCCCCGGCTTAGGGGCATTTGAAGAAGCTACATCCCGCTTCGGGAGCATAAGAAAGAGAAGAGTACACCATGTCTTAGAGACAATTGAAAAAGAAACATACCCCGCCTGGGGGCATAAAAGCCATAAAGAATACGCCCCGGCTTAGGGGCATTTGAAGAAGCTACATCCCGTCTTGGGAGTGTAAGGAGAGAAGAATACACCCCGACTTAGGGGCATTTGAAGAAGGAATACATCCCGGCCCCGGGGGCATATGAAGCAACATACACCCCGCCTGGGGCATAGAAGCCATAGAGGAGACTCTCCGGCTCAGGGGCATCAGAAGAAGAAGCATGCCCCACCTGGGGGCATAGAAGCCATAAAGAACATACCCCGCCTGGGAGCACAGAAGTGAAGAGGCATACCCCCCGACCTAAGGGGCAGACGAAGAAAGGCTACACCCCCACTCTGGGGGGGGCATATGAGAAGGAATACGCCCCGCCGTGAGGGGATAAAAGAAGCAGAACGTACCCCCACCCTGGGGCATAAGAAGCAGCAAGAATGCACCCCGGCTCAGGGGGTATTTGAAGAAGAAATATGCCCCGATTGAGGGGTACATGAAGAGAAATATACCCCCGCCCTAGGGGCATATGAGACAAAACTATACCCCAATTCGAGGGCATTTGAAGCAGGACAAACAACATTCCCCGGCTTAGGGGCGCATGAAGAAAGGAATGCACCCCGCTTAGGGGCACATAAGCATAAGAAGAAGAGGCTACCCCGGCCTGGGGTCATGAGAAGAAATAGAGTTGTACCCCGGCTTAGGGGCATATGAAGAGGAGTGTATGCCACCCTGTGGCATAAGAGGCGGAAGAATCAACCCCTACTTAGGGGTAACTGAAGAGAATCCACCCTGCTCTTGGGGCACAAAAAGGAGATACACCCCACCCTTGTGGGGCACAAGAAGTAAAACACACCCCGCCTTGGGGGGCATATGAAGCCAAGAATCACACCCCGTCTTGGGGGTACTTGAAGAAGAAGCATACATCGCCTCAAGGGCCTAGAAGCTATAAAGAACAGGCCCCAACTCAGGGGCATATGAAGAGAAGTCCACCCCAGCTTAGGGGTATTTGAAGAAGAGACAAACCCCGCCAGTGGGGGCATAGAAGCCATGAAGAACGCGCTCTGACTTAGGGGCATTTGAAAAAGCTGCATCCCGCCTTGGGAGCATAAGATGAAAAGAGTCCACCTCGGCTTAGGGGCATCTGAAGAAGGAATACATCCCGGTCTCGGGGTCCATGAAGTAACATATATTCCCCCCCCCGGGGGGCATCTGAAGCAGAACAAACAACATTCTCCGGCTTAGGGGGAGCGCATGAAGAAAGGAATACACCCCGATATGGGAGCACATAAGCAAAGAAGAAGAGTTCACCCCGCCTCGGGGGCATAAGAAGCAAGAATTACACCCCGCCCTGGGGGCATATAAAGCAACATACACCTCACCTGGGGGCATAGAAGCCATAGAGGAGACTCCCCGACTCGGGGGCATCAGAAGAAGAAGCACGCCCCACCTGGGGGCATAGAAGCCTTGAAAAATACGCCCCGCCTGGGGGCACAGAGGCAAAACACACCCCTCAGGGGGATGCATACCAAATAAAGCTACACCCCAACCTGGGGGCACGTTAAGAGAAATATAGTCCAGCGTGGAAGCATTAATGAGAAAAGAAGAGAAGAATAAAGAAAAAGACACGCACGAGGCAGACATGGTATTTGCACCTGTCTCCCCACACAAAAGAAGAAGAAGAAAAAAAAAAGGAGACATGAGACAGACGTGGTCTTCGAACCCGCCGCTTCACAAACCCTTCTCCTCGGCTCTCGTATCCTACTACCCGACGCCCTTTGGCTCAGTCATTCCGGCCAAGGCCCACTGTCATGATTAATCCACCCGTCCCACCGCGCTCTCCGATATCTTTTCGGCTTTACAACCTACTCCTAACATCTCTCGGCTTGTCAGCCTGCTCCCAATATCCCTTGGCTTTTTAGCCTACTTCCCTATATCTTCGGCTCTTACAGCCTGCTTCCCCCTACTTTGGCTCTTGCAGCATGCTACCCAATTTTGGCTCTCGCAGCGCGCTTCCCATACTTTGGCTTATGTAGCCTGCTCTTTCAATTTCGGCTCTTGCGGCCCGCTTACCCCACTTTGGCTTTTATAGCCTGCTTCCCAATCTCGGCCTTCCACGGCCTGCTTCCTATAATTTTGGCTCTCGTAGCCCGCTTCTCAATATCTTCGACTCTTGCAGCCCGCTTTCCCAACTCTGGCTCTTGTAGCCTGCTTCTCAATCTCGGCTTTCATAGCCTGCTTCCCAAATCTTGGCCCTTGCAGCCTGCCGCTCAGAATCTCAGTTCTTGCAGCCCGCTTTCCCAATTTCAGCTCACGTAGCCCGCTTCCCCATAACTTCGGCTCTTGCGGGCCGCTTCCCATAACTTCGACTTTTACAGCCCGCTGCTCATACTTTGGCTTTTGCAGCCTGCTTACCTTTGGCTTTTATAGCCTGCTCCCCAATTTTGGCTCCTGAAGCCTGCTTCCCTTCGGCTTTCATAGCCTGCTTCCCAACGTCGGCCCTTGCAGCCTGCTTCCCTTTGGCTTTTATAGCCTGCTCCCCAATTTTGGCTCTCGTAGCATGCTTCCCAGAGTTCGGCCTTCACGGCCCGCTTCCAAGAATTCGGCCCTCACGGTCTGCTTCCCATATTTTGGCTCTTGCAGCCTGCTTCCCAGAATTTGGCCTTCACGGCCCGCTTCCTAGAATTCAGCCTTCACGGCCTGCTTCCTAGAATTCGGCCTTCACGGCCCGCTTCCTAGAATTCGGCCCTCACGGCCCGCTTCCCCTTATAGCATGCTTCCCAACTTTGGCGCTTTGTAGCCTGCTTCTCAACTTCGGCTCTTTGCAGCCCGCTTCCCAACTTCGGCTCTTTACAGCCCGCTTCTCAACTTCGGCTTTTAGCCTGCTTCCCCGACATTCTGGCTTCTATAGCCCGCTCCCCTTTGGCCTTCGTGGCCTGCTTCCCGATTTTGGCTCCCATAGCCTGCTTCCCTGATTTTGGCTCTCGTAGCCTGCTTCCTCGATCTTTGGCTCTCGTAGCCTGCTTTCCTTAATTTCGGCTCCTGCAGCTTGCTTCCCGACTTTGGCTCTTTGCAGCCCGCTTCTCAACTTCGGCATTGGTAGCCAGCTTCCCAAATTTCGGCTCTTCACAACCCGCTTCCCAACTTCGGCTCTATGCAGCCTGCTTCCCCAATTTCGGCCTTCGCAGCCTGCTTCCCAATTTCGGCTCTCGCAGCCTGCTCCCCCAACCTTTGGCTCTTGTAGCCTACTTCCCAATTTCGACTCTCGCAGCCCGCTTCCCATACTTTGGCTTCTGTAGCTTGCTTTCCAACCTTTGGCCTTCATGGCTTGTTTCCCAACTTTGGCTCTTGCAGCCTGCTTCCCTTTGGCCTTCGTGGCCTGCTTCCCGATTTCGGGTCTCGATGCCTGCTCCCCCAACCTTTGGCCCTTGTAGCCGGCTTCCCAGCATATCCCGACTTTTATGGCCTGCTTCTCTAATGTCCCTTGGCTTCTATAGCCCGCTTCCTTAATGTCCGTTCGGCCCTTCGTGGTCTGCTTCCCTAATACTTTTACTACCACTACACTTATACGTAACGACATTATGCTCTTACGCAAAAAAAGACAGAAGAAGAAGAATGCTTGATTGCCCTGCTTGCATGCTTGCTTAATATAGAATAATACACCTCATTGGAATTTTCTAGGACCGTGTTTCCTTGCTAAATAATGTTGTCTTGATTCCGGATGCATGGGCGTCACGGCACGCACTCGAAGAGAACCCAATTATGGTGGGTGCACACGTCAAGGGGAAGAGTCATGGCTGAATCGTTAAGCCCAACTCACAAAATAAACCTGAGGCAACGCTCCCACACTTAGCACTTAATGTGTTCAATAGCCTTCGACTATAGGGATTGTCTGAATTTCTTCTTAGCACTCTACGGAGACTTGAATTCCTGCACTCGCGTGAAAGGTAATCGTGAGGAAAAAGTTGCCTACCCCCACTGTAAAAAAAAAGAGAAAAAAAAGAAAAGAGAGAGAAACGCGGAGCCGAGTAGCCGGGAATCCCCACTGAAACAAATGAGGAGACTCGCGCGAAATGGTGAAGAGAATCACAGTAAGGACGAATCTTAGTAGCCGGGAATTCCCATTGAGACACATGAGGAGACTCGCGCCGAACGGTGAAATCCGCTACCAAAATAAACAGATGGGGGCTGTGTGAAGCTATCGAAAGTCGAAAGCCTGGAACTAATGTGTAGGCACTACAGTGATCCTCGAGTGTCACCAGGAAAACCTGCATATCCCTATGGTTAGGGATCTTTGTTCACACATTTGCACTGCCATGTCATAGAGAATTACCTCGGGTGAAATGCGTGAATTTAGGCTATGCATGTAAGACATGCGATATCCTCTTGACGGGTGCACCACCCCTCAATTGTGTATCGTGGCCCGCACCGTGTCTACGAATTTTGGGTGATGTCCCTATCCTATCCCCTATAGAGGGAGTTGCCTTACTTATATTTATGTTATGTCTGCTAATGAATGCTTGCATGCTTGAATAAAAAAATTATAATATAAAAATAATAAATAATAACAATATGTGTTTACAATAAAAATCAATTTTGGCTAGCGAAGCCTACTTTCCCATCTCTGGCTCGTAGAGCCCAATCTTGGCCACCATGGCCTACCTCTTGCCCTCACGGCTCGTTAATCTCCCAACTCCGGCTTCCATAGTCTGCTTCCCCGATTTGGGCTTTTGCATCTTGCGCCCTAATTTCGGCTCTTGCAGCCCGCTCCCCAACATCTTTGGCTCTTTCAGCCTACTTCCCAGAATTCGGCCTCCACGGCCTGCTTCCCAGAATTCGGCCTACACGGCCCGCTGCCCATAATTTCGGCCTTCACGGCCCGCCTCCCACCTTTGGCTCTTGCAGCCTGCTTCCCCTTGGCCTTTATAGCCTGCTTCCCTTTGGACCTCGTGGCCTGCTTCCCAATTCTGGCTCTCGTAGCCTGCTTCCCAGAATTCGGCCTTCGCGGCCCGCTTCCCATAATTCCGGCTCTTGCAGCCCGCTTCCCAATATCTTTGGCTCTCGCAGCATGCTTCCCAGAATTCGGCCTTCATGGCCCACTTCCCATAATTTCGGCTCTTGCAGCCCGCTTCCCAATATCCTTGGCTTGTAAAGGCTGCTCCCCCAATGCGGCCTCCGCGGCCCGCTTCCCGACTTTGGTTCTTCTGGCATGCTTCCCTATGGCTTTTATAGCCTGCTTCCCAACTTTGGCTCTTGTAGCCTGCTTGCCTCGGCCCCCATGGCCCGCTTTCCCAATTCTGGCTCTGGCAGCCTGCTCCCCAAATTTTGGCTTTCGCAGCCCGCTTTCCTGATTTGAGGGCACTAAATAAATTCTCACCCCATGTTTACGTGCAGGGGAATATAGAAGAGGAGAAAAGAGAAGAGAAGGTGAAAAGAAGAAAAGAAGGAAAGGAAACGCTCCCCTGGCGCTCCGCCGGCACACCCAGTATGGGTGCCTTCCCTGACACACGTCGCCAGCCCCTTCAGCGGCACACCCCGTGCCCCCGTCAGTGACACGCAGGCGGAGCTTCCTCCGCCGGCACATCCGTCCGGCCCTTCAGCGGCACACTTCGCAGCCGCTCCAACAGCATACTCCCGACGCCCCTCAGCAGCCGCTCCAACAGCATACTCCCGACGCCCCTCAGCGGCGCACTCCCAGGCGCCCCCCGGCGGCACACCATCGGAGTGCCTTATGCGGCACACCCTCCTGTGCTCTTTCCCAGCGCGCCCGTTAAGTGTACCGGCGGCACGTTCTAGTCATCCCTTCAGGGGCACGCCACCCCCGCCCCCCTTTATGCGGCAGGCAAAAAAAGGGGGGGAAAGAAAAGGAGGAAAGACGGTAAAGAAAAGGGGGGGAAGAGAATAAAAAAAGGGGAAAGAGAGAAAACAAAAAAGAGAAAAGGAAGAGAAGGGGGATTTCAAAAAAAAAAGAAGGGAAGAAGGGAAGAAGGAGAAGGAGAGAAAAAAAGAAGAACAACAAACGAGATAATAGAAAAGAAAAAAAAGATAACAGAAAGAGGAGAGAAGAAAAAGAAGAGAAGAGGAGACAAACAAAGCACGTCAGCTCCTGACACCTTGTCGGCACTGATGAAGAGACAAAGAGATCAACATATTGCTTCAGTTCCCGACACCCTGTCGGCACTGATGAAGAGACCAACATACTACTTCAGTTCCCGACACCCCGTCGGCACTGATGAAGAGACAAAGAAACCAACACACTGCTTCAGTTCCCGGCACCCCGTCGGCACTGATGAAGAGACCAACATACTGCTTCAGCTCCCGACACCCCGTCGGCACTGATGAAGAGACAAAGAAACCAACACACTGCTTCAGCTCCCGGCACCCTGTCGGCACTGATGAAGAGACCAACATACTGCTTCAATCCCCGGCACCCCGTCGGCACTGATGAAGAGACCAAGAGACCAACATATTGCTTCAGTTCCGGACACCCCGTCGGCACTGATGAAGAGACCAAGAGACCAACATACTGCTTCAGTTCCCGGCACCCCGTCGACACTGATGAAGAGACCAACATACTGCTTCAGTTCCCAGCACCCCGTTGGCACTGATGAAGAGACCAAGAGACCAACATACTGCTTCAGTTCCCGGCACCCCGTCGGCACTGATGAAGAGACAAAGAGACCAACAAGCCATGTCAGTGCCCGACACCCCGCCGGCACTGATAAAGAGAAGAAGAGACCAACAAAGCACGTCAGTTCCTGACACCCCGCCGGCACTGATAAAGAGAAGAAGAGACCAACAAAGCACGTCAGTTCCCGACACCCCGTCGGCACTGATGAAGAGAAGAAGAGACAAATAAACCGTGTCAGCTCCCGACGCCATGTCGGCACTGATGAAGAGAAGAAGAGACAAACAAACCACGTCAACTCCCGACACCCCGTCGGCACTGATAAAGAGAAAAAGAGACAAACAAACCATGTCAGCTCCCAACACCCCGTCGGCACTGATAAAGAGAAGAAGAGACAAACAAACCATGTCAGCTCCCGACACCCTGTCGGCACTGATGAAGAGAAGAAGAGACAAAGCGACCATGTCAGCTCCCGACACTCCGTCGGCACTGATAAAGAGAAGAAGAGACCAACAAAACACGTCAGCTCTCGACACCCTGTCGGCACTAATGAAGAGAAGAAGAGACCAACAAACCATATCAGCTCCCGACACCCCGTCGGCACTGATAAAGAGAAGAAGAGACAAACAAACCATGGCAGTTCTCGACGAAGAGAAAAAGAGACCAGTACACCCATGTGCACCGCCCGACTCATCCTTCGCCTACACTACCCGTGGGTGGGGGGCATTTGTGGACGCGTAAAATTGCACGCTCATACGTCTCAACTAGTCCAGCATTAACAACTTCAACTGAAGAAACTGCGGGGAAGATGGGCCGCCCGGACTCTCCGAACAAACACACACACACACACTACTGAGAAGCCACCTCCAGAGTCAAGGCAGTGAAGGGAAACCATCCCCCGGCAAGATCACAATCCCTGGGCCCCGAAGAAAATTAGGAAGCCCCTTCGTGCCCTCCAACAGCACAACAGCCAAATGCCCCCAGCGGCACACCCTGAAGCGCCCTCAGCGGCACACTGCTGTGAGTGCCTCCAGCGGCACACCCACGCTTCCCTCCAGCGGCACGCCCACGCTTCCCTCCAGCGGCACACCCCTGCGTGCCCTCCAGTGGCACACTCGCTGTGCCTCCAACGGCACACTATCACTCACTTTGTGCGCTTTACCGACACATCCTTTTCAAGCCCACTAGCGGCACACTTCTTCAGCCCCTCCAACGGCACAACAGCCAAATGCCCCCAGCGGCACACACTAAAGCGCCCTCAGCGGCACACCCTGAAGCACCCTCAGCGACACACTGCTGTGAGTGCCTCCAGCGACACACCCACGCTGCCCTCCAGCGGCACACCCCTGCGTGCCCTCCAGTGGCACACTCGTTGTGCCTCCAACGGCACACTATCACTCACTTTGTGCGCTTTACCGGCACATCCTTTTCAAGCCCACTAGCGGCACACTTCTTCAGCTCCTCCAACGACACGCCCAAGTGCCTTCTCCAACGGCACATCTCATTGGCTTCTCCACCACAGTGGGTGGCCGAGCACCGTAGCATGCCCGAGCACTGTAGCAGACCGAGCACTGTAGCAAAGCCGAGCACTGTAGCAGTCTGAGCTTCTAAAGCAGACCGAGCCAAAGTTGAAGAAGGCCGTGCTACTATAGCAACCAAGTCTGAAGAGAGCAATATAGCATGGCCAAGCACTGTAGCAGACCGAGCACTGTAGCAGACCGAGCTAAAGTTGGAGAAGGTCGTGCTATTGTAGCAACCGAGCCTGAAGAGAGCAATATAGCATGGCCGAGCACTGTAGCAGATTGAGCATTGTAGCAGTCCGAGCTAAAGTTGGAGAAGGCCGTGCTAGTGTAGCAACCGAGCCTGAAGAGAGCAATATAGCATGGTCGAGCACTATAGCAGACCGAGCACTATAGCAGTTCGAGCTAAAGTTGGAGAAGGCCGTGCTATTGTAGCAACCGAGCCTGGAGAGAGCAATATAGCATGGCCTATGTAACGACCTGAGAATCCGATTACTGGGAAGGCCCGATAATCCGAGACTCGAACCGCCGCCCACGAGCCGGGAGGGCTCGGAAGGGCTAAAAGGAGTGTGAAGGCACAAAGAAATAGGAAATAAAGCAGGACAATCCAATAATTAACAGAAATAAATAAATAACTACAGCTACAACAGAGTCCAGTCCAACAGAAAGTACAGTCTAAAGCAGTAAAACGTACCACATGCCAAGTGAACACTCGGCCCGGTAAGCTGGCAACTGAGAACCTCTGCCCCGCACCCTCGAACCGCGAGGAAGAACCGCTACACCTGAAAAGCAGGGAATGAGTCTCCAAAACAGAGACTCAGCAGGGATCCCGCGGAACCCCAACCGGAAACAACGGCGGTAGCGGAAAGGAAGGCTACAAGAGCAACCGCAACAGTAGGAACAGTAAACCCGGTGGCCGGTCGAAACCCGGCACTACAACTACTCCTACTGTACCAGAAACACACCCCGATCTCGCAGTCGAGGCTCCCGAACTACACTAGTACCGCTTACCGAAGTAAAAACACACGGCAACCACGCCGTAGAGGCCTGTCCCCTGGACACAGCCTACCTGGACACGCTGTCTAAGGTGCAACCTTACCATCCGATCGCGGGTACCGCACAACAAGACGCAACCTCGGTAGAGCCACTAGCACTAGTCCCACGGCGCGAAAACCAACACACGCGCCACGGTGAAACAACCGAACTCAACGGTCAACACGACCGAAAACCCGAAGGTCGAAGTCACGGAAACTGACAGTCTGTCACTCCCAACTCGACATGAGTACCTCCCACTAGAAGCACAGCCGGTAGCGTCCCCTGACGTCTTACACCGCACCGCAGGTGAACCGCCTGACGTGGTAGGTCCTACCCGAGGCGCGAACACCGTACAAGTAACCACAAACAAGTAACTAGCCGGGGTCACGCCCGTCGACGTGGGTCCAACCGCCCCCAACCACGTGTGCACACACAGACCATGCGTCCCAGGTCTGGCCTCTAACTGGTTTTCCCCTCAGCCGGACTCTGGCTGCAAGACGTGGGGCCCGACGGAAACCAGTCTAAAAACCGTCTCTAAGGGTAAGCCCGTACACCACTCCCTGGTGCGACTAGCACACGCGTACTGGTAGGCTACGACTAGTGGAGGGTCACTGAAGGAGTAGACTCTCAAGTCAACGGAAAACAACGTCCGCGTCCGACGACATACGGGGACCACCCCACGTACCGGCCCCGTCGCACGGCGACCTCAGTCGGAGAAGAAACAGGATTCGCAGTCCACGGCCACGCACGCACCGTGCGCGAGAGTCGAGAAAACTCAAGTGGCGCTAAGCCACTAGACTCTGGACAGTCCTCTAGACGCACTACACCCAACGGTCCTTGAGTCACAAGACTCGGGGTCAAGACCATTGTACGCAACAGCACAAGGTCGTCAATCTAGTCCAATCTCTAGGTCTAAAACCACGGTAGCACGAGTACCGAGACAGCTCACGAGTCGCCAAGACCACTCCCTCGGGAAGGGAATGCAAGGGACTAAGGCCACCCACACGGGCCACACGGAAAACACAGAAGCACGATTCCCAGGGCAGCACATAAGCCGCCACAACGATTTCCCATCTTGGAGCAAGCGGGAAACCTCCAGCCCCCGGCCGGATAACTGGACTCGCAGTCCAAGGCCAAGCACATGGCCCACATGGGAATCGCCTTCCAAAGGAAACCCACGACATGCGGGGGAGACCCCACCTCACACCCACGATGCACGGTGACTCGATCATGCGTAACACGAAAGCCCGGAACACGTGGGGTCACCCGGACCCACCACACCTACGGGCACGCTCATCGAGACAACACGGTCCCTCCCGACACCCCAAAAACACAGACACAGAACCCATGGGGTGTCCGAGATACTCACAAGGCCGGAGGTCGACCACTGGGTCACAACCGGGTCGACCGGAGACCAACACAATCGGAACGCTAAAAGGTCACCTAGACCCTTAAGCTCTTGACACGCAAAACGAGGTAAGTGGGACAACCTCTGGACACCCAAAGACACGGTCACGGAACTCCACGAGGTGTCCGAGACACTCACGAGACCTAAAGTCAACCACTGGGTCGCAACCGGGTCGACCGGAGGTCAAAATAGCGCAAACAGGAACCAGAACATGGTAGTTGTCACCTGGTGACCGCGACCAGATGGTAGCGGTCGACCGGCGACCGCGACCATGCTGTCACGGTCATCTCGCGACCGCGACCAGCCACGCGCAAGCCCGCTGGTAGCGGTCGCCCGAGGACCGCGACCAGATAGTAGCGGTCATCCCATGACCGCGACTAGACCAAAGCTGTCTATCGCACGACCGCGACGCTCGAAGGCCTCCTCGACCAAAACACAAAGGATGAACGCGGTTCTCCCAAGACCGCGACCAAACGGTAGCGGTTTCTGGTGGACCGCGACCATTTCGAAAAACCGGGAACGGCGGAAAAACCCCAAAAATCCACGCCACGCCCCCAAACATCCACGGATGAGGGGGAAAACATAGGGGAAGCTCCCCAACAACCCCTAGCATGCATCTATGGCCTCGGATCGGCCTAAAACGTAACGAATCGCTAGATCGGGCGATCACTCCCCAAAACATGATTTTCCCTAAAACGCCCCAAACGACCCGCTCGGCTCACCACGGCCTACGAAACTCGTGGGAAAGGAAGTGCACGAGCTGGGGGTCCATCACCCTACCTCCACCGAAGATTTCGTGCAGCGTGGGCGCCGATCCACGAAGAAAAGGCCGTTGAAGCCTCGCCGCTCCACGAACTCACGGCCGAGCTTCACCGCGCCCTCGAGCCTCGATCCTCGACCCATCCTCGCCGTCCTCCTCGCCCGCATCGCCCCGCCTTGCCCCCGCCTCGGTCCGTCAACCGCCGAAGAGGAGAGAGTGAGAGGAGAGTGTGGGAGAAGAGAGAGAGTGAGAGTGAGAAATGAGAGGAAGAGAGAGGGTGGGGGGGTTTATATAGGAAAATCCAGAAATTCGGAAAAATCCCGAAAAATAGAAAATCACACCCTCGCGATCCTCGGAACGTACCGATCGCAACGGTACCACACTCGCCCAGGTGAACAGCCCGGTTCACCCGCAACGAGGTTCCGAAGGGAAAGCCGAAACCCACGCCGGGAATCGAAAAACACACGCGGAAACATCCGCGAAACGCCTCCGGGCCTCCGAAACGACTCCGGATCGCGCTGATCCGAACACGAAAGATGTCCGAAACAAAATTTCGGACACAACGGAGTCGGACGCTCCTAGAAACCAGATCCGGAACCCACGAACGAGGATCCAAAAAACCCGGGGCATTACAGCCCTCCCCCCTTAAAGGAATTTCGTCCTCGAAATTCAGGACCTAGCGCAAAGTCACAGGAGAAGAACACTGAACCAACTGACAATGCTGTCAGAGCCCCAGCACAGAAAATCTCGGTTCTCACGAAAACACCGGTCCTGAGGGACACAGCCAGACTTACAATCACAAGCAACACCTCGCTCCTCGCGCCAAGCACACTGGCCAACAGAGCAGGCATATACCGCAGGACACAGTCCGGCATCACCTCAAACAATGCGAGAATCCATCATGGCACTGCAGCCACAATCTTGCTCACCAAGGAATCACAACCCTCGACACGAGCAACAGCTACCGATTCATCCAATGGTCGGCAGACAAATCGCACATCAGCTTCGCAGCCAGCTGACAGGTCGCACACCCTCCTCAAGGGAGCAACCAAAACAGAGCCTCCACCAGCTCAAGCAGTCCTCTCCGCAGACCGCAACCAGAACATCGGCTCAGCACCAAGAAACACCTCACACATGGCAAGCCGAAAGCCGGACATAACACTGTGCCAACTCTTGTCAGAGGACAAACTTAGACAAAGTCCAGATCCCATCCGGAAAGGCACATCATAGAAACGACCACCAAAAGTCTCGCTGGCACCCGGCTCTCGCCGCGCTCGAGCCCCGACAACCAGCATCTTCTGTCTCTGAATAGACCATCCACTGGTCACCAACTACTCGTCAACGGGAAACCTCTGCTTGCTCAGCTTCTTCCTTCTTTCCTGGTCCTCGACCGGGTCCAAAGGAAAAATTCCAAACCTCGGCAAGCCATCCGTCGACTCACACACAGACTGATGCCGCATCTCGAGCTGCACTCCTTTCGGACACCGCATCCGAGCTCAAACATCGCTCCAACTCGACCCTCTCGGGGAGCACGACGAAACCAAATGACGGATCCTGGTGTCTTCAGTCATCACCTCACTGGACTCAGACTCACAGGGGAATCATCCCATGCTGGTCACCAAACAAGGGATAACCATTGCGACACCAATGTCCTATCAAGGACCATCCTCCGACGCTGATGCGGGACGGACACGGAAGACGACACTATTAGGTGCCACCCTCGGACTCTAGATGAAGACGCGACCAGCAGCACACACCAGGGAGACACTAAGCCCGACACTACGAGCTCCTAGTGGCAAAATGTCGCTAACAGAAGTGAAGCTCACTCGTCGTCCCAAGCGAGGGAAAGCGCGGACCGTGCGCGGTTAAGGAACCGGCGGAGGTCAAGGGTAGTCCGACTCAACTTCCGGACTCGGATCGAGTCACGGGACGGGTCACTCTCACTCTCACAGCGGTGACATGGACACACGGGCTAGTACCTATGCTCTCGGCAGCGGCAAAAGACCGTATACTAGCTAAGCAATTGAACGCCAAGTGGTTCGGACCATTACCTCCACGCACCCGGCGTGGCGAAGACAACCCCGGCCGAATCACGGACTCCCGATTAAACAATATTACAGCAATACAATAATTTGACCAACTCCACACAGGGAGGTAAAAGGTCACATGCGGGGCCTGGGAATCACGCGAATTGGGTTGACGGGCAGCATCTTGATGTCGCCCGGCGGTGCCGAACTCCGCGTTTTCGTGCTTTCCGAACGGCGGGTTCTGCAGGCCCGCGGGGCCCACGGATGCCACTGTCCTCCGGATCTGTGGGGGTGGGACCCACTATGATGGGGACCCCTGGTGGCGCGCCTCCACGGACGGCGGTCGGCCGGGAACACCGATCAGGGGTCGATCGGTCCCGATTCCCAAGCTTTGAAGTTGCTGCCCACGGATTTTTAGTTGCTGTTTTCAGGCGCGCGCTCCGGCGAAAACAGCCGCTGTGATCAATCCCGACGTCGAATCGGGACGCATAAGCTATCGTTGGAAAGCTCTCTTCAAATGCTTCAATCTAGACCTAAAGAGATCTGCTGGATCTGGTCGGATCAGAACTTTAATGAATTTACAAGCCCCTGTTGTACAGTAACCAAAACCTCAGATTTATAGGGTACTTGTCTTAGAACCACCGTTGACCACCTAGTAAACCTCCGATTCAGATCTTGAGCTCTTCTTCAACGTTGTAGGAAATCAAACCATGAAACAGGGAAAATTTTTGGAATTGGATTTGGAGCTGGTGGCGATTTGATATGATTTGTGGAGTGACTGGTGGTCGGATCTGGGAACAGGTGGACAGAACTGTAGATGGGACTGAGAATGGTTTTTAGAAAATATGAAATGGGCGAACCAGAAATTTATAAAAATTTTGGATGAAGGGATGGATGGAAGAAAACTCCAGTAAAATTTATGGGACTAAAAAAAATCAAAAGACGGACCTAAGACATGAAACACAGGGCGGATAGGAATCTGGACAGAACTCTGGCAGAACTGAAATGGAAGGGTGGACGAAAATCAAAAATTATGAAACGGAATCTGAATGACAAACCAAAATTTATGGGATATCCTTGACACCTATGTAACCTTCAGTAAAATCCCCAGGTCGATCAGAGCTCTTGGCTGAGTTGGAAATTTCATGGAAGTTGCTGTGGTACTGCGCGGGCAGAACTCCGATGAAAACGATGGCGGTGCGGTGGCGGCTCGTGGCGGCGGCGGCGGCGACCGGAACTGATAGGGTGGAGTCTCACCACCAGAAGGAAGCCTTCACAGCTTCAAGGGGAGAGGGAGGGGCGGCCTAAGCCTTGCTCAAGGGATTTTCTTCCAATTCAAATGCATTAATTCATCAAAATTGAAAATTACAAGCATATATAGGTCATATGTCTAATCAACCCTCAACCGTTGGATCTAGGGGTGTGAGATGGAGGGCTGGGATAGCATGTGACCATCCACACAAATTAAAATAAAAAAATACAAGTAAGGGGGCGGCCTATTGACTAGAATGGCAAGGGGGACATGGTAGGTGGAAGGTTGGTGGAATTTGTTGACCATTTTGGTCCCTTGTCCCCCATGTGAACAATTGACTAGTCCAAGGCTTCTAGATGTCCACATAGGATATTGACCAACCCCACATGGGACCCTATGGCTGAGGTGGATCAATGGGAGGGGGCCTGGGGGTCCCGTGGGGCCCAGGGGTCCCATTTTACAAATAAACCCCTCGAACTATCTAAATTACACACTGACGAAAGAAAATAAAATACATTACACACAAATAAAAATCCCCAAAAATATGATAAATGCTATGACTCAGTGGGGACGTCTCCAGGCTGTCTCCGAGCCAAATAGATGCTGAGGTGGCTCGAGTCGTGCTCCGTGTGCGATACCGGTGGCTCGGTGTATCGTGCCGATCAACTGCTCTGGTGTCCGCACCAGACGCCCATCTCACAAAAGGCCTCCGCCCACAGGCGTCACTCATCCATCTGGTCTCATCAAATCCTTCGATCAATGCAAGTGGACACCTGCCAATCCCGATTCCGCCCTTACCACAGAGCCACGGGACACCACCTGAACAGTGCTCACGGGTCCCTAAGCAATAAACATCTCACCGTCACAATCCAACAAGACCGTAGAACCAACAGACACTGCTGTGGTCGGTCACACGGTTAGGCTCACCAGCCACTCATAGCCGTCAACCGGGACCCATCGTCTGTCAGAGACCACTTCCCCAAAAACGATCTCATCCGAGGACACGACTGAGAACACAAGTCGGCACCAAGCCACCGACTCTGACCAACACGTCCTCAACCATCGTCAGGCGACATCCTCAACAACCTCATCCAGGTCCAACACCGGCGCCTGACACAGCTTCCATCATAGGAACATTGTCACGTCCCGAGCGCGGAAGCTTACCCGTGGCGCGACAGTTTTATATAGAACCAAAGCGAGCTAGCTATTCGATGGAATTCTTCATTTTGATAGTCAATAGAGTGCGTAAATAACTAAGATTTAACTTGAAATTAATACAAATAATCTGAGATGACAATTGTTACCACTAACCAAATGACAATTACACACATTTCTCGAGTCCGACTACTAGGCTTCAAGCCCTTATTACAGTTCTAATAAATTAGACTAATACAACTAACATCTGACATAACTGGATACAAATGACATAATTACTACACCACAATTAACAAGACAACATGATGAGTCCATTTCTACACTCATCCCTCAGACTCATTCCCTTCCGAGTTCTTGCTGATATTCGCACTACCTGAAAAGGTTAGAAAACAACTAGATGAGCGAATCGCTCAGTAGGATTTACATCTCAAGTTCTAACATGCTTTAAGTGAATTACACGTTCATTTAATGTAGGTAACCTATGCATGCAGACAGATAGATATCAAGGAATCATAAGATCGACAAGAGTAGAAAGTGAGAATATATAGATTTCACAATTTCAATAGTAAGTGATAGTAAATGATATCAGGCCAGTGATAACTAAGAAGTGATAACTGGAATAGAAACATGTTAATCAGGCTAGCAATAGTAAGTAAGTAGTTTCAAGCATGTATAACTGGAATTGGCTATTTATCAATGCATTCAAATAAACACTTTTACCCTTCTGCGGGTCTCAAGTCAATCAATCAAGTAATATCACGAGAATGAGTGGAATGCCTAAAGTCTAGCAAGCAAATACTCCGGTGCAATGCCAAACACCGTGGTCAATAAACTCCCATGGGCACAAGTACCTTCGGGTGCTCCTCCCAGGACCAGACCGGGCCCTATATGCACAGCATTGGTCATATTTGTCGACATCCACTCTCATTTATAGCCAATATGGAATTTCAAGGATTGACCCAGTAGGATGGTTATAAGGTGGATTGTAGAATAGAGTCCAAGACG
The DNA here is from genome assembly GCA_022559845.1 of Amorphophallus konjac. Taxonomy (NCBI): domain Eukaryota; kingdom Viridiplantae; phylum Streptophyta; class Magnoliopsida; order Alismatales; family Araceae; genus Amorphophallus; species Amorphophallus konjac. The sequence goes on along the minus strand of CM040123.1, from coordinate 11,638,496 downwards.
TATCGTTATGTAGGGACGATCTAGGAGTAAAACCCGTAACGTTCGATACATGCTAATGACAATAGGAGTTTGAGACTAACTTGCTGGTATTGACACTATCCAATATGTATATGTATATATATATCCGATTATAGAATTCTGTCCAATATAATGGAGGTTATAGGTATGGATACCTTCTGTCCGACATACCTATATGAGTTAGCCAAAATGGTGATTTATTATAATAATCAGAGTTTTTATGTTGAATATAGTTCTAACTTGCTAAAAATGATATTAACATGTTGAGAATGAGTTTCATATGTTACTTTACTGGTAAGATGATAAAATAAATTTTTCATGCTGGATTTAATTTTTTTACATGCTGAAAATTAATTATTAACATGCTAAAATTAACTATTAACATGTTCAAATTAATTAGCTTACTGATATGATGATAAGATAAGGTTTCCATGCTGATTACAGAAATTTTCTGATAACAACATAATTTTATCATGCTAAAATTTATTTTTCTACATTTATTTACTAATTATTTGATAGGAGAATAGAATTATCGTGCTGAAAAATAGTTCTAATACACTGAAATAACTATAACATGCCAAAAATAATTATAACATGCTGGAATAATTTTTACCATACTGGAAGAAATGTTATCATGTTGTAAGTAATTTTTATGCCTTACTTTACTACTTTATTTAATAGAAAAGTAAGTTTTATATGTACAAAATAGCTTTAAATAGATTTTAACATGTTGAAAATATTTTTTTTTATATCTATACTCTGTAAGAATGAAGGAGTCCATTTTATATATTCGGTGAGAATGGAGGTGTAGACATTAGATATATATATGTATAAATATATATATATATTCTTGTCTAACAATATATAATGAAGGTGTTTTGTATATACAATTAATGAAAATATATATGAATTTATATACATATATAATGAAGGTGCTTGTTAATGGAAGTATATATATGAATTTATATACATATATAATGAAGGTGCTTGTATATATAATTAATGGGAGTATATATATATATATTTAAGGGGTTTTATGTTGTTTTTCATTAAGTTCAAATCATGTGTCGACACTAGTGTCGACACTTACTATTCATTTTTGGTCTCTGTTGTACAATTAACATTAGAATGTTTTGTGTGTCGACACCGGTGTCGACACCTGAGTCGACACCTGGCTTAAATGCACACGGGTGGTGTTACGTTAATAGCATGTGTCGACACATGTGTCGACACTGGTGTCGACACCTGTGTCGACACATGGCTTATACAATCTTGCAAGCCGTTAAGTTAACAGCATGTGTCGACACATGTGTCGACACTGGTGTCGACACCTGTGTCGACACATGGCTTATAAGGTTATGAAAGCGGTAAAGTTAACAGCATGTGTCGACACATGTGTCGACACTGGTGTCGACACCTGTGTCGACACATGGCTTATAAGTTCAAGTAACATGTTAGGTTAACAATTTTAACAGCTAGGTGTAGTTAACAGCTAACCATATATTGTATATATAACTATTGTATATATTGTAAGTGTCGACATTACTAACTTCCACTATATATATATATATGCTAGGTGTCGACACTTTATTATATACACTGTGTAGTTAAAAGTTTGCTTAGTGTTAACATATAACTAGTACTATATATATATTGGTAACAGTTAATAGTTTGTCGGGTGTTAACAGTTAACTATACGTACATATATATAGTTAGCTTGGTAGGTGTAGTTAATATATGTTTTAACAGTTTCAATAGTACAGTTAACATACGCTAATTATAACTATTACTATATATGAACAATATATAACGTGTTAACGTGATGGGTGTACTGGACATATGAAATGTCGACGTTTATTAACATTTATTAACTATACTTTAACTCTATATGTACTTTAACTATATATATATATATACTTTACGGTTTTACCCGTTTAACGGGTTAACAGTTGACATAAACTTGCTAGGTGTCCTAGGTGTGTAACAGTCATACAGTTAACTATCATTTAACTACATTTAACTATTTTAACAATTAACTAACTATTCACCGGTATTAGCTAATACTGTAATCTAATTAACATTTAACTATAGTAACAATTTATTTTAACAACATTAACAATTTATATTAACAACATTATAGTAACAATTCATATTAACCATATTTAACTAGATTGACAATTTGTTCTAACAACATTAACAATTAATAGTAGCAACATTTTACTAGATTAACACATTTAACCATCTTGACAATTATCAGGTAGATTTATATTGCAGGGTTACACGTGAAACCATCGCATGGAGGTGAACTATCCTAAACCCTGCATACTACATTAAATATTTAGTCAAAAGTTTGAGAACACCTACCTTAAATGCTCTCTGCAACTCTGAAGACTCCCTCTGCAACACTGCAACACATCTGCCACCCTTGTCTCCCACGCACAGCAACCATCACCCAGCTAACGTAGCTGGGTCTTGGTTATAAGGTATGAGGTCGTGGGATTAGAATTATTAAGTGGGGGTGGGATTAGAATGATTAAGTGGACACTAGGGGGTGCAAGATCCGTAGAACACGGATCTGGGTCGGTGGAATGCGCAGCTGGCCAGCTTAGACAGGTTGGATTGAAAGTGACATTTTTCCCTATTCTGGACAAAAGAATGGGTATTACTAGGATTGGAACCCTAGTCCTCGAGTTGAAAGGCAAGTCCTTAACCAACTACACTAGAAAGTTAGTTGTTAGAGAAATAAACTTTATATATGATAACGTCTATAGTGAAAATTGTTTATAAATTAATTCTAAATAAGAAATTGACTTGTTTGATTATCCAAAAATTGATTTCTTTGATTCTATGAGAATATAATTTCGTATCTTTTTAACTATTAGAAATTAAATTAAGAAATTAAATATTTAATATTCGTAAAAGGTTTCCTATGCATATTTATTTTCTATTTTTTATTTTTTTATTTATTTATTTATTATTATTATTATTTTTAACGGGTGTTACAAACATGGTACTCATGCGGCGCACTAGCCAGCACTTTTCCCAACACTCCATCCTGCCAGTGCCCACCGCCACGATATCTCGGGCAATGGCACGGCAACAACACGTTTCACACCGAGGAACCAATCCTCTGATGCTCAACGCGAACTCAGGAATCCGCCCGTAGCAACCAACGCTACGATCCTGAACCAGTGGGTTATGGGCCCACCACGCTTCCGCTGCGCACTCTGATCCACGCGCACAGCCGAGAAAGTAAACACCGCCCAACCAGCACTCATCCGTCCGGAACAGCGCCAGCACCCTCACACGACAAGGGAATGGGCACGACTTCTCACAGGCAACCACCCTGCCAAGACAAGGAGCACGTCTCGCACGGACTTCATGGCACACAAGGCCAACCAATCCGAACACACAATGCAAGACAACGATCCTTAGTCGAACGCAATCTCTCCAACCAAAGGAGAAACTAGCGCACTTTCGACCAACGGAAGAACTCCACGCTCGACCTGACCTCGAAGCTCGCGCACGCAGGAAACAGCACCATCCAGCACCAAGGAAAACCATCGCTTCCATCAGGTCAGCGCCTCCGACACACTCGGCGAGTGTCACGTCGGACCACAATCACAGCATCTCTCGATGCACCACCGCTGCAATTCCTCGAACTGCAACGCACCACACCAAGAGCCGCAACACGAGCCATAACGATAACCGCCGACACTCATCCTCGGGTCTCGAACTCACCGTGGAGCTTTCACATCTCAAGCCAACTCCAGGGCAAACACACACATCCACTGACAGAAACGCAAGAGCAAAGACTTACCGGGGCATCTCTGCCAAATCCTACCTCGAAATCCGCAGAACAATCGGGACCGACACGTCATTTCTGACGCAACAGAGAACGATAAGAACACCAGGCTCGACGAAACAGCAGCTCACCGAGAAGATATTCCGCTCACCGGAGCACACTTCTCGATCAGAACACCCGCTCTGCCACCTTAAACCACGACCTGAAAACCTCAGGGGCTGGATAAATCTCAAGCTGGAGTGGCCAAAACCGACAGCAGCTCCCTCAGAGCGCGCTCACGGCCACTTAACCACGAACAGTCCTCTCCAGCCACCTGACCACGCCACAGATTCCTCGAACGCAGCACCGCGAACTCACGCCTGCCAGCAACCTCTGCCCAACGTAGCACAACCAGGGCCACCACCGATGAGGGAGAAGGCTCTCGACCTCGATCCTTAGACCCCATGCTGGGACGAAAGCCGCGGACAGCAACCAGCTTCACAGCGCCGCACAGCGCACTCAAGCTCTCAAGCGAGAAACTAGGCGGAAAGCAAACACAAAACCCTAAGCCAGCTACCGACTGTACTGGACCTTACGGACTCTGATCACTGCAATATTTCGAATTCATATGTATGTCCACAACCACCGCTCTGATACCAGCTGTAACGACCCGAGAATCCGATTACCGGAAAGGCCCGATAATCCGAGACTCGAACCGCCGCCCACGAGCCGGGAGGGCTCGGAAGGGCTAAAAGGAGTGTGGAGGCACAAAGAAATAGGAAATAAAGCAGGACAATCCAACAATTAACAGAAATAAATAAATAACTACAGCTACAATAGAGTCCAGTCCAACAGAAAGTACAATCTAAAGTAGTAAAACGTACCACATGCCAAGTGAACACTCGGCCCGGCAAGCTGGCAACTGAGAACCTCCGCCCCGCACCCTCGAACCGCGAGGAAGAACCGCTACATCTGAAAAGCAGGGAATGCGTCTCCAAAATAGAGACTCAGCAGGGATCCCACGGAACCCCAAGCGGAAACAACGGCGGTAGCGGAAAGGAAGGCTACAAGAGCAACCGCAACAGTAGGAACAGTAAACCCGGTGGCCGGTCGAAACCCGGCACTACAACTACTCCTACTGTACCAGAAACACACCCCGATCTCGCAGTCGAGGCTCCCGAACTACACTAGTACCGCTTACCGAAGTAAAAACACACGGCAACCACGCCGTAGAGGCCTGTCCCCCGGACACAGCCTACCTGGACACGCTGTCCAAGGTGTAACTCCGACCATCTGATCGCGGATACCGCACAACAAGACGCAACCTCGGTAGAGCCACTAGCACTAGTCCCACGGCGCGAAAACTAACACACGCGCCACGATGAAACAACCGAACTCAACGGTCAACACGACCGAAAACCCGAAGGTCGAAGTCACGGAAACTGACAGTCTGTCACTCCCGACTCGACATGAGTACCTCCCACTAGAAGCGCAGCCGGTAGCATCCCCTGACGTCTTACACCGCACCGCAGGTGAACCGCCTGACGTGGTAGGTCCTACCCGAGGCGCGAACACCGTACAAGTAACCACAAACAAGTAACTAGCTGGGGTCACGCCCGTCGACGTGGGTCCAACCGCCCCCAACCACGTGTGCACACACAGACCATGCGTCCCAGGTCTGGCCTCTAACTGGTTTTCCCCTCAGTCGGACTCTGGCTGCAAGACGTGGGGCCTGACGGAAACCAATCTAAAAATCGTCTCTAAGGGTAAGCCCGTACACCACTCCCTGGTGCGACCAACACACGCGTACTGGTAGGCTACGACTAGTGGAGGGTCACTGAAGGAGTAGACTCTCAAGTCAATGGAAAACAACGTCCGCATCCGACGACATACGGGGACCACCCCACGTACCGGCCCCGTCGCACGGCGACCTCAGTCGGAGAAGAAACAGGACTCGCAGTCCACGGCCACGCACGCACCGTGCGCGAGAGTCGAGAAAACTCAAGTGGCGCTAAGCCACTAGACTCTGGACAGTCCTCTAGACGCACTACACCCAACGGTCCTTGAGTCACAAGACTCGGGGTCAAGACCGTTGTACGCAACAGCACAAGGCCGTCAATCTAGTCCAATCTCTAGGTCTAAAACCACGGTAGCACGAGTACCGAGACAGCTCACGAGTCGCCAAGACCACTCCCTCGAGAAGGGAATGCAAGGGACTAAGGCCACCCACACGGGCCACACGGAAAACACAGAAGCACGATTCCCAGGGCAGCACATAAGCCGCCACGACGATTTCCCATCTTCGAGCAAGCGGGAAACCTCCAACCCCCGGCCGGATAACTGGACTCGCAGTCCAAGGCCAAGCACATGGCCCACATGGGAATCGCCTTCCAAAGGAAACCCACGACATGCGGGGGAGACCCCACCTCACACCCACCGATGCACGGTGACTCGATCATGCGTAACACGAAAGCCCGGAACACGTGGGGTCACCCGGACCCACCACACCTACGGGCACGCTCATCGAGACAACACGGTCCCTCCCGACACCCCAAAAACACAGACACAGAACCCATGGGGTGTCCGGGATACTCACAAGCCCGGAGGTCGACCACTGGGTCACAACCGGGTCGACCGGAGACCAACACAACACAATCGGAACGCTAAAAGGTCACCTAGACCCTTAAGCTCTCGACACACAAAACGAGGTAAGTGGGATAACCTCTGGACACCCAAAGACATGGTCACGAAACTCCACGGGGTGTCCGAGACACTCACGAGACCTAAAGTCAACCACTGGGTCGCAACCGGGTCGACCGGAGGTCAAAACAGCGCAAACAGGAACCAGAACATGGTAGTGGTCACCTGGTGACCGCGACCAGATGGTAGCGGTCGACCGGCGACCGCGACCATGCTGTCACGGTCATCTCGCGACCGCGACCAGCCACGCGCAAGCCCGCTGGTAGCGGTCGCCCGAGGACCGCGACCAGATAGTAGCGGTCATCCCATGACCGCGACTAGACCAAAGCGGTCTATCGCACGACCGCGACGCTCGAAGGCCTCCTCGACCAAAACACAAAGGATGAACGCGGTTCTCCCAAGACCGCGACCAAACGGTAGCGGTTTCTGGTGGACCGCGACCATTTCGAAAAATCGGGAACGGCGGGAAAACCCCAAAAATCCACGCCATGCCCCCAAACATCCACGGATGAGGGGGAAAACATAGGGGAAGCTCCCCAACAACCCCTAGCATGCATCTATGGCCTCGGATCGGCCTAAAACGCAACGAATCGCTAGATCGGGCGATCACTCCCCAAAACATGATTTTCTCTAAAACGCCCCAAACGACCCGCTCGGCTCACCACGGCCTACGAAACTCGCGAGAAAGGAAGTGCACGAGCTAGGGGTCCATCACCCTACCTCCACCGAAGATTTCGTGCACCGTGGACGCCGATCCATGAAGAAAATGCCGTTGAAGCCTCGCCGCTCCACGAACTCACGGCCGAGCTTCACCGCGCCCTCGAGCCTCGATCCTCGACCCATCCTCGCCGTCCTCCTCGCCCGCATCGCCCCGCCGCGCCCCCGCCTCGGTCCGTCGGCCGCCGGAGAGGAGAGTGTGGGAGAAGAGAGAGAGTGAGAGTGAGAAATGAGAGGAAGAGAGAGGGTGGGGGGGTTATATAGGAAAATCCGGAAATTCGAAAAAATCCTGAAAAATAGAAAATCACACCCTCGCGATCCTCGGAACGCACCGATCACAATGGTACCACACTCGCCTAGGTGAACGGCCCGGTTCACCCGCAACGAGGTTCCGAAGGGAAAGTCGAAACCCACGCCGGGAATCGGAAAACACACGCGGAAAAGGCCGCGGAACGCCTCCGGACCTCCGAAACGACTCCGGATCGCGCTGATCCGAACACGAAAGATGTCCGAAACGAAATTTCGGACACAACAGAGTCGGACGCTCCGAGAAACCAGATCCGGGACCCACGAACGAGGATCCGAAAAACCTGGGGCATTACAGCCTACACTGTAGCAGACCGAGCACTATAGCAGTCCGAGCTAAAGTTGGAGAAGGCCGTGCTATTGTAGCAACCCGAGCCTGAAGAGAGTAATATAGCATGGCTGAGCACTGTAGCAGACCGAGCACTGTAGCAGTCCGAGCTAAAGTTGGAGAAGGTCGTGCTATTGTAGCAACCGAGCATGAAGAGAGCAATATAGCATGGCCGAGCACTGTAGCAGACCGAGCACTGTAGGAGTCCAAGCACTGTAGCAGGCCGAGCTAAAGTTGAAGAAGGTCGTGCCACTGCAGCAACTGAGCCTGAAGAAAATCAAGCTACTGTGATAAACCGAGCAAGGCTTGTAAGGGTGAGAAATAGGTGTTAAAAGGGTGAAAATGTATGGACAATGGTGTCACATCCTCGTTACGATGCTCTGTTTCACCCGAACACAGAGCATTGAATGCTCGTGTCTCAAGCTCGCGCTCCAGTCAATAGCGTAGTGGTACCAGGCCATCAACGTCAACCTCGGCCAACTCGGTGAAGACACGTTAGCTACCTTTGCAATCCCTACGCACAGTCCATTAAATGGCCCCAGACGTGTGAAAAGTGAAGAGAAGAAGAAGAAGGCGAGGCCTTTGAATGATCCAACCTCCACTCTATATAAGGGGGGGGGGGGCTGGCTCTCTCTAAGAGAGGAGGAGAAGAGAAGAGAGACGAATATATCTGTGACGGGGGCGGGAGCTCCAGGGAAGACAGAAGAAAATAAGAGAAGAAGAGCCTGCTACTCAGTCTTGCTCCCGCTGAGTGAAGAGAGAAGAGAAGAAGAGAAGAAGAGGGGTGGGTGAGAGGGAAGTGAAGCTCGGGAGGAGAGGAGTCAATGCTCTGTTCCCCTCCCATCATTGTATCTTGTTCCCCTCCATTCTTCATTTGATTTCTTGTGATGTATTAGCCCTTTGGGCCACTTCTCCTTTTTTGCAAGAATAAAAGAAAGGTTTGTTAACTTTCGTTGCTGACTCGTTTGCTTCCCTGATTCCCTCTTCCTTCATTTGGTGACACCTCCTTTAGCCTTGAATCGGTGACACCCAAACAACCCCGGTCTGGCACACTTGCCATCTTTTCTTATCCAGTGCACTCCCAGCTGTGGATGCACTTTTAGTTCGTTTATTATGCTCGGCCTCTTCGGGAATGGTTGATTCGTCTATTAAGTGCGTGGGCGTGCCAGTCACAAAGTGACAATTTATTCGGGCTCCGAAGAGCCCATGGTGCGCTCGATCTGACTCGGTCAGACGATTGTGTGGTTCGTGTCGGGACCAAAACCTGCCGCGCCATAAAGGTCACGGCGTCATTTACATCCCCCATACGAGGGAACACCCTTGATTAATCGTCGGGATTCAGGGCCTCATGGCTAGAAAATTAATTGCATGGAAAGGCCTATTAGGGAGCATTGAAATCCACGTATGAGGGTGAGAAGAAAGCATTCGCGGTCATGTCGGTCATGTGCTGACCATTTAATATTCGGACGAATGTTCGGCTCGGGAAAAGTGCAATCGTCGCGGGAAAACCGGAGCATATGTATGCCGGGATATGGCAATTTATTGTTCAGAAGAACGGAAAACGTTCGGCTAAACCTCGGTCAGAGCGGTCAGAAACCAGTAAATCTGTTGGCCCGGTGCAAGAGCAAGCTGCGACCATACTGCGGTGGGCCCCCCGTGGTCGAAACAAGACTTGCATGAGCGTCATTAATATTTCCGGTGCCAAGGGGCAACGAGGGAATATCCCTTGAATCGGCTGAAAAGCCTTGTGTCTAGGGAAGCGGACGTTCGAAACGTGTCGGTCATTCGGGAGACCGTTTAATATTCGGACGGGAGTCCGGCTTGAGAATATTGTAATCGTCGCGGGAGGACCTGGAACATATGCATGCCGGGATACGGCAAGTTTATTATTCTGAGACACCGAAAACATTAGGTTAAATCTCGGTTAGTGTAGCAGGAAACTAGCGAATTTATTGGCCCGGTGCGAGATTGAGTCGGGACCATACCGGGGGCGCCTCCCGCGGTCCAAACGGGGCTTGCGTGGGCATCATTAATGTTCCTGGTGCTGGAGGGCAACGGGGAAGAGTCCCGGGACTAGATTCTGAAACTAAAACATGTTCGAAGGAAGCGAGCTATAGGCCGAGGGTGTGGGTCAGATAATGACCATAATCGGGATGGACCCGAGGTCCAAGCACAGCCCACAAAGGCCTTATTGATATTCCCGTGTATAGGGTCCAGGGATGACAGGAGCCATCTCGTTCTATTCAAATTTCTGTCGGTCACTTGCGGACCACTTGATATTCGGACAAGGGTCCATATTGAAGGTGCGACGTAGATAAGAACAATCCCGTACAAATGTATGTCGAGTTTGCGGCAATTTCAATGAAAGGGCGGGAACAAATCTCGATAGAGTGAATCCGATTTGACGAGCTATCGGCCCGGAGCAATACTGGGTCACGACCACGTCGGGGTAGGTGCCGTCGGCCATATCGGTCATGTTCGGACACAGGTCCGTAATAGAAACGCGGCAGAAATCGAGGTGAACCCGTTCAAATATCTGCCGAACGTGTGGCACTTTTAGTAGTGGCTCGGAAGGGATCCGGCCCGAGAAACGAGTCCGGTTTAATCGGAGTATTGGCCCGAGACTAGGTCGGGGCCTGGCCATGTCGGGATAGTTCCCAAGACTCGGGCCCGGCTTGAGAGGGCGGCATTATTGTTCCTTCAGTGCCGGGTCGTGGGAGAGACGGGGCTGCGATGTGGAATTAGTAATACCTTATATTGTTTTATCATTATTGTTCTTATTACTCCGTTGCTTATCCCTCTTTCCGTATCTGTTCCGGGTGCTTTCCCTCATCTTGTTTACTGTCATTATTACATTTATTATTATTATTATTATTGTCACTTATTTCATTCATTTCATTCATTTTTTTATACGGATCTGTTCAGGCTTATTTACTCATCATGTTTTTTACTATCTTGTTAGTGCTGCCATTATATGCCCATATGTACATATATACATGTATTTTTTTCTTTGGGGGGAGAGTTGGCCCTTGGCGGGTTAAAAAGGGGGCTAAAGGGGGTGTACCGCTGAAGAAAGGTGGGCAGAAAAGTGTGCATATGCAATGCAGGGAAAGAGGAGATCACGGATCTCCTGGCTTCAGATCCGGGCGGTGTACCAGGCACTGCCCGACTACCAGAGGGAGAGACTTGCCGAGATGGGATTCGCCGAGGTGCTCAGCATCGAGGTGATCCGGATGGATACGCCACTGCTATACGCACTTCATGAGAGATGGGACCCGATCAGCCGTGCTTTCATCTTCCCGTGGGGCCACATGATCCCCACATTGGAAGACATAGCGAGGATTACAGGATTAAGAGTCCACGGCTCCGCAGTGACAGGATGGACGTACGGGGACTACCGGGAGATAGCGCAGCAGCTGCTGGGGTTGGACCTGATCAGGCCGGGTCAGTCCTCTTCCCAGCTCGCGAGATCGGTGCTGCAGGAAAGTTTGGGATTGAGGGGAGCGGCAATCACCGTAGGAGAGTTGCCGGAAGAGCATCTGGGCAGGGTGATTGACCAGGTGCGCCCTCGCGTGGCGGCAGAGGCAGGGGCAGAGGGAGATAGAGTGCTCAGGCGCTTCCTGATGCTACTGTTCGGGAAGCTCCTGTTCGCGACTCGGGCAGATGTCATCAGCTGCAGATTGCTGCCGCTGCTAGAGGATCTGGGCAGAGTGAGGAAGTATGCATGGGGGGCAGCGGTACTAGCATTCCTGTTCGACTCCCTGAGCACCACGGACCGGCAGACCATGCTGGGCGGCTTCTCGCCTTTCCTACAGGTAAATGCATTTTAAATGCTTTCTACTATGCCATGTTTATGCAATGCAGTGATTTATGCAAAATGTCTTATGCAAATGATTCGACTGACTTGATCTCTAAATGCAGGTCTGGAGCTACATGTACCTCCCGGGCATTGGGAGAGGTACATTACTCCATCCCGGCCTCATACCAATCGCGAGGCGATGGTCGGTGGCGAGGGACACGGGATCGATCCTCAGATTGACCCGGACGATCCAGGACGACCTGGACGCCTACCCACACACATCGGTAAGCCCGAGACTCAAAATGATTTCTATATGCTTCTATATGCTGACAAATGCTGACAAATGAATGAAATGAATGAAATGCTTTCAGGTGAGATGGACCCCGTACCGCAGCGAGGGCTACACAGGACAGCCGTGGGTGGAGGCGTCCTTATCGTACCGGGGGCGAGACATATGGTTGCATTGCATCCATATCATCGAGCCTCTGCACTACAGGCTGATCCTGCGGACTCGGGGACTACACCAGCCCGAGGTGGCCTTTCCACATCGCAACGATGACCGCCCAGGCAAGTCGGCGAGGGGCATCAGTGGGAGTGTGGATTGGCGCGCCCGGAAGGCGAAGTACGTCCTCGACTGGAGGCAGCGAGGCAGGGCCGTGAAAGAGCGGGACGAGAGCGACGAGGCCTACCTGAAGGCCTTCGCTCGACACTACGGCGACCGGGTATACCGAGGTACCCGACGACCGGTATGCAATTCTAAACTAAGAAACTCTTTCTTATATGATGCAATGTGGAGGTGACATGCTGGCTTATGCTTTCTACATGCAGCTCGATCCTGAGGGGCGGATAGCTGAGCTAGAGGGACTACTCCACTCTACCATCCTGCAGCGGGATGAGTACCGGACTGCTCTGGAGCTCCTGGTGAGATTCTAAATGCTCATGATATGACTATGATTATGCATGATGCTAATGCTTCGGCTATGACAATGCAGCGGGCAGAGGGAGCTCAACGAGCCGGACCGGATGCCCCATCGTCGTCCTCGCAGCCTGCGGGAGACAGGGCTGGGCGAGATGCTGATTTTGCTCGGGCGGTCGCCCGGGCCGAGGAGGCGGAGGCCACCCTCGCGGAGCGGGTAAGATACTTACATGCTTTTTGATTATGCTTATGCTAATTAAATTTATACGACTAACCTATATACAATGCAATGCAATCTACAGGCGATAGAGCTGGCAGCGGCAGTGGCGGAGGCCACTCAGGCGAGGGCAGAGGTAGAGAGGAGCCGGGCCGAGACTGATCGAGCTCGAGCAGAGACGGAGCTCGTGCGGGCAGAGATAGCCCGACTGAGAGCGGAGACCCCTCGTCATGCGGACGACGTGGAGATGGAGCGACTTCGGGCAGATTTAGCACGGGCGCAGGCCGAGGTGAAGGACCTTCGCCTTGGGACCGCGGATCTTGATCGCTACCGGACCGAGGCACGGGAGACGCGACGCCAGATCTTCACACTGAAGATCAGGCTGCAGACCATGGAGCAGACGGTCCGGATGCTAGGCCGGGCACCAGAGCGGAGTTCTTCCCGGAGCGGGGCTCATAGGAGTGCTGCCCCTAGTGGCTCGGTTGGGGATTTCCTAGTTAGTTCCGCCGGCCAACAGAGAAATGAGAGGGCGGAGAGAGGACAGCAGGAGGAGAGTGCTTCCATAGCACCGCCACCTCCGAGGAGACCAGAGGATGGGGAGGATGAGGGTGGCCCAGCGGATAAGCCGGCCGAATGATGCCTTTTCTTATGTTTTCTTTTTATTTGTATAGAATCTTTGGTTAAAAATGGAATGAAATTATCTTTTTCATTTTTCTGTTTTAATTTGATGCGAGCGTGAATGGATGAATGAGATGTACAGGATGGATGAAATGTGGATGAATGAATGAGATGTATGCCGGAATGTATGTATGAAAATGGGAAGAAGATGAGGTGTATAAATGTGAAAGACCGCCAGGTCTAGTCAAGGATTAAAGGAATAGCTTGAACCCAGCAGCAGAGAAAGTGACGGTCCAAGATCTGACCGTCATAATCAAGCGACGCTCTGGTGAGAGACCGTTAATCATCAGAGGCCCACACGGGCTGTGGGGCTTCAGGATAAACGACGGCCAATGGATGGTGCGTCAGAGACAGATAACGGCCAAGGCTCAGACCGTTGATCATGGCAGAACGTTAGTTGGGCAGGGCAACTAGCAGGAAAATGTGACGGTCCGAAGGGGATGCGTCAGAATCAAGAGACGGTCAGAAGTAAGACCGTCAGGAAGCGTTTTAGCCCAGAAGAGAAAGAACCAAGTGGCTGAGAATGTGACGGCTCAGGGATAGAGCGTTACAGAAAGCGACGGTAGACCATACGGCCGTTACTCTCCACAGAACATGATCCGGGGAACTGAAACCCACAGAGAATGCGACGGTCGAGTGATGGCGCGTTAGAGTGGAGTGACGGCCATGCGATGGACCGTTAGAGTCTGGGTCGCAATCCGAATCGGATTGAGTCGAGATAACTAAAACCCGAGGTTTAGCCACTTAAATCACCGCTAGGACTTATCCTAATTGAAGATAAAGCCTTCTAGCCCGGGTCTTACCCTTCCAACGTTAAATACAAGCCTTGGCAACTTAAAACCTTAATCAAAATCGCAGTTTTGCTAAAACCTCTGTTCTAGGGTTTGAAGAGCCCTCTCTAAAGGGCAGAAAACATGATGAAGAGGAGCTTCGAGGTGATGGCTATGGAGGAGAAAGCCCACACCGGCCCTAAAGCTGCAAGGAAGGAACATGGAGAGCTCCAACGGCTAACCTCAATCCCCAAGCATCTAAGCTCTAATGTCCAAAGGGTGGTAAGCTTGCATGACTTCATCCAAAGTTCAGATTTTTTTTTGCTGCACTTTAATTTTCTTCATAACCTTCCTTCTTCTTTTCTTCTTCAAGCCTCTTCCTGGCCCAAGGTGTTACTCCAACCTGAAGTGGGTGGCTCCCATGGTAAAGGCACTCTCTTTAGAGGTGGTATCAATCCTCAAAGCGTGGCACCTCCAACCCCTCTTGGTTCTAGGCAAAAACTTTCAGAAATTGTCTTTAGACTGGCCATGCCTTTCAGCCCTTGTGGAACTATGGCATCCACAAACTCATACCTTCATCTTCCCTTCCTTTGAAGCAACCGTCCTATTGGAGGAGGTAGAGACCTACCTAGCCCTTCCTAAGACTAAGGTGGGGGATGAGGATCGGGTTTGCTATACAATAGAACCTATTGATCCGTCCTTGATCTTAAGCGACTTCATTCATAACCCAAAGGACGTGCGGACCATGATCAGCCCGCGCCACATTCACTTGATCCCTATGGCACAATGGATAGTGTCTCACTGTAAAAACAAGTGGGAGAGACACGAAGCAATAGCCAAGGCGGCAGCGGTTTGCTTGTGCGGGGTCTTCCTTTTCTCCACAACCGACCACCTCTTAGATATCCAAAATCTTAGCATTATTAGCGGACTGTGGCGGGGTATGTCTATTTCTCAAGCGGTCCTCTCATACCTCTATGAAGGACTAAGCTCGGCTTGCCTTGGAGGGCCTTTGTTCGGTTCCATGATACTCCTTGAGTGTTGGATAGGAGTGAGAATCAAATTCCTTCCCAAGGAAGATATAACTTCGGCGAGCCGGATCTTTGGGAGCCACCCCCTCTTCTTCATTGGAGGGGCTTTTGGATATTCTTCTCATGTTGAATGCAGGACGGCGGATAAGAAAACGCGTGATGAATGGCGCCTCTTCTTCAATGCTTTGCCTCTTGAAAGGTTCATCATGCGACCAAGCGTTCTTCGAAGCATTCTTCTTAAAATACCGCGGCGTCAAGGCCTGGACCTCCAGCTGGTTGGAAACACTACCATGGCGATCTACAACCCGCACCGATGCCACCTTCAGATCGGATTACCTCGAATCAGTGTTTCTGCACTATCGCACTACCCTCCCCTCCTACCTAGGAAGATGGGGACCGAGGAAGATGAAAGAGCGATCCGGAACGCGCTGACCATGTGGGAGATCAGCAAGGTGCGCCCGTGGCAGGCAGAAGTTGAAGAAAATGACGAAACACGCCGAGATTACTTGAAAGAGTTGAGAAGAATCCGCCCTCTTGCGGATAAGAAGTTGAATGTACTTTGATTTTCCTTTGTTTATGAAAGATGTTATGAGATTGCCACTCAGAACTTGGTTTATCATGAATTACATTTTATTAAGCTTGCTTGAATGAGATGAGATTGCCTCAATTGAAAGAACTTGAGTTGTGTGCTTTGGAAGATTAGATTGATGTGAATAATCAGAGTTTCTGGGGGGAGTAACGGATGTACTCTGGGGCGCTATTTGGAAACGACGGTCTGAAGTAGGCCGTCATAAGGGAAGTAACAGGAACTCAATCTCTGAAGGAGGTGACGGATGGATCTTGGGCCGTTATTTCAAAGTAACGGTATGTTCCCAGACCGTCATGATGATGGTTTAATTGAAAGGAAGAAGGCCCACGCCTGAAGGAAGTGACGGTCCGAGATGGGCCCGTTACATGACTTTAACGGTCTGATGCTGGCGCGTTACACACCTGAACCTGCATAGTTGTGAGCTTTTACCTTTGGGCTTGCCCCTGTACTCTGCACACACTTAGACATGGAACAAGTTAGATCCGTTCTTAGACTCAACCCCTTGCCTCGAAGCAAGTTAGATAATGACCGTTTCTTGATATTTGGTCAAGGGGTGGAGCCTTATTAAATAGGCGAAAACATAATGAAAATGCGATGCATGTTATGCAGATGATGGAAGTATTGAATGCTTTTGAAAAGATTTGATTTGTTTGGATTTTTTTTGAAATATTTGATGTTTTTGGATTTTGAAAATATTTGATTGTTTTTAGATTTTGAAACATATTTGATGTTTTTGGATTTTGAAACATATTTGATGTTTTTGGATTTTGAAACACCAGTGCCTTTCTAGCAACACGAGACCTCCCTTGTTTTTAGCTTGAGTCTCGAGACCGGCGTGCAAATAGTGTGACAACCCCTGGCCGAGACCTGATCATCGTGACGGTGTTTTTACCAAAGCCATACCTAGGGTACTCGTCTCAGTCCTAAAAAGAAAAAGGAATATGGGGGTAAGCTTAGGCCAGATATGGAAGTTTTTAGAACTTGATTCCCTCACCGTACAACCTTATTAGAGATTTGGTCTGTTGTGCCGGGGCTCTTTTATGTCCGTCATCGAACCTTTATCCACTTAGGTATGCATGCGACCGGGCTCATAACGTCCCGCGGGGAACTGTACTGCCACTCTTGTCATGCCTAATTTCTTTTCTTTTGGAGCTTTTGAGAATTCATTCACAGACCTTGAGGTGATGTTTTTTTGATTTCATGGTAAAGAGCACTCCTTTGCTTTTCTTTTCTTTACTTTCTTGTGGAGTCAGGTCATAACGGACTTGCCCCTATTTGAGACCTCTTCTCGTTAGGGAGTTTGGATCGGTTGTCTCCTTCTTATTTACTCCTTGCCCCTGGATGCAGCCGAAGAATGAAACGTACAGGGACTTTGACTTTCCCCCAAAGCATGGCCGAGGAAAAACGGTGTCTTTTTAAGCAAGGAACCCGACCAGGGGCGTCGTGTAGTGTGTGTTTGCCTTACTCAAGACTCTCTTTTGAAGATAGGGAGGCATTTCTTATTGCCGGAAAAGTACATGGTTTAGATTTTTAAGGAAAGAAACGCTTAAGATACAACCCATTCCACGGGTGAGAGAGCTCCTCACCTTCCGCGTTGATTAGACGATAAGCATTCCCTGAATAAGCTTCTTTTATTACAAACGGTCCTTCCCAGTTAGGTTGCAATTTAGACCTAGGACCTGCAGACCGAATGAATTTGCGTTTCAAAACCATTTCACCCTTGCAAAATTTTCGTTCAATTACCTTCTTTTGAAAATAACGCGAAACTCTCTTTTGATAAACAGATACGTGATCGGCCGCATTCATCCTCTTCTCATCTAGGAGTTCCAGTTGGATCAGCAACGCCTCTCGACGTTCATCGAGATTAAGTTCCTTATCGAGCTGTACTCTGAGTGAAGGGATTAAGATCTCATATGGGAGCACCGCCTCCATCCCGTAGGTTAGAGAATAGGGAGTTTGTCCCGTAGGAGTACGGACGGAGGTGCGGTAAGCCCACAGAGCTTCCACCAATCTTTCAGGCCAATCAGAAAATTTGTGTGCTTCACATGTTTTCTTAATGATTTTAAGAAGAGTTTTATTAGTGGCTTCGGCTTGACCGTTGCCTTGAGGGTAATATGGTGATGAATGATGCAATGTAATTTTGAATTTCTTACAGAGGTCTTTAAGCTCCTGGGAGACAAACTGGGGCCCGTTGTCGGTGATGATGCTGCTTGGCACTCCGAACCGCGAGATGATATTCTTCATGATGAAGCGGCACACCGTTGTAGCTTTGATCTCTGCGTACGCCTCGGCTTCGGCCCATTTGGTGAAGTACTCAGTTGCTGTGAGAATGAAGGATTTCTGCTTGATCTGAGAATTAGGATCACCGAGTGGGCCGACGACGTCGAAAGCCCACATAGAGAATGGCCAAGGAGCAGTCATAGGATGAAGAGATGAAGCTGGAGAGTGGATTTTATCAGCATGGAGTTGGCATTTAAGACACCTCCGGACATAGAGGGAGCAATCTTCCTCCAGAGTGGGCCAATAGTAGCCCTGCCTAAGAATCTTCTTTGCTAGAGCCTGGCCATTGACATGACCTCCACACTCGCTAGAATGTGCTGCTTCTGCTACTTTCCAAGCTTCCACATCATCTAGGCATCTCATGAGCATTCCGTTAGTAGCGCGCCTGTATAGTTCTCCTGCAATGATAGTGTACTTTGCGGCGGCTCTTCTTATTGCTTTGCGCTGCTCAGCTCTTGCCCCTTCTGGGAATGCCCCTTCTTTGCAAAATAACTCGATTTCATGGTACCAAGGTAATTCTTCCTCATCCAAAATTTCCTCTAGTTCTGCTAATGATACCTCCTTGAGATCTTCCTTTTCAGCTCTCACTTCTGCAGACTTCCTAAGGTTGGTGAACCAAGGATCCTGGAGAGAGGGTGCGTCCATCCTCTGGACGACGACGGTCTCAGTACTACGACTGAGAGGGAAGGATAAGGAGGAGGCCAGAGATGCCAATGCATCCGCCAGAATGTTCAGAGAACGGGGAGTATGGATATAGATTAGCTTGCGGAATCGCTTAGCGATGAGCGTGACCAAATCTTGGTAGGGTTTGAGCTTGGGGTCACGGGTACGGTAAGTGGACAGAACTTGCCGTAAGACGAGCTGAGAGTCTCCTATGATGTTTAAATAACGCGCGCCTAAGAGATAGGCGTGCTTCAAGCCGGCCAGGAGAGCCTCATACTCAGCGATGTTGTTGGTAGCAGGAAATCGAAGTTGATAAGCGAAGGGGATGGTTACTCCCTCAGGAGTAAGCAGGACAGCACCGATCCCTTGGCCCTGTGAGTTAAGCGCACCATCAAAATGCAGAGACCAGAAGGGATGCTGAGAAAGGACAGAGAGATGCTCATCAGGGAAATCGTCCTGAATAGAGTCGGTGTGAGGAATAGGGAGATGTGCAAGATGCTCAGCGATGGCATATCCTTTGACTGCCTTCTGAACGACAAAGGTGATATCGAATTGAGAGAGGAAGCTCTGCCAGCGAGCTAACCTACTAGAAAGAACGGGCTTTTCTAAGAGATAACGGATCGGGTCCATTCTAGAGATCAGCCTAACTGGGTGGGCGAGAAAGTAATGTTTAAGCTTCTGAACTACCCACACTAAGGCGGCACAAGTCTTCTCCATAGCGGTGTACCTGGATTCAGCTGGATTAAACAACCGAGAAAGATAGTACGCAGCCCGCTCTTTTCCTTCATCATCCACTTGTGCTAAAACTGCCCCTAGGGAGTCCTCAATGACCGAGATGTATAGGATCAGGGGTTTCCCAGGGACAGGAGGTTGCAAAACCGGGGGATTGGATAGATATTCCTTGAGGTCCTCATAGGCCTTTTGACAATCTTGATTCCATTCGAACTTGACCCCTGCCTTGAGCAATTCATAAAACGGACGGCACCTTTGAGAATGCTGGGATATGAATCTTCTAATGAATTGCAATCTACCAATCAGTCCTCGAAGTTCCGTAATGTTCTTCGGCGGAGGCATATCCATGACGGCCTGTGCTTTGTTAGGATCAATCTGGATCCCCCGTTTGCTCACTATGAAACCTAGCAGCTTCCCCGAGGAGACTCCGAATACGCACTTCTTCGGATTCATCTTTAGCTTGTACTCCCTGGCTCTCTGCAGCACTTTAGCCAAAATAGAGGGGTGTTCTTCTTTTGATCTTGACTTCACCAAAATGTCATCCACATAAGCTTCCATATAGACGTGCATCATGTCGTGGAAGATAGCCATCATCGCCCTTTGATAGGTGGCGCCTGCGTTCTTTAATCCAAAAGGCATAACTACATAGCAGTATGTGCCCCAGGGCGTGGTGAAGGAAGTTTTCTCTTGATCTTCAGGAGCGAGACGGATCTGATTATAGCCTGAGTACCCATCCATGAATGATAGAGCTTCGTACCCGGCAGTGTTATCAACAAGGACGTCTATATGAGGCAGCGGGAAATCATCTTTAGGACACGCTTTGTTAAGGTCCCTGAAATCAATGCATATGCGCACTTTTCCATCCTTCTTGAGAACAGGGACTATGTTTGCCACCCACTGAGGGTATAAAACTACTCTGACGAACTTGGCCTTGTAAAGTTTGTCGACCTCTTCCTTAATCCGCAAGGCCATGTGGGGGTGAAATCTTCTCGACCTTTGTTTAACAGGTGTTGCCCCTGGTTTAAGCACGAGTCGGTGTTCCACTAAGGAGGGGTCAAGACCTGGCATGTCCTCATAAGACCAGGCGAAAGAATCGCTATACTCCCTCAGTACCTTAATTAGATCCTCTTCTACCTGTGGAGGGAGATTAGCTGAAATATTGATGGGCCTTGGATCTTCTTCTGTTCCCAAGTTGATTTCCTTTGTAGGTTCATCCACTGCCGTCGACGGCTGGTCGAATCTCTTCAGTCCCTTTGCATATAAGTCGGCAGTGTCCTCTACATCGCTGTCTTCATCAATTGGGTCTTTCTCATCCAGCACTTCATAGACGCCTAATCCGTCATCGCTCCACACCCCTTCTATTTCTTCTTCATCTTCAATCGCAATCGCCGTGGCGACGAATTCTGGGCACTTCAAAAGAGCATGACACCGCTGAGCTAGATCTTGCAAGAACCTATCAGGAATAGATCGGGAAGGATGCGCAAGCGAGCGTGGCTCAGGAGGGGAAGGGTTGAACGACCTAGAACAAGACCCTACTTCTTTAGACCTAACTGACTCTACTTCTCTAGACTCGCTAGACCCTAACTCTGACCTGGGAGAGAGGAAGCTTAATGGAAGGGAAGGAGCAGGGGACTCGTGCCCCTGGGAGGAGGAGGATGGAGACAGGATAGCATAATCTTCCACTGAAATCTCCGTTTCAAATTTGACGTTTTTTTTTTGGAGATCAGTGGAGACCACGTAGCACGACGGAGGAGGCGGGAGCTGCATAGGGAACAGCTCAGGAAAGATGCAATCGAAGAAAAGATCACAAGAGGAGGAACCCCACATCTCGTGGATTTGAGAGTTAAAAAACGGAGGGATGGGGAAAGCAGGCAGATTAATGGGGCAGCGAGGCCCATAAGCAGGAGGATTGATCGGAATCTGGAATGGATCACTGAAGGATGGATTGATCATAATCGGAGGAGGACGGGGTACAAACCCCTTCAGCTGGATCATGCACTGAAAATGAGAGGGAGATAGAGAAAGGGCAATCAGCGAGCTCCCTTCTTTCTTTGAACCATTACCAGGCCGCTTCTTCGGCCTCCACTGCATGAGCTGATCCTTCTGTGGCTTCTGGCTGCCTCTTTCACAAAACAGCCCCTGGAGAGCCCAGCTGTAGTCGATCACATCGTCACTTAGCCCCCTTGGCAACGGGGGTGGACTGGCGACTGGACAAACCGTGTCGGTTTCTGACTGGACTGGCTTCGCAGCTAACGTGCCCGGCTGTGGGGGCCCTCTGACAAAATGCTGACGGTAATCCCAGGTAAGCGGCCCAGAGTCACCCATCATTGATAATGCTGTCTCCTTGTAACCGAGACCTCGTCTGCCCATTTTTCTTCCTTTTGGTATGGGCTTGGTCATCCCTTGCAGCTGTGCACCGAGGCCTCTCCCCGGTTGATAGCCCAGTTTCAATATAATGTTCCACCCCTTTGAATCTCGAATCTGCGGCTTTGCCTTGATATTGACCGGGGTAGTGACGGGCCTAGGAGTGGTGTACGCCCAAGGAAAGTTTAGGTCCAGCACTGATAGCACGGGCCGGCTGCTTGGCCAGAGAGTAGGAAGAATCTGTTCAGAGATGGCCTTCACTGACTGTACCGTGGATAAACTTTTAACTTTGACGACCCTCCCTTGAAAAGGGAATTTAATGCATTGGTGCGCAGTAGAGGGCACGGCGCCAAGTGTGTCGATCCAGGGACGACCCAAGATAGCCTTGAACATAGGGTCGATATCAAGTACATAGAATTCTACAGCCATGGAAAGAGGCCCGAGCTCAGCCTGAATAGTGACTACCCCGTGACATGCCCGCCTTGAGTTGTCGTATGCTGCTATAGTGGTGGGGGTAGACCGTAGTAACTCCTCAGATATATTGCAGGCTCGGAGAGTGCTGAGGGGGCAGACATTAATTGAGGCCCCAGTGTCGACCAGTGCTGCTTCAACGTCGACTTTGTTCAAAGTAATTGTTATGCAGAGCGGCATTTGCCGAGCCCCCGGAGGTGCAAGCTCGGTCTCAGAGAATGTGATTGCCGGCCCTTTAGAGATAGTTGCTAGTGCCGTTGGTAGACTGTCGACTGCCATGTCTTCACTAACCATGACCTTCTGCAAAAAATCCCTCAGTGCATCTTGATGGAGAGTGGACCTTTTGATTAACTCCAGCACAGATATCTTGGCGGGTACCCGATCTAGATGATGCAGTAAATCATATTGAGTCCCCGGTAACGGTTCAGCTTCCTCTTGTTCGGCCACCGGTTGGGAAGACTGGGGATTGCTAGTAGTGGCGTAGTTCCGATGGAACATCTTCCCGCTCCTTAGAGCACAATTTGCCGCGGCATCGGGGGATAGTATGATGGGCCCTGCGGGGCGAATGAGTGGAATAGGTGGCGTGGGGGAGGCAGTTTGGTAAAGCGGAGGGTTGGTGAAGTTAATGGGGGATGCGCGGATGATAGGTGAAGGATTGGTGGGTGGTAGGGTGGTGATGGATGTGGGTGCTGGCGAAGGCAGGGTGAATGGATGGGTAAGGATAGGTGCGGGATTGGATGGTGGTGTGATGACGGTGACGGGGGTTGGCGAAGGATACGACGGGATGGTGAGCGGAGCGGGTGTGAATGGTGGGATGAGTGGAGAGGGTGTTGGTTGGGTAGGGAGGATGAAGGAAGGTTTGTGGTGGAAGGCCATGACCTGTGGTGCGGCGCCATCATCATCAAATGACCACCCAGCGTTGGAGGCCGGTGGTTGGACTACATTAACTTGTGCTGGTGCTGGCGGCTGCTGCGGAGGAGCGGGTTGATGGTTTGGCATCGGATTCTGATGGATGCCCAGATCTTGTGCTTGCTGCGGTGGCTGCTGTTGTGGCGGCTGCTGCGGCTGCGGTGCTGGATGCTGCTGCACTTGCTGCCCCTGCGGCTGCCTTCTCTTCTCTTTGATCTCCATAATGGCCCTATGCATCTCGGCCCAGTCTATTCTCTGTCCTTCGTGTAAGTCGTACACGAGATCTCGGAAGTGAAAGCATCCTTCTATAGTGTGACCCGGCTGCCGATGGAACATGCAATACTTAGTTTGATCAACAGCTGGGTTCCAGACAGTCTTTTCTGGAGGAAGTTGAATTGCATTTACTGCCATGAGCGCTGAGAATATGTCGGTAAGTGTCTCTGGCAATGGAGGATACTGGGCTCTTCTGGGAGCCGGGCGCTTGCTGTTGGGATTATTATTGTTGTAGCCGCCGGGTGGAGGGACGTTATGGTATTGCGGTGATGGTGGTGGTTGTTGTGGTGCGGTGAAGGTGTTTTGCGGGATGGTGAAGGTAGGCGGAGGGTTTTGTGGAGTGTTTTGAAAGTGTTGCGGAGCGGAGTTTTGCGGATTGCGGGGGCTTTGGTTGTAGCGGAATGGTGCGGCTTGGTAGGGAAAAGCAACAGCTTGTACTTGCTCATTTGTCTGGACTCCTTCGGTAACCGGCCCCTGTGGTTTCTTATGGTACTTGGGCTTTTGGTTTTCAAAAAGAGAATGGATAGGGGAGTCCTTAAACTGAGTTTGTATAAATCGCGCCCGGCTATACAGTTGATGCATATTGGCTATATCGTTCATTGCCAGGATGTTCTTGAAGGTGGGCGTAGCATTTGAAATTAGCAGTTTAACTTTTTCTTCCTCTGGAATATGGCCGGGCACCCTGGCGGCCATCTGCCTCCATCTATCTGCATAAGTTGCGAATTCCTCATCCGACTTCATTTTCTCGGCCACCAGATCTGTGAATGAATATTCCGGGCCGACCCGGTCTTGGAACCGCTGAATAAACTTGTCCTTGACCACTTTGAAGCTCTCGGCCTCTTCTAGGGGCAGAGAATAAAACCATTCCAGAGCAACGCCATCCAATGATCGGCGGAATAGGTACGCCATAAGGCGATCATCATATTGGAACTGCGCCGATTCATACAGAAAATCCCTCACATGGATGAAGGGATTGCTGTTCCCATCATACTTACGGTAGTTGGGGAGCTCAGACTGCGGAGGGAAACGGATGTTCTGGAAGCTTGGGACGGGAATATCAGCCAAGGATTGTGGGCCCACCTTCTTCTGGAGAAAATCAAGCTGTTGCTGCATGGCGGCCCACTTATTAAGCAAATCCTGCTCTCGAGAGGGAGCAGGGGCAGTGAAGGGAGTTGATTGTATCTGGTGAGCAGAAGGAATGGCGGTTGCCGAGGGCGGGAGCCCATAGGAAGGAGCAGAAGGATAACTAGTGGAATTAGGGGGGCCGTAAGAAGAATACTGGGCCTGAGATAGACCCGGATTGGAGTGAAATTGGGCCACCCCGTGCTGTTGGGGCAAGAAATCGGATGGGCCCACGAGGACCTGTGGAGCCGCCGGAGCAGAGGGGTGATAATCCATCGGAAGAGAGGGGATAGGCGATTTCCCCTTATCAAAAGATTGATGGGTCGAATTGGAGGATTGACCCATCTCCATGCCAGCAAAGGTGATGGTCCGGGGCTGGACCGGGGTGAGCTCAATCGGGGTGGGCTGAACAGACGGCCCAATAATGGAAGAATTAGAGTGCCCCTGGACGGTAGCGGAGGGAGGAGGATTGGACCCTTGCATGGCCTGATAGAGGACCTGGAGTTGGGTCGGATCTAACTGGGCCATCATATGGAGGACAGAGCCCGCGGAAGGAGTGGATAAAGAAGGGATGACCTGACCACCTTCTACGGGAGTGGAGGATGAGAGAGGGGCGGTCCCCTCTCCAGCGGAGAAAGAAATAACCCTCGGGGGGTTCTCAAGGAGCCCTTGAGGAAGGGAATCTTCTTGGGAGCGAGGAGGATTGCAGGATGCCATGGTAGATTCGAAGAGGGGATTGGAATAGAACGTGAAGGAGGAAGCGATTCGAGGATATGATTCGGACGAACGAAAACAACTCCACATGCAACGGACAACCTTGATAAATGCAAAACAACAAACACAACAAACACACAATGAGCAACCGCACCTAGGTGACTCAAACAAGATATAAGTGATAGGGAATGAAGATACTCAAAAGCCAACCAAGTTGCTTAAGATGATGCAAACAAAGTTTCTTTATGGTTTCTCCTTTGGAACTTTAGTGAATTGATTGATATGTGCTCTCTCCAAATGGGTTCCTAATAGGAGGTGGATATGGACTTGGCTTGACTTTAAGTGTGACCACTCCTTCACTTATGCAACCCTAGACACAAGGGGGGAAGGTACAACCGGCCCGGCGTCCGTGTGGGAATCCACGGCTCGCGGGGACTTATGGAGGTCCCTGCTGTGATTTCCTAGTCGGCCCCAAGGAATATGGAGACGAGAGGTCCTCACAACAAGGTAGGAAAATGCAGTCTAATATATGAAAAGATGGATGACCCTATGTGCACCGGAGTGCATGCAAAGTCTAGCCTAGAATCTAGCAAACAATGGTGCACATAATGATATGAAGATATGAATGGAATTATGGCAGAAATCAAGCAGCACCCAAGCAATAAATCACAGCCAAAAACTGCGGAAATAACTGCACCTCGGATGCGTACCTGCCAGGAGAATGACGGACGAAGGCCCCTGCGTCAGAGCCGAATAACGGTCAGAGACCAGACCGCCATAAATAATGTAACGCAGGGCTTCCAGACCGTCGTATGAGCCAGGGAACCAAAAACAAACTGAAGTAACAGGAAAACCCGTGAAAGCTCACACCACAAAGACAAGCGACGGCCAGATATCCCTGCGTCAGAACACTGTAACGCGCCGAGACAGGGCCGTCGTATGTTTCAGAAAACCAGAAAGGGGGGGAAAACAAAGGGATCAAAAGACAACTGAGCAAACAGATGATGGCAAGTTTAAACAGGAATCAGAAGCACGATTGGCACTAGTTTGTCCCACCGTGATCGCCAAAAAATTATCTGTTGATTGTTTGTTTACCTATCTCTTCTTATCTTCTTTCTTTTTTAGTAGTTGATTGTGAGGGTTTTGAAAAATGATATGGCAAGATGATAAATAAACTACCAAAGATCAGCTCAACCTATGCACATGTGAACATGAACCTAGGCAATCAAATCTGACTCTAGCATGGGCACGCTATCTCAATCAAATTACGCTAAGGGAAAAATGAAAACACACGCCGGGGCGTGGAGCAAAGATAAATAAAAACACACCGCTAGGGGTGGAACAATCAAGGAGAATAAATAGATTTGATGAAAAAGACAGCTAGTGCCCAACACTAAGGAAAGTCGTGATCGCCACCAAAGTAAACACAAGTCAAAGACTCGAATATACCTTGGAAATAGGTGGATGAAACACCCGCCCACGGGAGAGAAAACCAAGGAAAGCCTGCAGATCAACTTGCAAATAACGGTCCAAACCCTGTGCGTCGCTTGGAAGTAACGGTCGTGCGATAGACCGCCAAAAGGAAATAACGCTCCTGCACCTGACCGTCAGATAACCTGCAGTGAAAAGATATGAACTCTTTGAACTCCAACCCTTCCAGCCGGCTAGAAGGCTTGGGCCTCGTGCTAGTGATCCTGTAAAACCTGCCAAGGATGTAGAAAGCAAAACAACACAACCTCAATTAGCCCTCAACATAAGTATAGCATCAATCCCTAAAAAGCTTGAGAACATCAAAAGGAGAGGGGATTACCGGGGAGTTGTTGGTTTTTAACCCCTCTGGGCGTTTTTTAAGTTTAGGAGGATATGTGTATGCTTAGCAACAGTGAAAACGTGGAGGAAGAGGAGGGACAATGCTTTTGATTAATAAAACCAAGGGAAACTTGAGCATGCAATGATGATGATCTTGACAAACTAAAACCCAAAATACTCCCTTGACTTGGAAGATGGACGTGGGAAGCAGCTCCTCCTGGATGTAGATGACTCCTGAATTTGGCAGCACTTCGTCGTGAATCAAACCTTCCTCCCTTGGGTTATGAAATCAAGAGTTCTATTTATAGACTCCCTCAAACTCTCAGGTCGAGTTGAAGATAAATCAGCCAAGAAAGGAGGATAATCCTTAGCAAATCCTTGAGGATAAAATCAACAAGAGTCCAAAGAAACAAACGAGAGGTCCTGAGGATTAGAATTGAAGGAGATAATGCCAATCCAAAACCCTATCTCGTCCACGGAGTAGCAGAGAAAAGGCCTGAACTGTCAGGACTCTCTGAAGGAAGTAACGGCCTTACGATAGACCGCCACTTTGAAATAACGCTCCAAGGAATGACCGTCATATTCAATCTTATCCAAAGGATAAGATCGACGGGAAGAAGATCTAAACAATAGGACTCTGCAAATAAGTAACGGCCAGGGCATAGGGCGTCATAAGGGAACAACGGCCAGG
This sequence comes from Amorphophallus konjac, assembly GCA_022559845.1. NCBI lineage: Eukaryota > Viridiplantae > Streptophyta > Magnoliopsida > Alismatales > Araceae > Amorphophallus > Amorphophallus konjac. The sequence continues at coordinate 11,610,618 of CM040123.1, read as the reverse complement.
GAGTAGACCGTTATTATCAAAGGGCAACGAGACCCTAACTCTTGGGACTCTTCAAAGAGTGACGGCCTATGATTCATGCGTTATTATGAAATGACGCGCCTAGTCCAGACCGTTATTATCATTGATTTTCAAGAAAATAGAATGGAGGGATTGCCAAGCTTTTGAACGAAGTGCCACCAGGAACCAGGTCTAATCCAGGAATTGAGACCCAGAAAATAGGCTTCAACTGATTAAAAGAAATTCAATGAAGAGTGAACAACTCGGAGCACCATATTGAATAAATAAGGAGATGACCCGACTTATTGGGTATAAAACGGGTGTCAACAGTATCGTTATGTAGGGACGATCTAGGAGTAAAACCCGTAACGTTCGATACATGCTAATGACAATAGGAGTTTGAGACTAACTTGCTGGTATTGACACTATCCAATATGTATATGTATATATATATCCGATTATAGAATTCTGTCCAATATAATGAAGGTTATAGGTATGGATACCTTCTGTCCGACATACCTATATGAGTTAGCCAAAATGGTGATTTATTATAATTATCAGAGTTTTTATGTTGAATATAGTTCTAACTTGCTAAAAATGATATTAACATGTTGAGAATGAGTTTCATATGTTACTTTACTGGTAAGATGATAAAATAAATTTTTCATGCTGGATTTAATTTTTTTACATGCTGAAAATTAATTATTAACATGCTAAAATTAACTATTAACATGTTCAAATTAATTAGCTTACTGATATGATGATAAGATAAGGTTTCCATGCTGATTACAGAAATTTTCTGATAACAACATAATTTTATCATGCTAAAATTTATTTTTCTACATTTATTTACTAATTATTTGATAGGAGAATAGAATTATCGTGCTGAAAAATAGTTCTAATACACTGAAATAACTATAACATGCCAAAAATAATTATAACATGCTGGAATAATTTTTACCATACTGGAAGAAATGTTATCATGTTGTAAGTAATTTTTATGCCTTACTTTACTACTTTATTTAATAGAAAAGTAAGTTTTATATGTACAAAATAGCTTTAAATAGATTTTAACATGTTGAAAATATTTTTTTTTATATCTATACTCTGTAAGAATGAAGGAGTCCATTTTATATATTCGGTGAGAATGGAGGTGTAGACATTAGATATATATATGTATAAATATATATATATATTCTTGTCTAACAATATATAATGAAGGTGTTTTGTATATACAATTAATGAAAATATATATGAATTTATATACATATATAATGAAGGTGCTTGTTAATGGAAGTATATATATGAATTTATATACATATATAATGAAGGTGCTTGTATATATAATTAATGGGAGTATATATATATATATATTTAAGAGGTTTTATGTTGTTTTTCATTAAGTTCAAATCATGTGTCGACACTAGTGTCGACACTTACTATTCATTTTTGGTCTCTGTTGTACAATTAACATTAGAATGTTTTGTGTGTCGACACCGGTGTCGACACCTGAGTCGACACCTGGCTTAAATGCACACGGGTGGTGTTACGTTAATAGCATGTGTCGACACATGTGTCGACACTGGTGTCGACACCTGTGTCGACACGTGGCTTATACAATCTTGCAAGCCGTTAAGTTAACAGCATGTGTCGACACATGTGTCGACACTGGTGTCGACACCTGTGTCGACACATGGCTTATAAGGTTATGAAAGCGGTAAAGTTAACAGCATGTGTCGACACATGTGTCGACACTGGTGTCGACACCTGTGTCGACACATGGCTTATAAGTTCAAGTAACATGTTAGGTTAACAATTTTAACAGCTAGGTGTAGTTAACAGCTAACCATATATTGTATATATAACTATTGTATATATTGTAAGTGTCGACATTACTAACTTCCACTATATATATATATGCTAGGTGTCGACACTTTATTATATACACTGTGTAGTTAAAAGTTTGCTTAGTGTTAACATATAACTAGTACTATATATATATTGGTAACAGTTAATAGTTTGCCGGGTGTTAACAGTTAACTATACGTACATATATATAGTTAGCTTGGTAGGTGTAGTTAATATATGTTTTAACAGTTTCAATAGTACAGTTAACATACGCTAATTATAACTATTACTATATATGAACAATATATAACGTGTTAACGTGATGGGTGTACTGGACATATGAAATGTCGACGTTTATTAACATTTATTAACTATACTTTAACTCTATATGTACTTTAACTATATATATATATATATATACTTTACGGTTTTACCCGTTTAACGGGTTAACAGTTGACATAAACTTGCTAGGTGTCCTAGGTGTGTAACAGTCATACAGTTAACTATCATTTAACTACATTTAACTATTTTAACAATTAACTAACTATTCACCGGTATTAGCTAATACTGTAATCTAATTAACATTTAACTATAGTAACAATTTATTTTAACAACATTAACAATTTATATTAACAACATTATAGTAACAATTCATATTAACCATATTTAACTAGATTGACAATTTGTTCTAACAACATTAACAATTAATAGTAGCAACATTTTACTAGATTAACACATTTAACCATCTTGACAATTATCAGGTAGATTTATATTGCAGGGTTACACGTGAAACCATCGCATGGAGGTGAACTATCCTAAACCCTGCATACTACATTAAATATTTAGTCAAAAGTTTGAGAACACCTACCTTAAATGCTCTCTACAACTCTGAAAACTCCCTCTGCAACACATCTGCCACCCTTGTCTCCCACGCACAGCAACCATCACCCAGCTAACGTAGCTGGGTCTTGGTTATAAGGTATGAGGTCGTGGGATTAGAATTATTAAGTGGGGGTGGGATTAGAATGATTAAGTGGACACTAGGGGGTGCAAGATCCGTAGAACACGGATCTGGGTCGGTGGAGTGCGCAGCTGGCCAGCTTAGACAGGTTGGATTGAAAGTGACATTTTTCCCTATTCTGGACAAAAGAATGGGTATTACTAGGATTGGAACCCTAGTCCTCGAGTTGAAAGGCAAGTCCTTAACCAACTACACTAGAAAGTTAGTTGTTAGAGAAATAAACTTTATATATGATAACGTCTATAGTGAAAATTGTTTATAAATTAATTCTAAATAAGAAATTGACTTGTTTGATTATCCAAAAATTGATTTCTTTGATTCTATGAGAATATAATTTCGTATCTTTTTAACTATTAGAAATTAAATTAAGAAATTAAATATTTAATATTCGTAAAAGGTTTCCTATGCATATTTATTTTCTATTTTTTTATTTATTTATTTATTATTATTATTATTTTTAACGGGTGTTACAAACATGGTACTCATGCGGCGCACTAGCCAGCACTTTTCCCAACACTCCATCCTGCCAGTGCCCACCGCCACGATATCTCGGGCAATGGCACGGCAACAACACGTTTCACACCGAGGAACCAATCCTCTGATGCTCAACGCGAACTCAGGAATCCGCCCGTAGCAACCAACGCTACGATCCTGAACCAGTGGGTTATGGGCCCACCACGCTTCCGCTGCGCACTCTGATCCACGCGCACAGCCGAGAAAGTAAACACCGCCCAACCAGCACTCATCCTTCCGGAACAGCGCCAGCACCCTCACACGACAAGGGAATGGGCACAACTTCTCACAGGCAACCACCCTGCCAAGACAAGGAGCACGTCTCGCACGGACTTCATGGCACACAAGGCCAACCAATCCGAACACACAATGCAAGACGAGGATCCTTAGTCGAACGCAATCTCTCCAACCAAAGGAGAAACTAGCGCACTTTCGACCAACGGAAGAACTCCACGCTCGACCTGACCTCGAAGCTCGCGCACGCAGGAAACAGCACCATCCAGCACCAAGGAAAACCATCGCTTCCATCAGGTCAGCGCCTCCGACACACTCGGCGAGTGTCACGTCGGACCACAATCACAGCATCTCTCGATGCACCACCGCTGCAATTCCTCGAACTGCAACGCACCACACCAAGAGCCGCAACACGAGCCATAACGATAACCGCCGACACTCATCCTCGGGTCTCGAACTCACCGTGGAGCTTTCACATCTCAAGCCAACTCCAGGGCGAACACACACATCCACTGACAGAAACGCAAGAGCAAAGACTTACCGGGGCATCTCTGCCAAATCCTACCTCGAAATCCGCAGAACAATCGGGACCGACACGTCATTTCTGACGCAACAGAGCACGATAAGAACACCAGGCTCGACGAAACAGCAGCTCACCGAGAAGATATTCCGCTCACCGGAGCACACTTCTCGATCAGAACACCCGCTCTGCCACCTTAAACCACGACCTGAAAACCTCAAGGGCTGGATAAATCTCAAGCTGGAGTGGCCAAAACCGACAGCAGCTCCCTCAGAGCGCGCTCACGGCCACTTAACCACGAACAGTCCTCTCCAGCCACCTGACCACGCCACAGATTCCTCGAACGCAGCACCGCGAACTCACGCCTGCCAGCAACCTCTGCCCAACGCAGCACAACCAGGGCCACCACCGATGAGAGAGAAGGCTCTCGACCTCGATCCTTAGACCCCATGCTGGGACGAAAGCCGCGGACAGCAACCAGCTTCACAGCGCCGCACAGCGCACTCAAGCTCTCAAGCGAGAAACTAGGCGGAAAGCAAACACAAAACCCTAAGCCAGCTACCGACTATACTGGACCTTACGGACTCTGATCACTGCAATATTTCGAATTCATATGTATGTCCACAACCACCGCTCTGATACCAGCTGTAACGACCCGAGAATCCGATTACCGGGAAGGCCCGATAATCCGAGACTCGAACCGCCGCCCACGAGCCGGAAGGGCTCGGAAGGGTTAAAAGGAGTGTGGAGGCACAAAGAAATAGGAAATAAAGCAGGATAATCCAACAATTAACAGAAATAAATAAATAACTACAGCTACAATAGAGTCCAGTCCAACAGAAAGTACAATCTAAAGCAGTAAAACGTACCACATGCCAAGTGAACACTCGGCCCGGCAAGCTGGCAACTGAGAACCTCCGCCCCGCACCCTCGAACCGCGAGGAAGAACCGCTACACCTGAAAAGCAGGGAATGCGTCTCCAAAATAGAGACTCAGCAGGGATCCCACGGAACCCCAACCGGAAACAACGGCGGTAGCGGAAAGGAAGGCTACAAGAGCAACCGCAATAGTAGGAACAGTAAACCCGGTGGCCGGTCGAAACCCGGCACTACAACTACTCCTACTGTACCAGAAACACACCCCGATCTCGCAGTCGAGGCTCCCGAACTACACTAGTACCGCTTACCGAAGTAAAAGCACACGGCAACCACGCCGTAGAGGCCTGTCCCCCGGACACAGCCTACCTGGACACGCTGTCCAAGGTGTAACTCCGACCATCTGATCGCGGATACCGCACAACAAGACGCAACCTCGGTAGAGCCACTAGCACTAGTCCCACGGCGCGAAAACTAACACACGCGCCACGATGAAACAACCGAACTCAACGGTCAACACGACCGAAAACCCGAAGGTCGAAGTCACGGAAACTGACAGTCTGTCACTCCCGACTCGACATGAGTACCTCCCACTAGAAGCACAGCCGGTAGCGTCCCCTGACGTCTTACACCGCACCGCAGGTGAACCGCCTCACGTGGTAGGTCCTACCCGAGGCGCGAACACCGTACAAGTAACCACAAACAAGTAACTAGCTGGGGTCACGCCCGTCGACGTGGGTCCAACCGCCCCCAACCACGTGTGCACACACAGACCATGCGTCCCAGGTCTGGCCTCTAACTGGTTTTCCCATCAGTCGGACTCTGGCTGCAAGACGTGAGGCCCGACGGAAACCAATCTAAAAATCGTCTCTAAGGGTAAGCCCGTACACCACTCCCTGGTGCGACCAACACACGCGTACTGGTAGGCTACGACTAGTGGAGGGTCACTGAAGGAGTAGACTCTCAAGTCAATGGAAAACAACGTCCGCATCCGACGACATACGGGGACCACCCCACGTACCGGCCCCGTCGCACGGCGACCTCAGTCGGAGAAGAAACAGGACTCGCAGTCCACGGCCACGCACGCACCGTGCGCGAGAGTCGAGAAAACTCAAGTGGCGCTAAGCCACTAGACTCTGGACAGTCCTCTAGACGCACTACACCCAACGGTCCTTGAGTCACAAGACTCGGGGTCAAGACCGTTGTACGCAACAGCACAAGGCCGTCAATCTAGTCCAATCTCTAGGTCTAAAACCACGGTAGCACGAGTACCGAGACAGCTCACGAGTCGCCAAGACCACTCCCTCGAGAAGGGAATGCAAGGGACTAAGGCCACCCACACGGGCCACACGGAAAACACAGAAGCACGATTCCCAGGGCAGCACATAAGCCGCCACGACGATTTCCCATCTTCGAGCAAGCGGGAAACCTCCAACCCCCGGCCGGATAACTGGACTCGCAGTCCAAGGCCAAGCACATGGCCCACATGGGAATCGCCTTCCAAAGGAAACCCACGACATGCGGGGGAGACCCCACCTCACACCCACCGATGCACAGTGACTCGATCATGCGTAACACGAAAGCCCGGAACACGTGGGGTCACCCGGACCCACCACACCTACGGGCACGCTCATCGAGATAACACGGTCCCTCCCGACACCCCAAAAACATAGACACAGAACCCATGGGGTGTCCGGGATACTCACAAGCCCGGAGGTCGACCACTGGGTCACAACCAGGTCGACCGGAGACCAACACAACACAATCGGAACGCTAAAAGGTCACCTAGACCCTTAAGCTCTCGACACGCAAAACGAGGTAAGTGGGACAACCTCTGGACACCCAAAGACATGGTCACGAAACTCCACGGGGTGTCCGAGACACTCACGAGACCTAAAGTCAACCACTGGGTCGCAACCGGGTCGACCGGAGGTCAAAACAGCGCAAACAGGAACCAGAACATGGTAGTGGTCACCTGGTGACCGCGACCAGATGGTAGCGGTCAACCGGCGACCGCGACCATGCTGTCACGGTCATCTCGCGACCGCGACCAGCCACGCGCAAGCCCGCTGGTAGCGGTCACCCGAGGACCGCGACCAGATAGTAGCGGTCATCCCATGACCGCGACTAGACCAAAGCGGTCTATCGCACGACCGCGACGCTCGAAGGCCTCCTCGACCAAAACACAAAGGATGAACGCGGTTCTCCCAAGACCGCGACCAAACGGTAGCGGTTTCTGGTGGACCGCGACCATTTCGAAAAATCGGGAACGGCGGGAAAACCCCAAAAATCCACGCCATGCCCCCAAACATCCACGGATGAGGGGGAAAACATAGGGGAAGCTCCCCAACAACCCCTAGCATGCATCTATGGCCTCGGATCGGCCTAAAACGCAACGAATCGCTAGATCGGGCGATCACTCCCCAAAACATGATTTTCTCTAAAACGCCCCAAACGACCCGCTCGGCTCACCACGGCCTACGAAACTCGCGAGAAAGGAAGTGCACGAGCTAGGGGTCCTTCACCCTACCTCCACCGAAGATTTCGTGCACCGTGGACGCCGATCCATGAAGAAAACGCCGTTGAAGCCTCGCCGCTCCACGAACTCACGGCCGAGCTTCACCGCGCCCTCGAGCCTCGATCCTCGACCCATCCTCGCCGTCCTCCTCGCCCGCATCGCCCCGCCGCGCCCCCGCCTCGGTCCGTCGGCCGCCGGAGAGGAGAGTGTGGGAGAAGAGAGAGAGTGAGAGTGAGAAATGAGAGGAAGAGAGAGGGTGGGGGGTTTATATAGGAAAATCCGGAAATTCAAAAAAATCCCAAAAAATAGAAAATCACACCCTCGCGATCCTCGGAACGCACCGATCGCAACGGTACCACACTCGCCTAGGTGAACGGCCCGGTTCACCCGCAACGAGGTTCCGAAGGGAAAGTCGAAACCCACGCCGGGAATCGGAAAACACACGCGGAAAAGGCCGCGGAACGCCTCCGGGCCTCCGAAACGACTCCGGATCGCGCCGATCCGAACACGAAAGATGTCCGAAACGAAATTTCGGACACAACAGAGTCGGACGCTCCGATAAACCAGATCCGGGACCCACGAACGAGGATCCAAAAAACCCGGGGCATTACAGCCTACACTGTAGCAGACCGAGCACTATAGCAGTCCGAGCTAAAGTTGGAGAAGGCCGTGCTATTGTAGCAACCCGAGCCTGAAGAGAGTAATATAGCATGGCTGAGCACTGTAGCAGACCGAGCACTGTAGCAGTCCGAGCTAAAGTTGGAGAAGGTCGTGCTATTGTAGCAACCGAGCCTGAAGAGAGCAATATAGCATGGCCGAGCACTGTAGCAGACCGAGCACTGTAGGAGTCCAAGCACTGTAGCAGGCCGAGCTAAGGTTGAAGAAGGTCGTGCCACTGCAGCAACTGAGCCTGAAGAAAATCAAGCTACTGTGATAAACCGAGCAAGGCTTGTAAGGGTGAGAAATATGTGTTAAAAGGGTGAATATGTATGGACAATGGTGTCACATCCTCGTTACGATGCTCTATTTCACCCGAACACAGAGCATTGAATGCTCGTGTCTCAAGCTCGCGCTCCAGTCAATAGCGTAGTGGTACCAGGCCATCAACGTCAACCTTGGCCAACTCGGTGAAGACACGTTAGCTACCTTTGCAATCCCTACGCACAGTCCATTAAATGGCCCCAGACGTGTGAAAAGTGAAGAGAAGAAGAAGAAGGCGAGGCCTTTGAATGATCCAACCTTCACTCTATATAAGGGGGGGGGCTGGCTCTCTCTAAGAGAGGAGGAGAAGAGAAGAGAGACGAATATATCTGTGACGGGGGCGGGAGCTCCAGGGAAGACAGAAGAAAATAAGAGAAGAAGAGCCTGCTACTCAGTCTTGCTCCCGCTGAGTGAAGAGAGAAGAGAAGAAGAGAAGAAGAGGGGTGGGTGAGAGGGAAGTGAAGCTCGGGAGGAGAGGAGTCAATGCTCTGTTCCCCTCCCATCATTGTATCTTGTTCCCCTCCATTCTTCATTTGATTTCTTGTGATGTATTAGCCCTTTGGGCCACTTCTCCTTTTTTACAAGAATAAAAGAAAGGTTTGTTAACTTTCGTTGCTGACTCGTTTACTTCCCTGATTCCCTCTTCCTTCATTTGGTGACACCTCCTTTAGCCTTGAATCGGTGACACCCAAACAACCCCGGTCTGGCACACTTGCCATCTTTTCTTATCCAGTGCACTCCCAGCTGTGGATGCACTTTTAGTTCGTTTATTATGCTCGGCCTCTTCGGGAATGGTTGATTCGTCTATTAAGTGCGTGGGCGTGCCAGTCACAAAGTGACAATTTATTCGGGCTCCGAAGAGCCCATGGTGCGCTCGATCTGACTCGGTCAGACGATTGTGTGGTTCGTGTCGGGACCAAAACCCGCCGCGCCATAAAGGTCACGGCGTCATTTACATCCCCCATACGAGGGAACACCCTTGATTAATCGTCGGGATTCAGGGCCTCATGGCTAGAAAATTAATTGCATGGAAAGGCCTATTAGGGAGCATTGAAATCCACGTATGAGGGTGAGAAGAAAGCATTCGCGGTCATGTCGGTCATGTCGGTCATGTGCTGACCATTTAATATTCGGACGAATGTTCGGCTCGGGAAAAGTGCAATCGTCGCGGGAAAACCGGAGCATATGTATGCCGGGATATGGCAATTTATTGTTCAGAAGAACGGAAAACGTTCGGCTAAACCTCGGTCAGAGCGGTCAGAAACCAGTAAATCTGTTGGCCCGGTGCAAGAGCAAGCTGCGACCATACTGCGGTGGGCCCCCCGTGGTCGAAACAAGACTTGCATGAGCGTCATTAATATTTCCGGTGCCAAGGGGCAACGAGGGAATATCCCTTGAATCGGCTGAAAAGCCCTGTGTCTAGGGAAGCGGACGTTCGAAACGTGTCGGTCATTCGGGAGACCGTTTAATATTCAGACGGGAGTCCGGCTTGAGAATATTGTAATCGTCGCGGGAGGACCTGGAACATATGCATGCCGGGATACGGCAAGTTTATTATTCTGAGACACCGAAAACATTAGGTTAAATCTCGGTTAGTGTAGCAGGAAACTAGCGAATTTATTGGCCCGGTGCGAGATTGAGTCGGGACCATACCGGGGGCGCCTCCCGCGGTCCAAACGGGGCTTGCGTGGGCATCATTAATGTTCCCGGTGCTGGAGGGAAACGGGGAAGAGTCCCGGGACTAGATTCCGAAACTAAAACATGTTCGAAAGAAGCGAGCTATAGGCCGAGGGTGTGGGTCAGATAATGACCATAATCGGGATGGACCCGAGGTCCAAGCACAGCCCACAAAGGCCTTATTGATATTCCCGTGTATAGGGTCCAGGGATGACAGGAGCCATCTCGTTCTATTCAAATTTCTGTCGGTCACTTGCGGACCACTTGATATTAGGACAAGGGTCCATATTGAAGGTGCGACGTAGATAAGAACAATCCCGTACAAATGTATGTCGAGTTTGCGGCAATTTCAATGAAAGGGCGGGAACAAATCTCGATAGAGTGAATCCGATTTGACGAGCTATCGGCCCGGAGCAATACTGGGTCACGACCACGTCGGGGTAGGTGCCGTCGGCCATATCGGTCATGTTCGGACACAGGTCCGTAATAGAAACGCGACAGAAATCGAGGTGAACCCGTTCAAATGTCTGCCGAACGTGTGGCAATTTTAGTAGTGGCTCGGAAGGGATCCGGCCCGAGAAACGAGTCCGGTTTAATCGGAGTATCGGCCCGAGACTAGGTCGGGGCCTGGCCATGTCGGGATAGTTCCCAAGACTCGGGCCCGGCTTGAGAGGGCGGCATTATTGTTCCTTCAGTGCCGGGTCGTGGGAGAGACGGGGCTGCGATGTGGAATTAGTAATACCTTATATTGTTTTATCATTATTGTTCTTATTACTCCGTTGCTTATCCCTCTTTCCGTATCTGTTCCGGGTGCTTTCCCTCATCTTGTTTACTGTCATTATTACATTTATTATTATTATTATTATTGTCACTTATTTCATTCATTTCATTCATTTTTTTATACGGATCTGTTCAGGCTTATTTACTCATCATGTTTTTTACTATCTTGTTAGTGCTGCCATTATATGCCCATATGTACATATATACATGTATTTTTTTCTTTGGGGGGAGAGTTGGCCCTTGGCGGGTTAAAAAGGGGGCTAAAGGGGGTGTACCGCTGAAGAAAGGTGGGCAGAAAAGTGTGCCGGCGAAGGGCTGAAGATGTGTGCCGTTGAAGGGCTTAAAAGGGGGTTGTCGCTGGAGGGCTGAAGGAGGTGCACCGCTGGGGCGCTAGCTGGAGACTGTACCGATGAAGGAGGGGAAGGGTGGCGCATGGTGTCCCAAGGGCGCACTGGAGAAGCGCCAAGAGAGTTTGCCGGGGAAGCCCACAGATGGTGTACCGGTGAAGGAGCACATTGGCTGGTTACCGCAACGCAAAGTCTGTACATTCATCAGCCCAAAGCCTATACATTGGCTGCATTCATCAGCTCAAAGTCTGTACATTGGCTGCATTCATCATCTCAAAGTCTATACATTGGCTGGTCAAAGTCTACACATTGTCCATTGGCTGCAGCTCAAAGTCTATACATTGGCCAGCTCAAAGTCTATACATTGTCCATTGGCTGCAGCTCAAAGTCTATACATTGGCCAGCTCAAAGTCTGTACGTTGTCCATTGGTGGCCAGCTCAAAGTCTGTACATTGTCTACATTGGCCAGCTCAAAGTCTGTACGTTGTCCATTGGCTGCAGCTCAAAGTCTATACATTGGCCAGCTCAAAGTCTGTACGTTGTCCATTGGCTGCATTCATCAGCTCAAAGTCTATACATTGGCCAGCTCAAAGTCTGTACAGCTCAAAGTCTATACATTGGCCAGCTCAAAGTCTATACATTGGCCAGCTCAAGTCTGTACAGCTCAAAGTCTATACAGCTCAAAGTCTATACATTGGCCAGCTCAAAGTCTGTACAGCTCAAAGTCTATACATTGGCCAGCTCAAAGTCTATACATTGGCCAGCTCAAAGTCTGTACAGCTCAAAGTCTATACGTTGGCCAGCTCAAAGTCTGTACATTGGCCAGCTCAAAGTCTGTACAGCTCAAAGTCTATACATTGGCCAGCTCAAGTCTATACATTGGCCAGCTCAAAGTCTGTACAGCTCAAAGTCTATACATTGTTCATTGACTGCAGCTCAAAGTCTATACATTGCTTGTTGCTGTGTTCGCGCATCAATCTGCCAAGTCTATACATTGTGTTCCACTTCGGAGGGTGAGAGGAGTGTGCCGCTGAAGGGCCGAGAAGGTGTGTCGTTGAAGGGTTGTTAGAGCGTACCGCTGAAGGATGGTTAGAGGTGTACCGGCCAACGAGGGTGGAGGGCGTACCGGCGAAGGCTGGGATAGACATGCCGATGAAGGCCCACTCCTCTGTTACTTATTTTAAGGCTTTTCTTTTCTTCTTTTCTTTGATTTTTGCGTAGTTTTATACAAATCTTTTCTCCTTCTTCTTGCAATCTGTTGTTGCTCTATTTATTTGTTGCTTTTGTTATCTTTTAATGTGTATTTATTATCCCATTTGTTTGTTGCATCCTTTTTGCCTTTTAACGTCTTGTTATTTTCTAACAAAAATTCGGCAGCATCTCCCCTTGACCCGAGCGTAAGGGAGATAAAGGGAACGCGCCCACATGGAGTGGCGGAACCCGACAACTGGAGGTGGGCGCCCGAGGGCGGCAACACCTTAATAAAACCTCAGAAAACACGGGGAAAACAACGAGCCGAAGACCTCTAAGACTGGACAGGGTGTACTGGAGAAGGGGGGGCAGGCACAGATGAAGGCACTGGGCTTTACAGGAGGAGGTTTGCGACCTCAAACCATTCAAGATGATGCCACATCCGAAGGAAACCGTCGGCATGAGGGATGTACACAAACACCGGAAAGTGAAAGGAAAGACGATCAAACGCACTGTGGCCCAAAACACCGAGACAAAGAGGAAACCCACTGAGGGGGATGATCTTCATTCATGGGGAACAAAGGGCCGTAGCCGTCCGTATGCATTACAAAGCATGCCCGAGCCAAGGCTACAGGCAGGAAAGAAAACTAAAGAACAAAAGAACAGAGAGGGAGAAAAAGGAACAAAATAAGAGGAAGTGTTGGGGATCGAAGCAGGGACGACCGTCCACTACTCTTTCCCCCACCTTCTCCTATTACATCCAGCTCTCTCTCTCTCTCTTACTCTCTTTTCCTTGCCTGGTGGTCGTCGGAAGACTCCACGCCGGAGCCCTCTCCCTTTTCCTCTCTCTTTTCCTTCTTCTCGTAGGTGGCTCTGTGTTTGTTCTTCTCTGTCTGTGGGTCTCTTCTCCGTGTGCCGGTCCTCTGTGTATGGGCCTCTTCTCTCCTTCTTCGCCGGAATGGGAGTGGTTTTATACTCCCAGCAGCGGGAGCCCTCGAGCACGGCAGTCGGAGGCGGGAAGTGGCTGGTCATGATGGGGATTGACTTCCCCCGTCTTGGATGTCAGGGGAGTAGCCTGCGTGGCCCAACCTCTGGTTGACACCTCGGACAGCTCACTGCGCGCCAAGGATATGTAGGGCATGGGCGTCACGTCGTTCCGTTGAAGCCTTCACGCTGTGCCGCTGGCGGGCTCAAGAAGTGTGCCGCTGAAGGCTTGAAATGGTGTGCCGTTGAAGGCTTGAAATAGCGTGCCGTTGAAGGCTTAAAATAGTGTGCCGTTGAAGGCTTAAAATAGTGTGCCGTTGAAGGCTTAAAATGGTGTGCCGTTGAAGGCTTAAAATAGTGTGCCGTTGAAGGCCCGAAAGGGGCAGTTCTGAGCCCATTGTGAGCATGAGTTGTGGCCCATTTAATTTTCTTCGAGGCCCATGGATTGTGGGGGCTCTTGGTGGTTGATTTCTCTTCACTGTCGTGACTCCGGAGATGGCTTCACGGTAGTGTGCATATTTGGGGAGTCCGGATGACCAGCCCCTCCGGGGCTTCCTCACTCGGTGCCGTTGTTGATGCTGGGCCGAGCAGGATATCTGGGTGTGTAATTTTTGGTGTCCACACCAGCCTATTTTAGCCGTCTCCCAGTCGCTGATTTCTCTGGGTTTTCCGAAGTTTTCTTAAAGGTGTTGTTGCCCCTGGCACACCACCTTGAATTGTCGGGTTCCGCCACTCCTTGTGGGAGCGTTCCCTGTATCTCCCTTACCATCCGGGTCAAGGGGAGATGCTGCCGAATTTTTGCTAGAAACAATAACATGTTAAAAGGCAAAAGGAAGCAACAAACAAATAAAATGAATGATGGTAAAGTGCTTCAACCAAGACAAGAGAACCACGGACAACATGAAGAGAATCGAACCGGATGATAACCAAGCACATTTGAACAGTTGGCATGCAAAGAAGAAAGAAATGGAAATGATTAAGAGGAGAGAAGAGAAAGCTCATGTGCATTGCATAAAACCAAAGAAGAGAAGAGAAGAAAAGACATAAGAAGATGAAGAAGAAACCCTTCTTGAGCTTTGCCCGGTACACCCTAGCCGCACCCTGCCCGGTACACCCCTCTTTGGTCTTGCCCGGTACACCCCGTCCAGGTCTTGCCCGGTACACTCTGACCGTGCCTTGCCCGGCATACCCTTCCTGGCCCCTTCTCCGGTACACTCTCCTGGCCTCACCCGGTGCAACCTCGGCATGCCCCTCGCCTTAAATGCAGTAATTAAAAAAACATAATAATGAAATAACAAAAAAATAAAAAGAATAATAATAAAGATAAATAAATAATTTCATAAAAGAAAAGGGAGGACATAACGCACGAACTAAATAATAATGTAATATAAGAAGGATCAATGAGGAGCACATGAACTAAATGAATAAACAAATGAATAATGATAACGATAAATGACGATAATAACAATGAATAGAACGATGTGGCTCTCATCATCCCCGGCCCCTTTTGGCTTGTCTTTCCACACACGCTCCAGATACAACAAATAATAATAATAAGAATAATGCTAATAATAATGCTAATAATAATGCTAATAATAATAATAGTAAAATTCATAAAAAGGCAAAAATATAAAATGAAGTAAAATAAATAAAACAAATAATAATAATAATAAAAGAATGATAACAAAATAAATAAATAAAGGAGAATGCAACACACCGGTAATAAAAGAAGAATCAACAAGTAATATAAAAAATGAATAGATAAATAAATAAATAATGATTGTAATAATGAATAGAACGATGCGGCTCTCATCATCCCTGGACCCTTTGCATGGGAATGTTAGTAAGGTCTTCATGGGTCACTCTTAGACCTCGGGTCCGTCCCGATTATGGTCATTGTCTGATCCATATCCTCGGTCTATAGCCCGCTCCCTTCGAACACGTTTTCGGTTTTGGAATCTAGTCCCCAGACTCTTTCCCGTTGCCCCCCGGCACCGGGAACATTAATGATGCCCACGCAAGCCCCGTTTGGACCGCGGGAGGCGCCCCCGGTACGGTCCTGACTCGATCTCGCACCAGGCCAATAAATTCGCTAGTTTCCTGCTACACTAACCGAGATTTAACCGAATGTTTTCAGTGTCTCGAAATAATAAACTTGCCCTACCCCGGCACACATATGTTCCAGGTCCTCCCGCGACGATTACGATATTCTCAAGCCGGACACCCGTCTGAATATTAAACGGTCTCCCGAATGACCAATACGTTTCGAACGTTCGCTCCCCAAGGCATAAGGCTTTCCAGCTGGTTCATGGGATATTCCCCCGTTGCCCCTTGGCACCGGAAATATTAATGACGCTCTTGTCAGCCAAACTTCGGCCGCAGGGGGCCCACCGCAGTATGGTCGCAGCTTCCCCTTGCACTGGGCCAATAGATTTATTGATTTCTGACCGCTCTAACCGAGGTTTAGCCGAACGTTTTCCGTTCTTCTGAACAATAAATTTGCCGTACCCCGGCATACATATGCTCCGGTTTTCCCGTGATGATTGCGCTTTTCTCGAGCCGGGCATTCGTCCGAACATTAAATGGTCAGCACACGACCGACATGATCGCGAATGTTTTCTTCTTACCCTCATATGGGGATTTCGATGCTTCCTAATAGACCTTTCGTGCAATTAACTTTCTGGCCATGAGGCCCTGAATCCCGGCGATTAATCAAGGGTGTTCCCTCATATGGGGGATGTAAATGACGCCACGACCTTTATGGCGCGGCGGGTTTTGGTCCCGACACGAACCACACAATCGTCTGACTGAGTCAGATCGAGCGCACCATGGGCTTTTCGGAGCCCGAACAAATTGTCACTTCTGTGACTGGCACGCCCACGCACTTAATAGACGAACCACTTGAATAAGCGAGTTTCAGTGCGTCCACAGGAGCACTTAGACTACCTTCTCATTTTCAAGGGGAGCAGTGCTCGCCTCTAGGGAACCCGTAGGTTTCCTTTCTATTTTCAAGGGGAGTGGTGCTCGCCTCTAGGGAGCCCTTAGACTACCTTTTCGTTGTTTGCGGGCAACTTACCCTAGTGGAGTACGGCTGGTTACGTTTTACTAGAAGTATTTCCTGAGGTTGACGAAGTTCCACGTCTTGGGTACCTCTCTCCCCCCAAGCGTCACTAGCATGTAGGCTCCCTTGCCGAGTGCCTCTGCTACCCGGTATGGGCCATCCCAATTGGGTGCGAGTTTTTCCGCGGCTCCTCGCAGATCAACCATGCTTGCTCGCCATAGAACCAAGTCTCTGGGGAAGAAGTGTCGCTCCTTAACCCGGGTATTGTAATACTGCGCCAGCTTCTGCTGATATGCCACAAGTTTTATCTGGGTGTTGGCTCTTCTTTCCTCGAGCAAGTCCAAATTCTCTCGCATCGCCTGGTTGTTTCTGGCCTCATCAAAATGCCCCACTCGTAACGAGGGGTTGGATTCTTCCACCGGGACTACTGCCTCAGCTCCATACGCGAGATGGAAGGGCGTCTCCCCGGTGGCGGCTCTGGCGGTGGTCCGGTGAGCCCATAGGGATGCTGGGGATTGAAATAATCCATGCATCGCCTGCTTGGTCCAGGCGGGTCTTGATGCCGTGGAGTAGAGTTCGGTTGGCATTTTCCACCAACTAATTGGCTTGGGGAACCACTACACCTCAGTGGGACTGTCTGCCGTTATCGGTTGTGAGAACCCTCGGGATCCCAAACTGGCAAATGATGTTCCGCAGCATGAACTTCCAAGCTACCTCACTTGTTATCTTTCCCAATGACTCGGCTTCGATCCATTTGGTGAAGTAGTCTATAGCGACTATGAGGAATTTCTTCCTCCCTTGCGCTTCAGGGAAAGGTCCCAGTATGTCGATCCCCCACCGAGCGAATGGGCGAGGCTCCGTCAAGGCGTGGAGCTGCGTCGCCGGTTGGTGGTGCAGGTGGGAGTATTTTTGGCATTGGGGACAGCTTCGAACGTAGTTGAGGCAGTCCTGCTGTAAGGTGGGCCACCAGTACCCTTGTCGGATCAGCGTCCTCGCTAGTGCTCGCCCTCCCACATGACTTCTGTAGAGTCCTTCATGGACTTCTTGGATGGCCTGGCTGGCTTCCGTGGGGAAGAGACACTTGAGTAGAGGAGCTGAGAGGGACCGGCGATATAGCCGGCCGTCCACCATAGTGAAATGGGCCGCTCTCGCCCGCGTGCGCCGTGCTTCGGCGTGGTCGCTGGGGAGCTGTTGCCGGAGGAGGAAATCGAGCAGGGGATCCATCCAGGAGGGTTCGTAGTCGATGGCATTTACCTGGGGCGCTGGTTCATCTATGCTCGGTGCTGACAATTCCTCTATCAGGATCAATCTCGAGCTAGAGACCGTAGTGGCTGATGCCAAACGGGAGAGGGCGTCTGCTCGGACATTCTCTTCGCGCGGGATGTGGACCACTTCGAAGTGGGCGAACTCGCCCGCCGCTACCTTAGCCTTC
Organism: Amorphophallus konjac; assembly: GCA_022559845.1. Taxonomy (NCBI): domain Eukaryota; kingdom Viridiplantae; phylum Streptophyta; class Magnoliopsida; order Alismatales; family Araceae; genus Amorphophallus; species Amorphophallus konjac. Next base: position 11,592,639 of record CM040123.1, on the reverse strand, counting down.
TCCAGATACTTCGTCATAGAGGGGTCTCGGGCCTCGAACTCCCCTCTGACCTGGTTGGCGACGAGCATGGAGTTGTTGTATGCTCATACACTAGACGCCCCCAGGTGTTTCGCCATGCGTAAGCTGAAAAGGAGCGCCTCGTACTCGGCCACATTATTCGTGGTTGGGAAATTGAAGCGTAGGGCGTACTGTAACTCTATACCCTATGGTGAGAGTAAAACCAGCCCTGCACCGCTGCCGGGGGCGCAGGAGGATCCGTCGACATATAGCTCCCAGGTGGGACCCGAGGTCTGCTCGGGTGAATCCTCGGTGGGTAGGGTGCATTCGGCGACGAAATCTGTGAGTGCCTGGGCCTTGATCGCTGTCCTCGGTCGGAACTTAATGTCAAATTCTCCCAACTCGATGGCCCACTTAACCAGTCTTTTGGACGCATCTGGGTTCTGCAGGATTTGCCGAAGGGGCTGGTCGGTGAGGACGACGATCGGGTGAGCTAGGAAGTGTGGCCGTAGCTTGCGAGCAACCATAATCAACGCGAGGGTGAACTTTTCAATCCGCGAGTACCGGAATTTCGGTCCTTGCAACGCTCGGCTGACATAGTAGACGGGCTTCATGACTCATGCTTCCTCCCGCGTAAGCACATCACTCATGGTGCTGGGGGTCACGGACAGGTATAGGAGCAGCAGTTCCCCCCTTGGGGTTTGGCGAGGACAGGAGGCGTTGTCAGGTATCGCTTCAATTCTTCGAACGCCTGCTCGCACTCCTGGTCCCAGTCGATCCATCCTTTCTTCTCCAGCGCCGGGTTGGCCTGCTTGATCAGTCGGAAGAAGGGTAGACATCGTTCGGCGGCTCGGGATAAGAACCGAGCCAGAGCGGCAATGCATCCAGTGAGACACTATACGTCCCTCACCCGTCGTGGTCGCTCCATCTCCAACACTACTTTGATCTGGTCGGGGATGGCTTCGATCCCTCAGTGGGTTACGAGGAACCCTAAGAACTTGCCTGACCGGACCCCGAACGCACATTTAGCAGGGTTGAGTTTCATGTTGTACCTTCTAAGCATAGTGAAGGTCTCAGCCAAGTCGCGCAGGTGCTCGGCTGTTCGGAGGCTTTTCACGAGCATGTCGTCAATGTAGACCTCCATGTTGCGGCCGATATGCGAGTCAACATATGGTTGACTAGGCGTTGATACGTAGCTCCAGCGTTCTTTAGCCCGGACGGCATGCGAGTGTAGCAGTAGAGGCCATGGTCGGTGATGAGTGCGGTCTTGTCTTGGTCGGGCTAGTGCATGCTGATCTGATGGTACCCTGAATAGGCATCGAGGAAGCTCAGCATCTCGTGCCCGGCCGTGGCGTCGACCAGCTGGTCAATTCGTGGCATGGGGAAGTTGTCCTTGGGCGTGGTTGGGCGTGGCTTTGTTGAGGTCACTGTAGTCCACGCACATTCGCCACTTCCTATTACTCTTGGGAACCAGGACTACGTTAGCCACCCAATCCAGGTACTGGGTAGGCCGGAGTAGTCCTGATCGTAATTTCTTGCCCACTTGTTGCCTGATGATGGCCTGTCGCTCTGGGTTGCATCATCTTCGGCGTTGCTGCACCGGGCGGCAGTTGGGGTCCAACCTTAGTTGGTGTGTGATAACTTCTGGGGGGATTCCGGGGAGCTCATCCTCGGACCAAGTGAACACGTCCTGATTGGCTGTGAGGAAGCTCGTGTATGCTTTTTTATCCTGCTCGAACAAGGTAGCGCCGATCTTCAGTGATCTACTCGGGTCATCCCCGACTTGGATGGGGTATAGATCCTCAGCTGGTGCAGTCGTGCTCGGACCTGGATCTTCGGTCCTCGCCTCCTTCTTGCATGGCGCCTCCTCGGGACGCGGGTCGCGGGTGGATATGAGGTAACACCTCCTAGATTCCCGTTGATCGCCCCGGACTTCCCCTACCCCATGAGGGGTGGGGAATTTCAACTTCTGGTGGTAGGAGGAAGGGACGCCTCGAAACGTATCGAGGATTCCTCGGTCGATGATGGCGTTGTATCCTGTCATTGCATATACCACAGTAAAGTCGGCGAGGAAAGTTACCTCTTTCGGTGCCGTCCCGAACGTGATCGGGAGTGTGATACGCCCTTCTGGGCGAACAGTCGTGCCGTAGAATCCGTATAGCAGTGTGTGCAATGGCGCGAGTTGTGATACATCCACTCCCATGAGTACTAGACAGTCATACGCAATAACATCGGGTCTGCGTCCATTATCCACCAGAATGCGTCGCACATTACATTGATTGATGGTGGCGGAAACCACCAAAGCATCGGAGTGGAGCGTCGTGACGCCTTCAAGGTCATCCTTGGAGAAGACTATGGGGTCTCCCGGGTGGCCTGGGGGGGACAGTCCCCTCGGGGTCCCTTCGCCCTGGTCCGCCGTTTTGAGGGCTGTCGCGTACCGACGCCTTCTACTCGCGCTATCTACCGCGGCTGCAAGTCCCCCAGAGATCATCTTGATCTCCTTTCCGTTGGGTCGGTTGCCGATCGGGGGAGGCGTCTTCTGTCGTCTCTCGACGGCCTTGGCGAGGAACTTATCGAGGAGCCCTCTTCGTACGAGGTCCTCGATGGCATCCTTCAGGTTGATGCAGTCGGCGGTGTCGTGGCCATGATCCCGGTGGAATTGGCAGTACTTCTTCTTACTCCACGAATTGGGATCTGACTTCATCTGCGAGGGCCACTTGAGGAATGGCTCCTCCCTAATCTCCATCAAGATCTGGTCGGGGGGGGGGGGCCGTCAGGGGCGTGTAGTGGCGGTAGCTGCCCCTTTCCTTTTCGGAGCGGTCGCGGTGGTCTCCATCGCGCCGCTCTCGCTTGCTCCGACCCTCGCGCGGGGGGTCGGCGGTTCTTTTGCGGTTGGGCTGGTCGGTCCCTGCCACAAGACATAGGGCCGCGGTGTTCTCCTCGTAATGCGCGTGCTTCTGGGCTAGCGCGAGGAGATCCCGAAGGGTCGTCGGGGCCTCGACTCCAAGCGCTCGCCGGAGGATGTGATCTCGCGTCCCCTAAGTGAGTGCCGTGGTGGCAATGCCGACGTCGAGGTGGGGGATCCGGAGAGCCTCCACGCGGAAGCGAGAGACGAAGTCCCATAGCACCTCTTCCTTCCCCTGCCCGAGGGCGAGCATGGTTATTGCAGATTTGGCTACCTTTCAGCAGCCCACAAAGTTCTCCTTGAACAGTTTCTTGAGCTGCTGGAAGGAGGAGATTGTCCCGGCCGGCAGAAACTCGAACCACGCCCGGGCGTTCTCCCGAAGAGTGGTGACGAACGCTAGGCACTTTACGGTGTCCGAGGCTCGGTGGAATACCAGGTGGGATTCGAAGCCGTGCTGGTGGTCCGCCGGGTCGGTGGTGTCGTCGTAGTAGGCGAACGGCAGCAACTGAAGCATCGGCGAGATGGGGGCTTCCATGATCTCCCTAGAAAAGGGAGCGTGAAAGTCTTGGTCGTCGTCGATGAGGCCGCGATTCTTGGCGGCCAGGAGGATGTCGTCCAGGTACCGGGCCTTGTCCTTGATCTCATCGAACCGTGGAGTCGACGGTCCATCTTCGGATTGGAGTGGAGGGGGCTGTGTCCCCTAGACGCGGGTACGCTGCGTGATCGGCGGCTTCTTGTGACGGAGGCGTGGGACGCCTCCCGTGCCTACCGGAAGTTCTCTCCGGCCTGACCTCCTTCGCCCTCCCGTTGCTCGGGTGGGGCGTGCTGGGGCCTCTAGTCTTGGAGTTCTCGGCAGAATTCTGCCAGGGCTCGGACTTCTTGGTGTAGCTCGTCTAGGTCACCCGGGGTGACCTCTTGTCGGGGGTTAACGGAGGAAGCCTCATGCGACCCCCGACGGAAGTTGGGTCCCTGTCGGGAACCCCACCCCCGATTGATGGCGTTGCGAAGGGTTCCATGGGGTGCCATAGCTTTTTGCTCGTGTTTCCCACAGACGGCGCCAAGAAGTGTAGCGACAGAAAAATGGCACCCCATGCCACGTACCACCTTCTCTATTTATCTGTTGGGGAAATTGTCTCACGCCCGTGGATGCCTGCACACACCAAGGAACCAGAAGGGCGTCAGAAGGAGTTCCAAGTGTTACCCCATGGGACAACCCTCCGATGCTTAAGTCAGCAAGGGATTTAATGAGCAATAAAGAGGAGCAGAGTAAGAGATGAGTATGGGCCGTAGTAGTCGATTCAGGAGGCGCGTAGATCCTCTGTATGCGTGCTCGCCGGTCCCAGTGGGCTCTCGGAGAGTGCTCGCTGGGTGGCAAGGCCGCTCAGGAGGCAGGAGCTCTTTAGACGTAGATGGCCCTCTTGTCGTCGTCGCTGGTAGGGCTGCTCTCTTCTCAGTAGAAGGCTCTGGGGCAAGAGTATCCTCTTGCGTAGTCGTGTGGGGTTTTTAGTAGAAGAATCTACCGTGTCCCTCTCTATCGTCGATATCCCTTTTATATGGGTTGTCCTGGTGCGAGGACCTCATCCCTTGATAGGGAAGGATCCGTTTAGTTGGAGTAACGTTCCCCGCTATGTCGGCGGGAGTTTCCCGTTGGAGGACGATACCCCCAACGTCGACCGTTCCCTGGGCGAGTCTTACGGCACTCATGGCGCGTGCTCGCCCGTTACGGGGTCAAGGCCGACGTCGTGGGGGCAACGGTCGGTCATCGGAGTGTCCTTCGGCAAGAACTGCGCTTGGGCCGGCCTCATTGGCGTCGCGGAATCTGATGCCTCATTGGGCCGGTCGTCTTCTTATCATGCTGAACATGTGTGTCCGCTCCTCGATTGGACTTAGCGCGTCCGAGCCTTAATGGGCCGCTCACGCCTGGGCCGTTCCTGGGTCAAACCAGATTTACCCTCCTCACTCATGTTCGGATAAGATGTGAATTTAATATACTAGAACTCATATCCGATTCGAACTCATTACTAATAATTCATTGCGCATGTTAGACTTATAATTTTGACATAAATTCAACTCGTTATCCGTGTCGTTGGATTTGTGAGTTTAAAATTCTTGTCAAAATTATAAGGACGCTTTTATAAAATATAAAAATTATTTTTAAAGGGAAAAAATTGACCAAATTTTTATTTTTCCAATTCTCATAAATCTCATGTTTTCTTAGATGTGGACGTGGACCCATGCTTTATAGACAGATACGGATATCCGTGAGTATATCTATATCCGTGACAAATATATATGTATTCATATTCATGAACATAATAAAATATTATCTATATATGGTATTTGTAAAATTTTCATGGATAAAATACGATGTTGGTCTATTCGAGTCGAACTCGATCTATTTATATCCTTAGTTTTGAGACCTCATCCATCCATCCGTTGTCTCGAGAAGTGAGAGCACCTGTCACCCTAATTCAAAGGTGACCTCGGTGCACGAGTCATGATTCCCTTCTATTACTTCCGGATATCTCTTTGTTGCATTGTGTGTAAGATGAGTAATCGGTGATTTTGTGTCGATTGAGAAGAGAAAGATTGATGGTTTTTGGCTCTCGAAAGTCCAGTCTCTAGGATACCATGACCTATCTCTCAGGAAAGAACATTATTATTAATTCCTAATCTCCTGGGGAGTAATGCTAGCTGCTATGGTTCCATACCCACTCTTTGCCACACTCATTTTAACTGTCAAATCATTTGAGTAAGAGTTGTTGCGATTATTTTCATTCGATGGAGGGCGAGAGGAGGGGTTACTTTTCTTTCTTTTTCTAATACCTCGATGGTCATCTGTTGAACCCTGGATTTATTTTAAAAAAAATAAAAATAAAGAAAAAAAGAATGCAAAGAGAAGAAGAAAGAAGAGAAAAAAAGGGCTAGACCCTCCTCCGCCTTTCTCCTCTCTCCCTAAAACAATAGGAAGACTGGAGGGGACTCACCCTCTAGCCAGGCAACAAGTACCGGAAGGGGACCCCCCTCCGGTTCTGCAACACCAGAGGAGGCCCCCTTTGGTCCTGCAGATCGAAGGGGGGACCCCCCCTCCGGTATAGTACAACCGGAGGGGGGACCCTCCGGTCATTGTGTAACCGGAGGGGTACCCCCTCTGGTCACTGTGTAACCGGAGGGGTACCTCCTCCGGTCCTCTCTTGTTTAGTCTGCGCAAGGAAAAACAAAAAGGAAGAAGAAGAAGAATAATAATAAAATAGGAGGAGAAGAAGGGACCTCCGGTCAACAGCTAACCGGAGGGGGACCCCCTCTGGTCCTGCCTCTTCATTTTCCAAGTCTCCACCGGAGGCACTATATCTCTGGTCCCATGGCTATCACCTATAAAAGGAATGGTGTGGCCAAGAGGAAAGAAGAGAACTCCACGCAGAGCAACAACAGCGGGAGGACTTGGAGAGCTTCTAAAAGCCCAAGGAGAACTAACTCACAACAGTAGCAAAGAGGCCCTGCATAGGCTAGATGAGGTAGAAGCAAAAGGGGGTGTGGTGACCACAAAAATGTCTCCTCGAGAGTTCTAGCCACCTTCCTTTAGAATGGTGAGTCTAAGAAACACGTCACCCACTAAAACCATGAAGAAGTCAATGGCCCGTGCAATTATCTGTTGAAATGAATTTGAATGCCTTGTGTAATTATCTATTGAATTGAAAATTTGAATGGCCAGTGCGGTGTTGAAATGAAAATCTAATGGCTCGACGAAATGAAAATTTGCATGGCTCATGTTGTTCATCGAAGGGAAATGAAAATGAATTGTTCTTGTGATGTAAATTTGAAAAAAGTCTTGCAGCAAATTTTAATGTTCAAGCATTTCAAAATCTCGTTGAAACATTACATAAATGGCCCCAATGAAGGAAAATTTGCATAAATATCTTTGATGCTGAAAAAAATATAAAAATATCTTTATAGATGGAAAAAGTGTAAAAATATCCCCGACGGCGAGAAAATTGTAGAAACACTCCCATAGACAAAAAAAGTGTAGAAATATCTCCGATGGCAGAAAAATTGTAGAAACACCCTCGGTGGTGAAAAATTTGTAGAAATATCCTCGATGGTGGAAAATTTATAGAAACACTCTCGGTGGTAAAAAAAAATGTAGAAATACTTCTGATGTCCGGAAAAATTACAGAAATATCCCCGTTGTGGAAAATTGTAGAAATATCTCCAGTGACGAAAAAATTGTAGAAAACCCTAAAATATCAAAAAGTTATATAAATACCACATTCGTGGAACAGTTGCGTGAACGTTATTGTTCAATCTAGAAACTGCACAAAGTTCTCGCTTGTTTCAAATATACCAAATTACTTTTGTTCCGGTTTACACGGTTTGCACGACTCGGTAGAGCTGGACCACACACCTTCTCTGAAGCGGTGTGCGCTCTCCTGAGTTCGGCTTATGGCTAATCATCTAAATCTATATACTTTTTCATGGTCAAGAGCTATCATGTCTGGAAACTCAAAAATTGATAAAATTACAAATAAATCTTTACAAGTATAGAAATGACAGATAAGCCTAATAAGTCAAGGGGTGACAGGACTATCTTTGAAATAGTCAAAAAATTAAGACGTGGAATATCTAAGAAGTCGAATGACGGAGTTATTTCCGAGAATTCAAGAAATGAAGATGAGGAATATCTAAGATGTCGAATGACGGGGTTATTTTCGAGAGGTAAAGAAATGAAGACGAGGAATGCCCAAGAAGTCGAATGACGGGGTTATTTCCAAGAAGTCAAGAATTGAAGACGATGAATACCCGAGAAATCGAATGACGAGGTTATTTCCAAGAAGTCAATAAATGAAGACGATGAATGTCCAGGAAGTCAAATGACGGGGTTATTTCCGATAAGTCAAGAAATGAAGTCAAGAGCGCCTAGGAAGTCTAACGACGGGGTGATCTCGGAGAAGTCAAGAAAATAAGATAAGGAATATCCAAGAAGTCAAACGACGGGATAAATCCCGAGAAGTTGAGAAATGACAGATATATCAAAAATGACAGAAATGCCCAGGGTTTTCTGAAACTGCAAGAACACCCCAATGTTTGAGAAAATTGTAAAAATATCATGACGGGGGAAAAATATAAATATACCCGCCTCATGCATAAATCTCCTTTATAGACACCAGAGCAACTTAAGGGTCCGATCACAATCAAAATTGTACTCATGACCATGAAGCAACTTTGACGGACCGACGATGATCATCTTGGCGATCCAACGGTCTGACCGTGATAGAATTCAAGTATTAACTGTTCGATCAGGGGATAGAAACAAATGCAATGACCCGATCAAGACGGAAATAAATTCAAGGGCTCTGGTTGCAACCGCATGTAATCTAGAAGACCCAATTATAAACTTGGGGTTATATGTAAATGTCTTGAAAGACCGATTGTAATTTGTAGAGGACTTAGGGTCACATGATTAATCCCACACCGGATGTTGAGAAAGCAACCGAGTGCTTATAAAGAAGGTCTTCACCTCTTAACCTAAGAGGGCCCTTTTACAAGGACAAAACCCTAGCCGCCCTCCGGCGTGGCGGGGACAATATCTCTTGGGGGCACCAAAAAATGTTTATCTCGCATCTACAAAGTGGCGTCGTCTGTGAGAACCCTGAGCTCGCACTCGCTTGCATTCTCAAGGGGTACTTGTGTAGTGGACCTAGGGTCAATCCCACATCGGATGTTGAGAAAGCAACCGAGTGCTTATAAAGAAGCTGTTCACCTATTAACCCAAGAGGGCCCTTTTACAAGGACAAAACCCTAGCCGCCCTCCAACGTAGCGGGGACAATATCTCTTAGGGGCACCAAAAAAGGTTCATCTCGCATCTACATAATTCAAATCACATATACTGAAGGAAATAAAGTCTTCAAAATTCTTTACAAGAGTATGGACCTGTAGTGGGCGATCATCAAGATCATTAATGTCACGACATATAGAGATAAAAAGATATTCTTTGACAGTTAATTAAAGGTGTTTGAGCATGTTTCGATGTAAATTAACACCGACTCCAGTCGATGGAAAAAATTCATGTATACGGATCTTAAATCGTTTGATAAACTCAAAACATGAAATAAAGAAATACAAATAAACATGTTACTGATACCCAAAATCTACCCAAATTCTAATTCATCATCAACGTGTCTGCATTTATTTATTTATTTTTCGTAACCTACCACTTATGTTCAGTGCCATTTTGTACGTGGTTCTTGTAATATTCTTTCTGCATACTTCGTTCTTGGATGCTACAAAATTCAGAAAATTTTCTTACGAGATACATGATACATATACGTTTGAAATTGAGTCGCCCACTGCTCAAAATGCTGGAAATGTCATTGCTATTATACAATCGTGGGACTAGTTGGAATATCCTTTGTCACATGAAAAAGTTGTAGCTTTAACATTTGCACAAATGTCTCTTTTAGGAGTTTATTTTTCATGTTGTGCATCTGCCACTCGTCTCAATTAAACCCATATTATCTCTTTTGTAATTTTGCATGGATAATCAATATACTGTAGAGATACGATGTTTCAATTACTTAAGCTGTCATCTGATTTTGAGTTTATGGTTCAAAATATGTTAGTTACAATGTTTATCTTGATTTTTTCATTGTTTTTTAATAAAAGAAGTCAAAAATTCATGACAATAGCGAAATTTGAATTTTTTATCTCACAAATAAATAACACAATTATTAATTATAGAATTATATATATATATTTATCGTATTTTATTATATATATATTTAATAAATAGTTTTAATTTTATTATATGATAATATATTATAATATGATGTCATGTTATATCTTACTCATAAAATATCAATACGACTCGGACCACAAACCTTGGTTCACCCATGTGAGTTCACCGTCAGCCTGATGCCGGCGGTCATCTAAAACCGATCGCGGCGCGTAAAGCGCCCAACGTTCCAATCCGCGCGGAGTCAGCGTCCACGTTGGGGCGAGCTAGAGCTAGAGCAAGAGCAAAGAGTGAGTGAGCGATCCTGCGAAGAAGCGGAAGCGGCGACGACAGAGGCGCAGCAGAGCAGGCCGCAAGAGGAGCAACGTCGTCGGAGAGATGTCGAAGCTCAAGGTCTTCGCGGACCGCATGTCTGAGCCCTCCCGCGCCGTCATCATCTTCTGCAAGTGCGTCACTGATCTATGCCTCTCTCTATCTCCCGTCTTCTCTCCTGTGATCGTAGAGTCCAGATCCACGAAACATGATCTTCTCCTTTCTCTCTACGTCCGATTTTCTCGTTTTTGTAATTGGTTATTGTTTGTGCGCGCTGTTCCGATTTTATCTTTGACGCGCTTCATCGTCGTCAGGGTGAACGGGATCGATTTCGAAGAGGTGGAGATACGTCTCGGGAAGCGGGTGCACCTGTCACCCCAATTCAAAGGTTACCTCGGCGCACAAGTCAGGATTCCCTTCTATTACTTCCGGACATCTCTTCGTTGTATTGTGTGTAAGATGAGTAATTGGTGATTTTGTGTCGACTGAGAAGAAAAAGATTGATGGTTTTGTGGAAAGAGGAAAGAATTGAGGGCAGCACGTCCCAATAGGGTCGGCATTCCTTCTATTATATACTGGTGAAAAGAATATTCTAGGTCTGTACAAGACCTTCCAATTTACATGGGCTACTAAAATACAGATTTGCTAAAAATACAAGAAATCTAAAGGGGGAAATGCTTGAGTTGTCATTCTCTTCATGCCCCTTCAAGCGAGACGGCACAAAGTGAAGCTTAAGCTTGGAACAGAGGCGAGCGAAGAGATCCCGAGTGAGGCCCTTAGTAAATATATCAGCTAGTTGATCGGAAGATGTAGCATAGCGTAGCCGAAGAGCCACTCGGGCAACCAGTTCTCGAATGAAGTGATAATCAATCTCAATATGTTGTGTCCGAGCATGAAACACCGGATTTGCTGTCATATGGATGGCAGAGATATTATCACAGAATATATATGGGGGTGATGAGAGAGGAATGCCCAACTCACGAAACAGATAACAAAACCATCGAAGTTCGGCTGTGGTTGTGGCTAGGGCTCTCAGCACTAGACCTAGAGACAATTTGTTGCTTCCTTGCAGTCCATGCTAAAAGGTTAGGGCCAAAAAAGATGCAAGCATCAGTGGTTGAGCATCTATCATCTGGTTCACCAGCTCAATCAGTATCAGAAAAAGGATGACAAGTTTTAATGTAGGAAAAGGATGAAGAGTATGTGGAAAGGCATGAAAAGAGGAAGACAAAAGGTGTCAAAGGAGAGGGTTCACCACGTGGCTTGCACGTTGCTTCTGTAGGAGAACGCGGCGGCCTCACAGCAGCGCAGAGCAGGAAGGGGGCCTTCTGGCACGGCAGCAGGAGCACGATGGCTTCGCTGCAGGCAGGAGGAGGGGGTTCTTCTGCACGGCATGGTCCCGGGAGAGAGCAGCTAGAGGAGCAGGCAGTAGTGAAGCAGAGGAGGAAGGTCTCGGTGGGTGAAGTGCTGCTGGAGAGAAGAGGGTGGGGGTTCACAGGCTAGGGTTTATGATGGCTCTGATACCATGTGGAAAGAGGAAAGAATTGAGAGCAGCACATCCCAATAGGGTCGGCATTCCTTCTATTATATACTGGTGAAAAGAATATTCTAGATCTGTACAATACCTTCCAATTTACATGGGCTACTAAAATACAGGTTTTATAAAAATACAAGAAATCTAAAGGGGGAAATGCTTGAGTTGTCGTTGATTCTCTTCAGGTTTCTGGTTCTGGAAAGTCCAGTCTCTAGGATACCATGACCTATCTCTCAGGATGGAACAGTATTCCTAATTCCTAATCTCAATGCTAGCTGCTACTGTTCCATACCCACTCTTTGCCACACTCATTTTAACCGTCAAATCATTTGACCTAGAGTTGGTGCGATTATTTTCTTTTGGTGGAGGGCGAGGGGAGGGGTTTCTTTTCTTTCTTTTCCTATTACCACAATGACCACCATACCCTACCACTTATGCTCGGTGCCATTTTGTACGTGGTTCTTGTAATATTCTCTCTTCATACTTCGTTCTTGGATGCTACAAAATTCAGAAAATTTTCTTACGAGGTATGTGATACATCAGATACGTTTAAAATTGAGTCGCCCACTGCTCAAAACACTGGAAATGTCACTGCTATTATACAATCATTGGACTACCTGGAATAGGTTTTGTCACAGAAAAAAGTTGTAGCTTTAACATTTGCACAGATGTCTCTTTTAGGAGTTTATTTTTCATGATGTGCATCTTCCACTTTCGTCCCAGTTAAACCCATATTATCTCATTTGTAATTTTGCATGGATAATGTACTGCAGAGATATGATGCTTCAATTGCTTAGGCTGTCATCTGATTTTGAGTTTATGATTCTTTTTTATCCCGAAGCTGATATTCACACTTTCTCTATATCCAGCTTATGGGATTTAGGAGAGTGTTCCTGCTGGTTCTACTGATATATGTTTCCATTATTTTTTTTTCCTTCATACTTCAATATTAAGCATTTTTTTTGTCTTCTGGAGTATTTTCTATTCTGTGTCATAGAGACAAAAGGGCAGCCAAATGCCACGAGGCCCTTGCCAATGCAGATTTGGGGAGGGTCAGTTGTAAACGGTCTTATATTTGCTTTGGCAAAGAGGTGGTTTCCAGTTTTGAACTTGTGACATCCAAGTCCAATGTAGAAACCTTGCCATTGCACCAAGACTTCCCATCACCTTGTCTTAAATGTCATTTGTTTCTTCTCCCCCTCCCCCCCCCCCCCACCCTTTCCTCTAGTACTAAGTGAAAGTTACCTATCACAGAGTCTCATTAGGGAATTTGCTGCCCCATATCTTAGACATCTTTTTTGTCATTTGTTCTTTTTTCAGAAATCAACCCAATGGGGCAGGTTCCCGCAATTGTTGATGGACGATTCAAGTTGTTCGAGAGGTACATTCTCTTTTCTCGTGGAATTTCGTAGAAAAGGCCGGTGAAATGTCCAGCATATGAATTTTCTCTTTAGTATTTGTTATTTGACGTATTTCCTTTTCCTGTGGAATTCCTCTGGAACCACTAGTAGTGTACCTTTTTGTGTTCTCTGCAAGACAGATCTATCGTGCCTCATCTACTAGTGAACTCATTTTGGTAGGCGCAGAAATGCTGTCATTGATTTCTTTATGTGTCCTGTGTTATATTCAACTGGAACATTTCGTTATTAGCGAACTCTTTTTTCTCTGTCCTTGTGGTTGCTTTTGTATGCTTTAAATATGATGTTTTCTTTACAAAAGTATAGAGCAATAAGCTGTTTCTAATAGTTGTATAATGTATCTCTGGTCTATACCCTAAGTGACAATGTGCTTCATCAAGATGCTGTTCAGGTTGACATAAAATACTGAATTCTGCAGCCTGCTGTAGAAGCTCCATTTGCAGGAATTTCACATTGTTTTGGTCGATGTAAAAGAACAATAAGGAACAACTATTTTACAAAGGCTTCCTTATTTTGCTTTTTCAATTAAAATGTACCATAAACCAAAACCACAGATTTTGAGTTTAATTGATTTTAAAATGAATGATGTTTGAATCTCTAAATTTTTGTGTCTTGCATCAACCCAAGCAGCCTACAAGTAAATGTTCAAGTTCTAGTTATGTTATTAAAGTTCACACAGTCATTTCTTTTCCATATATAAAATATCAAATGATGGGCAAACATTTGTAGTCTTGCTTTCTTGAATTTCCTTCTCAGTTATGTTTACTCTTGATTCTGAACTTTGTTTTTCTTCTCCGTTTCCATTAATGTGTTTTCAGTCATGCCATCCTGAGGTATCTTGCTTGCACATTTCCAGGAATTGCGGATCATTGGTAAGCTGACCACTCAACATCTTTTCTCTCTACTTCCTTTAGTCAACCCATTTTGATTGAAAGTAAGGGGTAACATTTATTGAAAGAGTAATATTTGTTCTGTGACACCCCCTTCTCCGATATCTATGATCTGGTCCGGGGACATCACAACTAACGTACACATTGTGAGATTGGAATTACTGCAATGCTTTAAAAGTCATATCATCCATACTTCCAAAACAGAAACAACCATACCATTGCCATTTAAAACACAAGTGGTATTTGCACTGTACACAGAATATACAACATTGTTTCTGCCTTTAATCACCAAGTCAAAATATACATTCCTCATACAAAAGATTACTGCCTACCCTGCTTTTAACCTCAACGACTTTCAAAAGCTCCTGGGATCACCCTCTGATTAAACCTCTGTTTGAGCCAAACTCTTTCATTTAATGATGTTCTGAAAACAATTGAACAGCACACGTGAGTCCTAAGACCCAATAGGCATCAAATTAATAACTTGCTTACTATATAATAGCTATTGCAAGTTATATAATAATTCTAAACTAATCGTAACTCCATTGAGTTCTAAGCATATAGCATAAATTCAGGGACCAAAACAGATATCGAGCATATGTACAGATTTCTTGCTTATTCAAATTACTGTCAAATATTTTATATTTACAGACGACTTGCAAAACGCATCAGAGCATATTCCTAACGATCTTAACAGATCGAATCATATAAGCAAACCTTTTAGACCATATTATATTTTCACCTATCAAATATGAGAATCTTACTCACTTAACAGAAATTTCTCAAATCATGACATGCAAATGTGACGCGGTCGGCGTCGGAGGACGGATCGACGGCAGTTCCGGGACGCGAACATGACATGATAGTTGTTGCCTCACGCAGCTCGGTCTCACACCGGGCGGTCTCTCACCGGGCGACACTCAAATCCCACAAAGGAGAAAGAGGGAAGGAAGAATAGCAAGAGGAGAAAACTTCTTTCACGTAGGAAGCAAATCTATCAATCTTCATATGAGAAACATAACACCCTAGCCCACCTTTATATAGGGAGGGCTATGACAACCAAACCTTTAACTTCACCTAATTGCTCTTATGCCCTTAGCCTAATAAAACAAAGCTCACCAACCAATATTTGACTTGGACCTTAATAAAATACAATACTTTGACTTGGTAAAAATAAAATAAGATATGGTGGTTTAATAATACAAATACCACCGTACACACAAATACACAAATACGTATTCAGGGCGCCGAGTTTTCAAACGAGTCTCCGAGCCACAAGCTCGGTGCAGTCGGGGCGGTGCGGCCTCGGCTCCGATTAGTGGGCCCGGTGTCCCCACCAACCCTCCCGGGGCGGCTGGAACTCGACTCCGTCGAGTAAGGGGGGACACTGCTGTGGTAGTGCTCCAGCAGATCTGGATCGAGGCGCTGGAGATCTTCCCGGCTGATCCAGGAATCATCAGAAGGTGGTCGGTCCCTCCAGCGGACAAGGTAGCGCTGGTACACCCGGTTCCGTGTAGTCGTCACCTGCTCATCCGGTATCCTCTCAATTTGCTTGTGCGGTGCTCTCGAGACTGTGGGACGCACATGGGTGGGCTCACTCTCAATGGGAGGAGAAGGCTCGAAAGGGTCACTAGGAATCGCTGTGGGTTTCTTATAGGCCACTAGGTCTGCCACATTAAAAATAGAGCTAATCCTATATTCGGGAGGTAAGTCCACAACATACGCATTGGAGCCAATCTTCTGAAGAATTGGGAAGGGACCATCACTACGGGCTTACAACTTTTTAACGGCTCCCGAGGGGAGTCGTTCGACCATAACTAGGTCACCTTCTTAGAATTCATGGTGACGCCTATGCGAATCAGCCAAGCGTTTGTAAGTTTCATTACTGAGGTTTATTTGCTTGCTAATTGACTCATGCAGGCTTTTGACATGCTATGCAAATTCCTTAGCTGACTTGGATGTTCTAGACTCGAGGGGAAGGGGAATGAGATCCACAGGTTTCCTAAGTTTGTATCAATGCACGACCTCAAATGGACTCATACTTATGAACTTATTGACAGAGCTATTATATGCAAATTCGGCTCTGGGCAAAAGAAGGTCCCAAGTGCCAGGATGATCCCCTACAAGACACCTCAGTAAATTCCTTAAACTCCTGTTGACGACCTCGGTTTGCCCATCGGTTTGGGGGTGATAGGCAGTGGAAAATTTCAGCTTAGTGCCAACTAGGTGCCAAAGTGTCTTCCAAAAGTAATTAGTGAACCAGACATCTCGGTCAGACACTATGGTTTGGGGGAGACCATGCAAACGCACGACTTCATCAAAGAATAGGTGGGCTACTCTAGATGCATCCGATGTTTTGGAACATGCAATGAAATGGGCCATCTTAGAAAACCTATCAACGAGCACGAAGATGGAGTCGTGTTTGTGAGCAGTACGAGATAATCCAAGGATGAAATCCATGCTCATATCAACCCACGGTCTATCAAGAATGGGGAGAGGAGTGTAGAGACCAGTGTTCTGTTTGACCTATTTGGCCATTGTGCATGTTCTACACTGGGCTACAATTTTGGCCACATCTTTCTTCAGGCCAGGTCAATAGAAATGCTCCTCCACAGAATGGATGGTCTTGTTTCGTCCAAAGTGACTAACAAGACCTCCAACATGTATTTCTCAAATTAGGAAGTCCCGTACAGAAATCCTCTGGACACAGAGTTCCTGTCCTCGAAAAAGAAAACCATCATGGAGTAGATAGTCAGCAAAGGTGGTCGAGGATCCAGCAGACAAGGCAGAGTAGGCAGGGCCAAAGTCGGGACACTCTCTATAGAGTTCCTTCATGCGGTCAAATCCAGTGACATCTACCCAAACAATGGAAAGAAGGGAGACCCTTCGACTCAAGGCGTCGGCCACCTTATTTTCTTTTCCAGCCTTATGTTTTAGGACAAAGGTGAAGGACTGGAGGAATTCTACCCACCGGCCATGCCTAGGGTGTGACGACCCGGGATCCGAGTACCGGAAAGGAACCGGTGCGTCTCGAATCTCTGTCCGCCAACCCACGAGCCCGAAGACTCGGAAGGGTAAAAAGGGATGGTGTGGGAGTACAAGAGAAGCTGGAACAACTGCAGAGATAGCACAATGATCTAAAATAAAATGCACAGCATAATATAAATAAAATAAACTGCTACAAGGTCCACAGAGTCTCATGTCCAAATAAAAGTACAGTCAACAGAAATGAAGAGTACAACTACACGGGGCATCCCCCGGCTCTGGCAGACTGGCGACTAACCCTGGCTAGAAGAACCACGCTGAAACTCAGCCGCACCTCTCGACGACCCTGCCTCACCTGAAAAAGCAGGGGTGAGCCTCATTTCATTGGTCCAGTAGGAATCCTCCGGACCCCCACCGCACAACGAGAAAATGGCAGCAAGGCGCGAGCAACCACGGAAGGTAACACTACCTAGCAGAAGTACGGTAGAACCAAGAGCTGAAGTAAATAAACGGAAAAGCCGCCTACTCTACAGTACCGTACTACAAAACCTCGGTCCGACAAAACTCGAGTCCATACCTGCCAGCAGACAGGAGCACCATCCACTAGAAGAACGACCGGATGCGTACCCTGACGTCTTACACCGCGTCACAAGTGTCTAGCTACAACGCCCCGGGCGCGAGACTCAAACACACACAGTAACCAGTAGTACCACAAAATAAGGACTAGCTGAGGTCGCGCTCGTCAGCGCGAGTCCGAACCCTCAGCCCCGTGTGCACACTCAGACCATACGCCCTAGGCTTGTCCTCTAGTTGGTAATTCCCCCTAAGCCCGGACTCGGCTGTACGCCCCCTACGGTAACCAGCCTACTCACCGTCTCTCTCGGGTCAACCGCTCCACCACTCCCGGGTGGGTCAGCACCGCGTGCCGTAAGAAGGCTACAACCAGTGGACGTGTCACCGGAGGTGAGACTCGACTCACGTAAGTCTTTACGTCCCGGGACGACTAAGTTATGTGGTTCTGTCCCTATGATGACAGAATTATAAAAACGTCCTCCCCAAGATCGTAAAAGACCAAAGTCCTGTCATTTGCAGTTATACCCTGCAATCTTTTGTAATTGGGACTACGTCCCTATCTCCCACTCTAATGCGGACTTTTGTACAGTCGACAACTCGCCGACAACTCATGTACTCACTGGAATTATAAAAGCACTCAGCATGTTCCATGTGTACCCTCGAGGGAAAATTGCATGAAAACCCTTGGCTTTCCAAAATTGTGTATATACCCCTCCTTCGGCCAAATTGACAGATGTGTGCCTTCTATGAAGCCCCTTGTCATTCCTTCGGTCCGGAAGTGTTGTCAGCTCAGTCCAGCACTCGGGTATCATCTCAAACCTAGGTCTAGGGTCTGGTAAAATCACCAAAATACCCATGTGACCTAAAAATGGCCTCAGAGCCCTTGAAACCCTCCAGAAATGGCCTCAATGTCTTGGAAAGTCAGGAATCCAGTCCTACTTCCATTCTAGCCCAGGAATTTCAGCAATACCCCTGGTCTGGGAAAATTATCAAAATACCCCCGGGTTGGTAAAATTACCGAAACACCCTCGAGGTCCAGAAAACTCCCTTTTTCTTCAAAAATGCCTATGGCTTTCGCATATTTGCACTTCCATGCCTAAATCTTAAGGTTTTGCTCAGTCCTAGCCCTAATTTAGTTGTTTTTGTTGGTCGGTGGTGAGTGAGTGGACATTGTGAGCCCTCCGAGAGAGTTTGCCTTCAATATCAGAACCCTTGTAAAAGACTTCGGGGATTTCTTTGACAGTTAAACAAATGTGTTCGGACGTTAGGCCGATGTAAATCAACACTGACTTTGGTCAGTGGGGAAAGGTCCTGCACTCGAACCCAAATCGTCTGATACTATGCGCATCCACGGAATAAACCTCTCTTTGTAGAGGAATGACTCTTTTCAAAAAGATGCCATTTATTTTATTTTTCCTACATCGAAAATATTCCGTGTCCAACAATCATCTAAATTCCTTACATCTTAGGCGGACCATTATCTACTTTAGCGTTCCGTCTAACTTTTGACTTAGGCGATACTTCGCCTATCTTTTACTTAGGCAACCCAACGCCTACTTTCTTCCTCCTATCGTCCATTTCAACTTAGACAATTTATTATCTATCCATCCGCCTACTTTTATAACTTAGGCGATCCATCGACTATCACAAATTGTCTAAGACTTTGTTTAAATCCCTTCATCTATCACCCTACTTGGATGAATGATCGCCCAACTTCTCCAACTTAGATGCTACCTCTTCTTACTTAGAATAATCATCGTCCACCCCTTCATCTGAACCTCCTCCTTTCGTCTAAGTTTTCATTTAACTGTGTTTCGTCTATGTTTTCCATCGTCTAACTTTTAACTTGGATGGTCCAACATCTAACTTTTCCTTCTACGTGCTATCATCCAACTCTTCTTTCCATTTTCTCATTTATAAGTCAATCTCTTAAACTTTTCTAAGAGAATCTAATAGTTATACTCAGACTTTTCTCATAAAAAATTCAAATAAAATACTAAATATACAAAGTAAATTTTCAGGGTGTTACATGCTCCATCAGAAGGGATTATTGTTCACTAATACGTAATAAAAGTATGATTTGTACTCAACATCTAATGGGAAATCAGATTTAATCACTTATTTGATAGTGAAGACATTGGAATAATTTGGGCATATTTAATGTTGGATTTTTTGCATAAATACCCATGTAAATAGTGGTTATGCTAAATAAATCTCTCATTTAAGCATATTATCAAAGATATCCTTAATTTACCTCGAATTGTTGTGGTTATAGCCCTATAGTGCTCAGCAGTCGACGAGGGGCAAATATTCTGTGGAATATCTCATGGAAACCGTTAGAGTATGTGAAATACCAAAATACCCCGACTGAATGAGAGAGAGAGAGAGAGAGAAGGGTGCCACCTGCAGTCCCTCTCCCCCACCTCCGGCGGCCTTCCCTCTCCCCCACCTTGATGTGACACGACCAAGGGGTATGCAGCAAAATGGACACGGGTCCTTGGACCTATTCCGCAAGCACAAGCACAAAGCATTTAAAGTACTAGATTGGGCCGAATTGCCGTCGCACACACACGAGCCCGGGTGACTTGATGATGCCAAGGGGAGATGATCAGATGATGGATCAAGGCCCTTGCTGGTAGAGTGCCAGCAGGGCTAGGGTTGCCCTCCCGAAGGTACGAGGCCCACACTTAAGGGGCTGGCCGGGTGCCAATTGGGGCACTAGGTCCCTCTCTATCACTGCCCACGGTGACCGCTCATGAGTGGAACACGCGGGGTCGGGCGCTCTCTCTCTTGCTCAACGGAGCAACGTCCACGGATATTAAATGAACAAGCACTAATAATGAAGCAAAAGTCAGGGCTTACCCTGGTTGGTTTGAAGAAACCAACCCCGTTCGGAGACGAGGGCGAGCGGGGAAGTGTGGGTTCCCCGCACACTGCGCCGATGAAGGTTGAACCATGTTTAAACTATACAATCACTACACCTCACACAGGAGGGTGGACTTGGGGTGGGGATATCTGTATTACAATTCAAACACTACCTCCGCACAGGGAGGGGCGTTAAGCCAGCCAGGCGGGGAGGGGTGGTAAGCTCGAGTCGCGCCGATGGAGTGCTCCGCCGAATCTTCCCAAATCTGGAACCGCAGGACAGAGGGGCGGTGCAGTCGCCGCTGTGTACTCCCCCGAGCTCGGAAGTCGCTGAAACTGGTGCCGAATCGTCACCGACTGACCCAGGTACGCTGATGAATTTTGGTGGGCGATCCCCGCGTTGCCACTGGCCGGGGTGGACCCCGGAGCAGGTACTCAGCGTTCTGGTTCTGGCCGGACCAGAGTGTTGCAGCTGCTTGTCGAAGGTGCTACGGCCGCTCCCGAAGTCCGAATGAGGCAGGACCAAGTCGAGGACGCCCGTGGGTGAGTCTTCTTGAAGCAGCAACCAAGCACAGCACCAGAGGATGTCGGGGCGGTGAGGAGGAGTCCGTGGAGTGAGGAGGTGTCAGGGCAGGACCTGGACGGACAATCTGCGCACCCGGGGGAGAAAAATTGGAAACTGCTCTTCCTGATGCCGAACGGGACGCCGCTTGTTGGTGAAGGTGGGTGCCTTGTGGGAGAAGCTCTCGGCCAAGTGGCGCCTTCAGAAGTTGAGGGGTGTGGCCGTGGTAGCTTCTGCACTGAAGCTCTGGTCCAGGTTCTGGTCCTGGTTGCGCAGTCGGACGAGAATGGTCACCACGAACTGTAGCGAAGTCGAAAATGAGACGATTCCACCTCGCTTGCGAAGAAGACTCGCAGAGCTTTCTGGCGATGTATGGTGCACTTCGAGATGACGTCGGACAGCACCGGAGCAGTCTCTGCAAGTGTGGCTTCGTCTGCTGGCAGCGAACCAGGGGGGGCAGAACACTCTTTGGTGAATGTGGAGGGGTCTTGGGTGGAAGGTTTAGTGGGTTTGGAAAGGGGGTTGTAGTTGCTGATGGAGGGGTGGAGTCTAGAGAGGTGAGGGCCGATGGAGGGAGCTGGGGGTAGCAGGGTGTGAGAGGGAAGGAGGAGGTGGGGGCGGACCTAGTGGGGAGGGAGTATGGAGGTGGAGGGGTGCGCAAATGGGCTTGGGAGTGGGGAGGGTTTCCTTTGGAATTGGTGTGGTGGGTTAATGGAGAGGTAATGAAAGCCTTGGGGATGGGAAGGGGTGCCTAGGAGAAGGGAGTCTCCCTTGGGAATATGAAAGGGTGTATGGGGAATGGGAAGGGTTGCTTGGGGTGTGGAGATATTAAAGGGGAGTTATGGCTCTTGGGAAGATGAAGGGGTGGGATGTTGATGTGGCAGATGAGGTGGCAAGGAGAAGGGAGAGAGAGAGAGGGGCGAAATTTGGAGAGAGAGGGGGAAGAGAGAGAGAGGGGGCCGCCCCCTTTAGAGAGAGAGAGAGATAGAGAGAGAGCTAGAGAGAGAGAAGAAGACACTTCAAGTGGCTAAGCTTTCTTCAATATTTCATTAGTCATCTCAAGTGGGGTTGAGGTCCTATTTATAGGAGTCCCAACTTTTACAAAAAGTCCCTGAGAAAAGAACTAATAACAGATAACCAAAAGAGCTGGGGAAAGGGAAAAGGGCGCCCCTGGGCCAGGCCCTTCTAAATGGGCCCAATAGACATACTAGCCCAATATGAAGACACAAACTTAGGTAAACAACATGATAATCTAGGGACTTGACTCAAAACAAAGGGGAAATTACATCAAAATGACTCAAGAAAGATATGAAAATTACATAGCTAGACTCAGAAAATCAAGCTGAACATAATGGCGAGCGTCAGGGCCCTTGGAGAAATAGGGAGTGGTAAGCGATGTCCCCATCACACCCCCTCACCGTCGGCGGCTCCCAGCTGCTCTCCCACCCCGGCAGCCTTCCCTTTGCCACTCTCCCCCCCAACCCGGCGCCCCGCTCTCCCTCTTCCAACCCTCGAGCACCTCCATCTCGTGCCCTCCCTTCCCTTCCCTTCTCCCCTCCGGTGCCCCAGTGACCCAGAGCCGTCTTCCACAGCGACCACCTTCCCCCCTCTTCCCCTCTCCCTCTTGGTGCCCCCCACCCTGGCTCGCAACCCACCTCCCTCCCCTCTCCCCGACGGTGCCCCGACAACCTAGAGCCGTCTTCCCCAACCTCGGCGACCACCTTTCCCCCTCTCCCTCCTAGTGCCCCCGACCTTGGTCGGCGACCCACCTCCCTCCCCCTTTCCCGTCACCCTCTCCCCAGCCACAACCAAACAGCCCCCCCAACCTCCGTGTATGCTGCCGACCCCATCCCCCTCCTCTCCTCCTTCTCTACGCACCAGCTCACCGCGAACCATCTTCTTCTCCCCCTCTGGCTACAACCACAACCCCGCGCAGACCCCTCCGGCATATGTGACGCCGCCCCAGCCCCAGCCGCCCTTGCCCACCCAAACCTGCACAGCCCCTGCCCGCCCCAACCTGACGCAGCGCTGCTCTACGACTGCGGCGAGGAGGTGACAAAGGACCCCCCCAACCCCTTCCCCGCAGACCCCACCCCTCCCTGCCCCACCTGCCCCCCCTCTCCCCCTCCGGCGAGTAGCCTCTCCTCCGGAGAGAGAGAGAGAGAGAGAGAGAGAGAGAGGATGACTAACCAAGGGGAGGTTTGTCATTTTCTACCTTTAACTCACGTTTCACTCTGGTTAAGTAGACGGGGGTTATGGCGAGGGTATAACTGCAACATATCGAGCTATTTGGAGGATATTCTTGATAGTAGGTATAAATGAGGGGTTATTTGGCATAACCTCTATTTACAGGGGTATTTATGCAAAAAACCCTTTAATGTTCAATGATATAAATAATTTCTTCGAAAGATGGTAACCCTAGTTTGGAATAATGCCGTAAAAAGATCCATAATCTTGCTCAGTTTTCGTCGACAAAATAAACATTGTAAGGCATGATGGGTTTCTGTCAGCGGCACTTGAGCGTTTTCTCTATCTTTTGATCAGATTAAAGCTGCACTATGTTGTTTAGTCTGTCTACTCTTGTTGTTGGTCAGCCCCCCATGTTCCGCATCATTGTACGAGGAAACCTAATGAAACACAGTTTTGGGGATAGTCAACTTGTGCATCGTTGAGCCATCAGCCTTCCCCTGTTCTCTCCACACATCTTGTCTCTTCGTCTTACAATTTCTACAGATTTCTACAGATGTGACACTGGAGTTTTATAAGTGAGTCAAGGCTCCTTTTTCCCCCCTCAAATGTGTTGGTACTGCTGATTCATTAATAGATGCAAGAAGAATAAAATTGTATGTGTACATATCGTATAAATCCCTAATCAGGTACATAACATGTGCAAAAACACCTATAGATGGAAGCTCATAGAAGGTTCTTCATCTACTTCAATCTATGGTCCTAATTCCATGAAAAGTGGGTGTGGGCTTGCCACCTGCTACCAGCCACCAGCCACCAGCCATTCGGCTGATGAAAGGTGGAGTGTCAGCGGCAGTCTACCACAGGTCCACAACACTCTTTGTAGTGAGTTTTACAGAGTACAGGGGCATGATTGTGCAGCAGTTCCTGGTAACTGTAGAACCATGAGATCACTCTTTTGAGTAGAGGTTATCCCTTGTGGTAGCGACAATAAGGGCTTGTCATCTTACGTCCCGGTTGTAGAAAAGCACAAGGCAATTGGAGACGCTTACTGTGATTCAGATTAGGAATTAGAAGTCTTTGAGTCATAGGTAGAAGATACGTTCATACTCTGGTTAGGGTCTAAAGAGTTTTGTAAATTGTTTATCAAGTGATCAATTAGAGTAGGAGTTGGAAATTTGGACTACAAGACTGTCAGTTCTATGCTACTGTAAATAGTGTTTCTTCACTAGAAGTATTATACTTGGACTAAGACCAGTGTTCCAGAGAAGCATAACATCTATAAACATGGGGACTATGCGCATGTTCACAAAATCAACCTTTGAAGAAGAAATTTCATCATTTATCTCTTCATGTGTTTTATATCTTTGTTCCTTCTTCGTTGGTTTATTTGTGTTCTTCATGGTGTTGAAGCACTGAGGTCTACCATGCTGTCATTTTGACTGCTTCTTGCTACCCCTCTACACACCTCTGGCAAATTTCTAGCACCATCCTTCTTCTCCAGTAATGATGAATTGCATTTCTCAGTTTTCACAACAAGCAAGTTTCTTTTATTGACTAATGGTTCCTAGTTGTCCTTCTTTTCAAGGTTCTTCATGTGAAATGAAGAAAATGGAAAGGAATAAGAAGTCTGAGAGTGACAGGGGAATAAGTGATTGTAATTGCCATTGAAGCAAAGTCATAAAGTCAGTTATTCTGAAGGGAAAATGGACGTGAAAATATCTCTATTTTCCCTTTTTGAATAAAAGTTATCAGCACATGATCCCTTTCTGGTAGCAGAAAAGAGGAAGCTCACTCTGTAGTTAATATGGCTACAGACATACTAATTATGAAACCTGGAATTTCTGGATTAAATATTTCTTGGATAGCATAAGCAATCAGGTTACATATTCACTCATGTATTTCCTTTTAACTCTTTTTGAAGGTATCCAGCAGATGTATTTGCTCAAGCTAAAATTAATTCAATCTTGGATTGGCATCATTCCACTTTGCGGCGTGGTGTAGGTGTGATAAAATTTCAGAATGCCCTTTAGCATTTCATTCATAGATTGTAAAAGACAACCTGTACTTCATTTGGTCATTGCATTCTTTTCAAAATTTTGGGGCTTTCATGCTATAACTTTTTGCAAGCTTGATGCGTTAAACTTTCAGGATGTAGATCAACTAATCTTTCAGACATATTTTACACTATTCAATTCTATGTGCTTGAAAAGTCCTGATAACACCAACATTTCCATATTGACGGTTGTGTAAAAGCTAGATGCCTAGACTAACCTTTTTCACCTCTTTTTTTCATAAATAACACCGCAGCCACCATTATTACTATTGTCAATGTAACCTAGTTTCATCGTTCTGAGGAATTAAGTTCTGGCCACTTGTCTGTTTGACTCAAACCTCCTATTTGTTATGCCAGATACTCTGCAAACATCAATTGTTGAGCATGAGATGATGCATTTTTAAGATGCTAACTGTCTTGTTAAAATAATAGTTGGCCGGTAAGTGCTATCTAATGGGCCCAAGGGAGACTATGATGATGTAATATCAGATGCACAAGTGGGATTGGTCAGATTAATCTTTCTTTGTCCTAGAATGAAAAATACGAGAATGCACACCTATTCTTAACTCCAGTAGTAGCAAAATATTAAGTTAAGAGATGTATGAAAAACAAAGGTGACAACAACCATGCTTCCGAGTCTTTGGATCATTGGAGAGCAACAATCCTTCTTAACTTCAGCTTTATCCCTCCAGTTATTTTTTTGGGGGGGAAGTCAGTAGTTCCACTATTGTATTAAAAGAAAAAGGGTTATACAAGTGTAAGCAAATCAGATCACAAAAATCCCTATACAAAAAGGCCGCCCACACCAAGACAGTGGTAGGGACTAACCCCCTAGCCAAACAAAACAAGAAGAATTGTGAGAGTTCACATTACAAAGAAGCTCTGTCCATTCCCTTCTCTTACAAATAAAAGAAACCACTCTATCCACATCTCGAGCTTTTCTCTTGAAAGATTTACTGATTCCTTTCACCCCATAGCACCCACAAAGTAGCATGAAGGATCAGCCACTAAATGATTCTATCTCCTTTGAAATTCTATCTCTTGTGCCAAAGGTCAATCAACAGAAGAGCACTCCCATGCAAGACGACGCTAGAATGAATCCGCCTAGTGACTTTAGTCCACACTTCCCGTGAGAAGGAACAGCCTGCAAAGAGATGATCCAACATCTCATCCACTTCTCCACATAAGCGGCACACCGTAGGAAGACCCTGGAGAAACGGAGCAATCTTGTCACAAGTAGGCAGCCTGCCCTGAGAAATCCTCCAGACCAAGAGCTTCATCTTCAGAGGACTTCGGGGAGTCCAAATCTGTGAGGCAAGATTATGGCGCAGCCCCCCGTCCGATATGCAAGAGTAAGCAGAGCTAATAGGGAAGTAGCCCTCTTTATACCACCTCCAACACCATTGGTCCTCTCTCTATATCTATGTAATAAAATCAAGAAGGAAAGAGAGCAGGCCCTCCATTTGATCCATCTCCTGATTCTCCTCTGGCCTTAGACTCTTTCTGAAAGCCGGCGCCCACGTCCCTCTTGAGAGTTGAAAATCAAAGGACTGGGAAACTGAGGCCATAGGAGTTGTAGCAATAGCAAAGAGCCTTGGGAAAGAGTCCTCCAAAGTAAAATCCCTACACCATCTCTCTCTCCAAAATAAACAATAGCCCCCGAGCCCATCCGGACCCAGACACTAGAAATCATGAAATCCCTGCCTGTCAAGATGCCTCTCCAGATAGGTGAAATATTATGTTGTGATATCAGACTCATATCCCAAACTCTTGCTCTGCCAGAGTACCTCTTATTGATAACTTGAGCTCACAATCCACAATCTCCTACCCCAAGCTTCCACAACCACTTGCACAAAAAAGTCAAATTGAAGTATCTAATATTTTTTTATCCCAACACCTCGTCTCTTTGCTTTTACAAACCATGCCCTAGGCAATATCCCTGTAGTTGCCACCACAACAATGCCAGAGGAATCTAACCTGAATAGACTCCAGTTTTTGGCCATTGTCTTGGGAATACTGAAAATAAAAAAAAAATAAATGGATAAGCTATCTAGCACTGATTTGTATAACACAAGTCAACCCTTATAGGAAAGGAGTCTAGTCTTCCACCCTGCAAGTCTATTCTCATATCTTTGCACTATAGGCTGTCAGTCATTGCAAGGGAGGGCCCCTAAAGACAGCAAGAGGCCCAAATAGGAGAGAGGAAAGTCTCCTACTTAACAACCCAAAATGAAAGTTGCGCTCTCAAGGGCTCTACCCTCCATGTTGATCCCCACTACAAGGCTCTTGCTGAAGTTCACCTTGAGGCCACTAGCCTCCTTTAGCAGCTGAAGCAACACTCTGACCGTGAAACATTGGGAGGCATTATCTGCCAAGCGTTGACATACTGCAAGTGAGTCATGGTGGTTCCACCCGGACCAAACTGGAAACTGTTGATCAATCTAGCAAGCTCCGCTCTCATCCACATTGTCACGCCCCGTACTCTATACCGTCGAGGTATTGTCCGCTTTGGCCTACCGGCCTCACGGTTTTGTCCCTTTCTGAAAGTGATCGGCTCCAGAATGGGGGACTTCCCGGGCAGGTCACCCATCCCAGTATTACTCCCCATTAAGCACGCTTAATTTCGGAGTTCTTTACAAGAACTGAGCCGATACTTCAAAAGACGTCTCGGTGATAGAGTACAACTTAGCTATACTTGAGGGTGTTACAATCTACCCCTCTTATATAGGCGACGTCCTCGTCGCTGGACACATATAGCACGCAATCACGCAATCAAACCCCCCAGGCAGGTAGGACTCTAGAGGTGGCCCCTACAGGCTCAAGAGGTGCCTCCCATTATGTAGCACTTTGCTCCATTACGGACTCAAGAGGTGGCTCCCATAGCGTAGCACTTTGCCCTCCATGGCACTTAGTTCCCACACTTCCGGCTGGGGTATAGCTCTGATACCATTCTGTCACGCCCCGTACTCTATACCGTCGAGGTATTGTCCGCTTTGACCTACCGGCCTCACGGTTTTGTCCCTTTCTGAAAGTGATCGGCTCCAGAATGGGGGACTTCCCGGGCAGGTCACCCATCCCAGTATTACTCCCCATTAAACACGCTTAACTTCGGAGTTCTTTACAAGAACTGAGTCGATACTTCAAAAGACATCTCGGTGATATAGAGTACAACTTAACTATACTTGAGAGTGTTACACACATCCTATTGAGAATGTGGGCCACCAGTACCAAGATGAGAGGTGACATGGGATCTCCCTGACAGAGCCCTCTCCCACTATGGAAGTAAGTAGTAAGGCTCCCATGCACCAGAATAGCAAAAGAGGTAGAAGAGATATAGGCCCGAATCCATCCAATCCAATTGTCCCTAGAGCCCATCTTGTCCATCACATCAAGCAAGCATTGCCAATTGATTATGTCATAAGCTTTCTCAAAGTTAAGCTTCAGAACTACCCCCTTCTTCTTCATAGACTTCATGGCAAATAAACATTCATGAGCCACCAAGAAATTCTCCTGAATGTGCTTGCCCTTGATGAATGTCTCCTGGAAGCACTGACCAAACTGACCATAACGCTTTCCATTCTTCTAGCTAGCACCTTGGTAATGATTTTATAAGTTCCATTCAAGAGACTGATAGGCCTATAATCTTGAGAGTCTTGTGCTCATTCTTTTTTGGGATGAGGATCACAAAGGTTTTGTTAATGCCCCCCCAAGTGAGCCCTTCTCTCCTGAAATTCTTTCAGAGGACACAAGAAATCACCTTTAATAATCTCTCAGCACTTGTGAAAGAAAGTAATGGGGAAGCCATCTGGACCCGACGCCCTGTCACCTACTAGAGAAAAGTCTGTCTGCTGAACTTCTTTCTCAGAGAAGGACAAGGAAAGAGCTTGCCTATGCTTAGGAGGAAGGCAAGGAAGGAGATCCGAAGCAATCGTCGTCTTGCTGATATCGTTCTTGCTCAAAAGATTGGAGAAGTAAGCCCTTGCCTGATCCATGATGTTCTCCTCCCCAGAGAAGAGCCGGTCTCCCACTCTAATACCAGTGATAGGATTGACTCTTCTTCTCTCCTAAGCAATGCGTTGAAAATATGCAATGTTCCTATCTCCTTCCTTAACCCATCTGTCTCTCGACCTCTGCTTCCAGTAGATCTCCTCCCTGGCCAAAATGTCCTCGAAATCTGACCTCAAGTTGTCCCTGAGAGACCTATTATCATCACCCATCAGCCCTTCCTCCTCTTAGCAGTCTAGCCCCTCAATCTGTTGTAAGATCCTATCCTTCGCTGCTCTGCAGGGTAATGATTTGCTGGCACCCCATGCCATGAGAACCTGTGCTATCCACCTCATTTTGCTCACCAACTTGGCCATAGCTAAAGACTCACCCCTCTGCATACACCAAGGCCTCCTAACAATGTCCATGTTGCCAGCCTCTCTGAACCAAACCTTTCAAATCTGAAGCTTTGACTCCTCGCATGAGGGCAATTAGTCTTCAGAAGGAGAGGTTTGTGATCAGAAACAGATCTAGCCAGAGATGACACCTGCACATAAGGAAAATGATCCTCCCAGTGAGATAAGAAATATGTCCAATCTAGAGCAAATGAGGTTTGCCTGTAGGTTGGACAAAGTGAACTGAGCATTAACCATTCCCACATCAATAAGAGCAGCAGCTTGAACTCCTCCATCTCCCCACACTGTAGAATGCATCCTCATCCTCCCACATGGGGCCACAATCGCATTAAAGTCTCCACCTACACACCAAGGCTGGCCTAAAGTATGGTGATACATGGACAACTCGTCCCATAGCATCTTCTTCTCCTCTCTGGTTTGGGGGCCGTAAACCCTTGAGAAGTCCCAAAAGAAACCATCCTTTACACTCTGAAAATGTATAGAGATGACCCCTCGGCTGATCTGCCTGTCTTGTTCCACCTCCTTTATCTCAAAAGAGTTTCAAAGGATCATAATCCCCCCGGATCTACCCTCTGCCTGAGAGGCGACCCCCTTGGAAAGGTGGGTACCCCCAATTTCCCTTATAATGGACACTCCATCTGCCTCACATTTAGATTCTTGCAGGCACAAGATATCAATCCTACGTCTTCTCACCACCTCATTCATTGCCCTTCTCTTTTGCCCCCCACAAATCCCCCTCACATTCCACGGGACAATCCTCATGGTAACAAAGGGACTCTCTGACCCCCACCTCCTATAGCTCACCTCTCTCGTCCCCTCCGCCAATACTCCCCCTAGCCCCCTTCTTGTGAGATTTCCCACTCTTGGCCCTCCTTGCCCACCCTGCAAACCACGCTTGCTTACATTTTCTGAACACCCTCTTCACATCCCTCTAGTTATTCCTGTTGGAAGCAAAAATCTTTCGATGTCTTGAATGGGTTTTTGGTTTTTGATCCCTGTAAACATAGGGGAGGATCTTCCTCTTTGACACTAACATCCCTGACGCCAGAGAGCAGGGGACAAACTGTGCACATGGACATTCACGCGAAAATACATGCTTGTGTGTGTTGCGTGCACCCACATGCACACACACATAGGGAAACCATACTCGGGAAGTTGATACAGCCTTTGGCAAGGATCTTAGTAATGCCAGAACCTGTCACAGGGCAAGCATCACAGGTAGTGGAAGCAGTCTCAATGATCATAGCAGCAACTGTAGCACCAGCAATGCCAGCAAAAAGGCTGAAGCCGAGTGGCTACCACTCTTCCAACCCTGTAGATGCCTATGTATGTGAAGAGGATGCAAGGGCACCTGGCTCGCCTCAGGCCGTGATGGGGAATGGAGGACGGTTCCTATTATTCTCACAGGGCATACCCGTGACTTTGGACTGGCTCTTCTAGCCCTCCAAGAGGCACGTGCTCGCAGCAATGATGCCAAAGGGGCTGGTTCCTATTTTACTCCCTATTCTCTTCTTTTTTTGTTGCATCGTCCATTCTACTCCAGCTTGAAGACACCCTTCTTAACTGGTGCTACTATGCCTTCGATGCAGCCAAATCCCTTCAGTTACCACCATCTTGCTTTAGGTTCTGTGCCACTCTCAGGCTTCTAAATTGTCATTTCTTATCATATTCTCCATCCACTATTCCACCTTAGTGTACTTTCTTTCCCAACCTGAAGCTGCCTCACTTTCCTTTCATCCCGATTATCCCATCTCCACGTGTTGGCTGCCAGTAAAATCCCTTTGTTTCCAAGAAACAATCCATCTTCAGACTTTGTGCAATTGCATTGGGGTGGGACTGCCAAAACTTGGTGGTTTTCTCTCAAATGGTTGGTTGGATAATCTTTTTACTTTCTTTCCCATCTACTAATCTTTATTTCATGGATCTACATGTTTGGGCCTTTACTTGCTAGTTACCACATCCTTTTGCAGTGTCCTTGATTCTAAACAGTGTGTTAGCACCTGTACGCGGTGTTCCACCGGACCCACAGGCAGCAGCTGAAGGCGAGAAGCTATTGTGCTTGTCACTGGCGCAAATTGAATCCATTTGGCTGAAAGGGAACAGCAAATTCCTATCAGGATTCTCTCGGCCATCTATTGCAGATCTCAGTCTTGTTTGTCAAATTATGCAATTGGAGGTAAAGCCAACATGTTGGATCCAAATGGCACTTTTTCCTTTTTACAGCTAGATTTTCTTTCTCAACAAGAATTTCCTTGAAAATTTTGAGATATGTGTATCACAGCGTATTCTGCAGTGCTGCTATTCTAGAAATGCATTATTAGATCATTTGGTCATTACACTGCATTCATTTCATGATTTCTGATCTACAATTTTGAAAACAATATTGAGCTATGGGTGTTACAGGGATCTGTGATGAGGCTGATCTTCTACTGACCTTCTATTTTGCAAACAGTAGATGTTAAAAAACTTTTCAAATTGATTGGAATGCATTTTCAGTGCGGAAGTCTTTTCCATATTTACAGGACAGTCAGGCTAGAAATTAGCTTCCCTTCATGAAAGGTTTCTTTCCTACTTTATGGAATTCAAGTTCATTTCCTGTGTTCTGCTCATGAAGTCCTCGATTGGAGATTCCCAAAACTTGTCAAATTTGTTAAAGCACCGTAAAATGCTTAAAAACATAACCGTCAGTTGTTGCACTTACACTCTCAAAAAGAAAAAAATGGTATTTGCACCCACATCTTGTGTCCACTTCTCTTCTCCTGAATCAGTCATACTTTTCCTTGCCGAAAATTGCATGAGATGTGAAGTGCACCTCTGTTGAATCTGAAAGTGTTCATAAAGTTTTTTGCATCTGTATGCTCGAGCTACAGCAAGACTTCATTAATAAACATTTTCTGGTTCAGCTTCTGGATGAAGAGCATCGTGAACGTATATTGGCACCTCATGACAAAGTTCTGCAGTGGATTAAAAACCTCAAAGATGAGACGAATCCTCATTTTGAAGAAGTCCACGGAGTTCTAGCTAAAGTGAGGACAAGGTTACAGCAAAGAGGATCATCCATCAAATCGGCCTCAAAGCTCTAATTGGTAAACAGATACACATGAACCTGAAATTACGAGGACTAAATGGCTCTACTAAGCAGTCTAAACCAAGATATGGCGATTGTATGAATTTGTTAGGTTTCTTGTGTATGCTACACAATGAGCGCCTCTTTGATAGAGGGATAGGCAAATGAAGGGATGTCTCTAGTGAGTTTTATCTCGGAGTTTAGTCTCATTTATTTTGATAGACAACGGATTAAATGGGGAGATAAATTGTTCCACCAGTTTTACTGGGTCAGTTTAACCGGGATATATGAGAGTTATCTCTCGTTATAACCGGATTAATTTTATTAGCCTATCAAATTAAAAATTAGATAAAATGTGACTTATCTTCGAGATAAACTGGGGATATCTCTCTATCAAAGAGGGGCTAAAAGATCGCGAAGGGGCGGCACTTGGCAGTCAGACTGGCTACCTTTGAACGTATACTTGCTAGTGATGTGAATCGTGAAAAAATAATATGAGGATGCAAACACGTTCAAAATTTGCAAGTAGTTTCAAGAAGGAAAATGGTTTGGCCAGCATGCAGGAAGAAAGTTAGCGTAATGCAACTGTTTGGAAAGCTGTACAATCCTGTACTCCATCGACACAGTTTTACCGGGATTTTGGGTGAACAAATTGGACTTAACGGTGGCTTCTTGTCGAAGAAAGCTCTTCATTGGGCTATTGTTTTAAGAAGGATGCCACAATATAACTCTTTATCACTCTATTTCTTACGCGTTTCTGTCATAAAAGATGAACTCAAATTCTGTATTCTCAGGTTTGGAAATACTGAATTGAGATGCGACTGTTGAAATGAGAATAGGAAATGGAGTAACGTGAGGATCAACTTTTGTCGAACATAAGAATCGCCGGTAGCCATTTGTGGCAATTACCGTGGGAAAGGAGATGGTACCTTGAATTTGATAAATAAACCGACTGTTGATCTTTTCTGTCTATTGTAGTCGGTAGGTAAACCTTTGGACTCAGAATATTTCCAGAATGGTTAGTAAAACTCGTAACACCAGCGAAGACATAAATATCAGGCATACGACTATTAATGGCAATTGGCTGTGAACTTTAAATTAAAACTTTGTTGTAGTATTAAATATGTTTGATGCATTAAATACCCTTTTTCATAAGTAACTTGTCTACTAGTCAAAGTTTTTATAGTTGGCATTGAGTAAAATAGAAATTTGAATGTTATCGGATTGTTGAGTAACTTGTCCAATGCCTGTTATATTATTAAGAGTAATGCTTAGTGGACCCTACGCACTAATTACACCCACAGGTGTAAGTGTGGGTGTAATTAGTGCAACATTTGATATTTTTTAATTTTTTAATAATTTCCACGTCTAATTAACTTGACTTGCCGTTCAGGTCATCAGATGACGTGACATGAAGATCACGTAAATTTTTTTTATCTCTACATGAATAGTGAAACTAGTCTAATTTTATTATTCACAGGGTTAGAGTTTTTCTACCGAATGTGTATGTTACATTAGTATTAAATCTCATCCCTTGGTATCTCCGGTAAGTTAGTGTGTAGACTATGTTAGCAAGTAACAAGAAGGGTAAGAGAATATGCAATTGGGCAAGGGAATACTTGACACCAAAGTGTCTAGGACAATTTTCAATTCATCTTACTTCTGTATGAATGTATGATCGATATCAAAGGTGAACTTAATGAACACATTCTTGGGCATACATGAGAAAAAAATAACGAAAAATTTGTTCCTAATTTCTACATTGCAGGAATACAAGCAGAGGAGATCATAGCCCACTGTGAGGGCTACCACAAACTAGAACTTGAAGTTCACCAAAATATTACAAATTGCCCTCTAACATTCAAGTTATCTCCGAAAGGTCATTCTGATTTATGGTTTGGCCATTCACAGGGGGGGGGCTGTGGTCAACGGGGTCATACCTAATGGTGGCCTGGTCAACCAACCTAACATTCTTGGCTTTGGGAAAACAGGAGTACTCCATATACAAAGCATTTTAAATATTTTATATTACTAAAGAAACTTCCTCAGGAAGCTGGTCTTAAATTCATACGAAGAGTGGTCGTTAAGTTTGGGATCTAACTGCGCATACACACCGGTGGATACTAAAGGCTCCGTTTGATAACACTATCGGCTTTACTTTCGGAGTGTAAATCTCCTGACAATCATAAACTTTATCAAATGAAATGGTGTGCATGGATTTTTGAGCACTAAAAAAAAGTCAGAAGAGAGAAGGTAAGACACAAAACTACAGAAGTGGTTTCATCCGGTAATCCTCAAAATCACGTGTAAAGAAGATTTTTGAGATTTTGAATAATTATGAATCCTCCACGTGTCTGCCATTTGTACGGTAAGGAGCTTTATCTGGAGAATGAAAAAGCGATGGCCATTATCAAACGCAGCCTAAGATTTTTATAGTCTATTATACTTACATTATATACTCCTCACTTTTGTGGCTTATCAAAAATTTCCTTAGATTGGAATGAAAGGGCTTGGCGGGACGCCGTGAGGGTCAGTTGAGCGGGCGTCAGGAATGCACGGCGGAAAGGAGTGATGGCTCACGCTCCTGGCGAGACTCCGCAATGGTGGGTGCACCACTGTTATGTGGGAGTACCGTCGGGGCTCGTTCCCACTCTGCCTGGCGATTGAGGAGGTCTTGGCATACCTCCGACAATGCCTAAATCTGGCAGCTCATCTAAGCCAACTCGTTCACGGCGGGGTCGAGTGGAGCTGCATCGCGTGGCGGATGAGTGGAAGAGGATGTTTCCTATGATTCCCATCGAAAGCTCGGGACTCGTCGGGAACCTTGGACCCCCTTACGGTTGCTAGTGTTACGTTAGCTTCCTCGGGGTTTCGTGGCTTCCTACTCGATTCACACAGACGGCGTCAAAAAGTGTAGAGGTTGAAAAGTGTTCCCCTTTTGTCTCGTACCACATCTTTGAGATTTGTTTATTAGAGAAGAGTAGCCTGCCACCCTAGAAAACCTACAACCACTAGAGGACGATGTTAGAAGGAGCCCTGCGAGTGATCTCAGGGGACAACCCTCCGATGCTTAAGTCACCGACTTAGCGAAGCAAAAAGGGAGAAGAGCTGAAGTAAGAGGAGAGCCAGAGAGGGCAGAATGAAGGAGCCTGAGCGTAGGAGCGTGCACTCGGAGAGTGCTCGGAAGGCTGAGAGAGTGCTCGAGGAGGTAGGGGAGAAGAACCCTAAGGGAACCTCTCTGGACCCACTTCTCAGATGGAGATTCTTTCCGTCGCTACGTAGAGGAGCCTCTCTCTTCTCTCGGTGTAGATCTCTGCTAGCACTAGGATGTCTCTCTTATGTCTCTGTATGCGTGGGTGTGTCTGGAGATGAATTCGATCGTTCCCCCTCTCCTCGGGTCCGACTGGGGCCCTATTTATATGGGCTGTCGGGACGCTGGCCGTTCTTCCGCTGGGAAATGGCGTAGATCGTGGAGTAACGTCTTCTTGATCGTGGGGGTTGCCCGTTCCATGCTCGTCCCCTCCCGAAAGGGAGGTTTCATGACGGAGATCTTGACGACGTTGGTGTGACTCAGTCTACACCGGGGATAGTCCTATGATGGCGGTGGCAACGTTCGTCCGTTGGCGAGTTCTACGGCGTCTGGAACCTACGCGCGCAGTAATTTCGCCTGTGGGTTGGCGGAGCTTCCTTGGGCCTCAGCTGAGCCGCGTTGAATAGGCCAGAGGTTGGCGGGGTGGTCCATTACGGGGCTCGGATGAACCGGGCCATGATGGGTCTGGCGATATTGGGCCGCATTGGGTTTGGCGAATATTCCTCTCCTCAATAATAAATTATTGTTAAAAATAAACTACTAATATAATTAATTATGTGTAACTAATTATGTATTCTTATTTACTTACATAATAAACTTACTAACGTGTAATTAATTATGTTTGAGTCACCATTATTAGAAGTTTAAAGTTAATTATATGTAATTTAGTATAATCTTTCAATAAAATCAACTAATATTGGAATTTTATAGTTAATCTTTCAATAAAAAACTAAGTTTTCTAACAAAAACTATATTTTTTTTTGGGAAAAAGTCTCTCTCTTCACACATTGCGATACAATGGATACTGTATCATATCGGACCGTACCAAACCATGATCAGTACAGCCGATACAACCAGTACATCAAACCTTGACAAAAATAACCCAAGCACCTTCTAATTCGACATAGATTCAACAAACAAGTTGATCTTAGGGCGCGTTTGGTATGCGTTGAGAGGAGATGGATTTAATGAAAAGCGGCCTTCTGACAACTCTGTTGGGTTGTCGGAGATTGGGCAGCAGACTTTTAACATGTGCCGTTGCATTTGAGAGTTGGCAGAGCGAATGAATGTCCAAAAAGTTAAAAGGACAATTTTAACCCTAGTTTTACTGATTAAAAAATGGGAAAAAGAGAGGTTGAGGGATACTTCGGTAAATGGCAGCCGCAAAATCCGTCGGACAGCCCAAAGAGCACCTCTCAACCTGCTTCTGATGATTTTAGGTTAGAATAAGTTGGTGTGTCTACACTCTCTCTCTCATGCGAGATTTTTAAAGTACATGTAGATCGAGATAGAGTGGGTACATTTGGCAACACTCATTTCCTGTTGGGGATTCCAATGATTGGAATCCCCCCAAGAAGTGTTGCCAAACGCGCCCTTAGAAGAATCGCCTGGATGGGCCAATGGGCTTCCATGGAGAAGCGCACCAAATTTTTGACTTTATAATAAAATAAAGAATAATAATTTAAAAAATAATAATTATTAAATATAAATTTGTAAAAAAATCACTCTTCGAAATATATTACTAAATATATCGTCATATAAAATTATATTATGTAAATATGTCATTTTTATTTATAAATATATCAAAATTTTGTCAATAACTTATAAAAAATCATACTTACGTGATTTTATATGATGTTTATGAATTATTTGATTTTACTAAGTGATATATATGGTAATACATTTATAAAATATTATAAATTTAATTGTAACAATATGTTTTTAAAAATCTTAAAAATAAAATTGACGGGTACGAAATTCCAGGGGAAAATGTACAAAATGCTGCGCCAGCGCCATTTCATGGCCAGCTGGAGCGGCAACGTTGGAACCGGTGCCCCCTCCGGCCCCCACCCCCGCCACAGGAACAAGTGGACAGGCCCCCCCTTTGCCCCGGGAAAGCGGCCGTGACCGTGACCGTGACCGTGACCGTGACCGTGACGCTTTGTCGCGTCAGTAGGAACCAGGGATCTGGTTCCCAATTCCCCAAACTGAAGTAATAATAATAAACTAAGATATTTGGGTGACGGTTGCTGATCTAAGCACGTGAGAATAAAAAAAAGAAAAGAAGAGAGGTCTCGGGGCCGACGCGCTCGTTCGCGTTATTAACCAGATGGATCATACTCGCTAATGTTTTTTTATGCATTATACTTTCATTACCAAGCTTGGGTTCTTGAAATATCCTTTTGGAGACGACTTCTGATCATTTAATAAGTGAATGTTTGGATATTATTCGAATAGCTTTTCGTCGCATTTACCTAAATTACGAAGAGGACTCCCATTGAATCAACTGGTAGCCAGATACCCCACCTTGTAATAGAGATTTTGATTGATTCAGAGAACTTTAGTTGACAAACGTTTGATCTTAATTTGACCAACTTGAATTTAAGATTTACTAATCCTAAGAAAAAATAACATATTAAGTTAGACGTCTACCGAGTTTAGACCTACCTAGACCTATTTCATTATACGAAGATTAATTAAGTGTCACTGTACTAACTTTTTTATCATAAAAATAAATAATTTTTTACATAAAAATATTTTTAAATATCGATTATGTCAAATATATCTTTCGTTTGAATATATTATTAAAGATGTATTTAATTTAATTTTAAATATTATGATTATATCTATGTGATTCACTACTGTCGATGGGAGATAAATATTTCGTAATATATGTCATTTACTATCGTTCGATATAGTGAAATACCTAAAATGCCTTTACACATAGAGAGAGAGAGAGAGAGCACTCTCCTATCTCCCACCCACTCCCCCTCCCATCTATGGCAAGGCCTCCTCTCCTACCTCCTTCTCTCGCGAGACCCTCCCTCCCACAGTCGGCCAACCCCCCTCTCCTTGAAGAGAGGCCCCACTCCCTCACACCGCTGGCCAAGCCCCCCTTCTGCTCTCACCCCCTCCCACTGTCGGTCCTCCCATTGGGTGATGTCACCTCCACCACCACCAATATCACCACCGGTGGGCCCACCCCCACCAATATCACCTCCACCACCATCAGTATCACCGTCGTCGCTTGATGTGACCCCCACCCCTCTGATATTTCATAGTGAGTGTGTGTGTGAGAGAGAGAGAGAGAGAGAGAGTAGTCGGACTGGAGGGAGGCCTTCCTAGGGTCTATTCTAAATGAGATGGCCAGACTTGATGTAGAGCACTTTGGTGGTGGCGGCAACCCGATGACAGCGCCCTCATCCTCGTCGACAGCAGGGGAGGGGAAGCGACGGTCGAGGGTCTTGTCAGTGACGATAGTGACCCGATGTAGAGAGAGAGAGAGAGAGAATGTGAGGGAGAGGAGGCAATCCCCTTCCTGCTTCAGACGCCCTCCGCCCCCTCCTTGCTCCAAACTACGACGCTACTCGACCGGTGGCGCTGCTCTCCCCTCCCCTCCTTCACCCCATTCGAGTTTCCATCGGCCGTCGGTAGCGCTGCTTTCCCCTAGTGCATCTCCGATGGCAACGAATGTAAGTAGCTTGACGAGGCTTCTCAGTGGCGGCGAAGGAGAAGAAAGAAGCCCCAAACCCGACCTCGTCACGAGGGACCTTCTCATTAGCTGCTGCATATGTGACAACCGCACGGTCCCCTCACCAACCTGCGCCCCCCTCCCCCATCTCGTAGCCAGTGATGTTCCTCTCCACTACCCTCCCTGCCACCCCACCTCCTGATGTGAAACGGCTACGGTCTAGTGCAGAATGACCCTTAGACCTATGCATCCACAAGCATACAAGTGAATATGAACCCTTGGACGTACTTCGCAACACAATCTCAAAGCAAGCGATAATTGCAACGTTCTCAACACCACGTTCACACGCGTCCCCTTGGTGACTTGGTGATACCAAGAGAGGGTGTTGGGACAAGACCCTAGCTGGTTAGGAACCAGCACCGCTATGTGTTAGCCCTCCCGCAAGTGTGGAGCCCGATTCGTGGGCGGCCGGGTGCCTTGGGGGCACTAGGACTCTCTTTCTCACTCAACCACGATGGCCCACTCAAGGGCGGTGGCAACGGGACCGGGCACTCTCGTTCTAACCAGCGGATTGCAGCGTAAATATTAAATGAGCAGAAAGACGAGGGAGCAAGGGTGAGAGAATACCTGACCGGCGTGAAGACGCCGATCCCGCTCGGAGACGAGGGCGAGCGGGGAAGTGTGTTCCCCGCACACTGCGCCGGTGACGCTTGAACCTGTTTATTACAATTACCACGTCCCACAAGTGGGGGAAGAGGGATGAATTATTACACCAAACACTACCTCCACGCAGGGAGGGGCGTTAAGCCGGCCAGGCGGGGGACGGGAATCGGGTAAGAGCTAAGGACGGTGGACTGTGCTGTTCTGTCCGCTTGCTGAAGTTCTGACCCCTGATCACTGTTTGGGACGTAGTTCCCGCTCCAGAATTTTGCTGGTGACGTGGCTGGTGGGGTTCTCTTCTTCACTGGACCCTGGTCGACTGTGAATTTTCTGAGAATTTTGTCTGGCCGCCGCTGGCCGTGGTGGCGGTACGAACAGGGATGAAGATTCTGGTACTCTGATCAATCTGTCTGCAACAGCAGGTTTCCGGTGATGCTGCGGACGCTCCCAAGCTCCGATTCACGAACGGCGGGTGGCGTTGGAACCGTCTGGGGGTCTACTTTCCAGCAAATCTGGTCTCGCTGTCGTCTGAGGTCGGTGGAGACGGGGAGGGCCGAAAGAGTGCTGACTGGTCGGAGCAACCTGACTGGGACAGAACCGGCTGACCTGTGAGAAAAAGGGGATAACTTCGTCCCTCGACCCCGGATGGCCGTTCCGCTTGCTGTTCCTGGTACCAGACTTGAAGGGGAGAAAATTTGATGAAGAGACCCGTGTCAGATTCTGCCGCCGGCGGTCGTGGGAAGCTCCCTTCTCCGGCTCAAGTCCACTGCAGGTCTTGTCTTGCGCAGTCGGGGGAGAACCGCCACTGTGAACAGTCCCGAGCTCGGATCAACGCGAAATCACCTCGCCTGCGAAGTAGACCCCGAGCTCTTTCCGTGGATGGGTGGTACGCCTTCAGAAGATGCCGGAT
Source organism: Amorphophallus konjac (assembly GCA_022559845.1). Taxonomy (NCBI): domain Eukaryota; kingdom Viridiplantae; phylum Streptophyta; class Magnoliopsida; order Alismatales; family Araceae; genus Amorphophallus; species Amorphophallus konjac. Next base: position 11,551,805 of record CM040123.1, on the reverse strand, counting down.
GAGCCCCGAACAGACGTGATCTTCAGGATCCTTTTCTGCTGCCAGCGAACTAACTAGAGAGGGGGGTGAGGGGAGGGAGAGGGTGAAGTGAAAATGGAGGTCTTGGCTAGTGTTGGAGTTGTAGGGTGATGGCAGGAGGGGGAGGAGGTGTGAGGTGGTGAGGGGGTCGGATCTGGTGTGGGGATGGGGCAGGGGCCCTGTTCAGGACCTGCACAGGTTCAGCTTCTGAACAGCAGATTGCCGAGGACGCCACGAACGCTCCCGGGCTCTGTTTTGCAAACGGCCGGTGTCGATGGAAGCGTGGGGAGGTCTACTTTCCAACGGAGCCGGCCTCGCCACTGTCTGAAGTCCGTGTGGACAGGATGGTCCCGTTGAAGGGGGACAGGTCGGGGAAGACAGACAGGAGGCAGAACGAACGCCCGGCGGTATAAAAATGGTAACTTCCACTTACGGCGTTCAAACGATGCTCCGTCTTCGGCTTCTGAAAGCTGACAGGGGGAGGAAGAATTTTGATGAAGAGTTTGATGACCGATTCCTCCAGTCTTGGCCGCTGCACGAAGGTCGAACAGAGATGGCCTTCTGGTTGAGCCCCCAGTGCGCAGTCGCGGTAGAACGGAGCTAGCGGCCGGCCACGATCTTGGAACGGAGCGATTCCAACTCGCCTGCGGAGAAGACTCGTGGATGCACAAGTTTGCTGAAGCGCTTGGATGCCGAATCCTCCTGGAACGGGTTGGAAAATGCTCTGCAAGTTGGGGCCAGAAACTGCCTGCGGGCTGGAATGGATTTGTGGAGGGGAGGCTAAGGTGGTGGTGGTGTATGTGGGTGGAGATGGAGGGGGGTGCGACCCTAGGAGGGAGGGGAAGGGGATGGACGACCTAGGGAGGTGAAGGGGTCCCTTGGAGAGGGGAAAGGGGTCTTGGGTGGAGGAATATGGCTTGGGAAGGGTGGGGAGTGGCCTTGGGAAGGTGAAAGGGTGCCTGGGAAGATGAAAGGGTGCCTAGGAGAAGGGGTTTCCACCTAGGGGTTGGAGGGGGAATTGAATGAGTGTATAGGGAAGGGGGAGGGGTCTTAAAGAAGGGTGATTAGGGAGGAGAGAGAGGGGATTTCGAAATTTAGGGAGAGAGAGGGAGAAGTAGTGAGAGAGAGAGAGAGAACTATAGAGAGAGGGAGAAGGAGGGAGGGAAATCTCAATGTGGACTCAAATTCATCAATTCTTCATTAACCTCTTCAAGTGGGGATTGGGGTCCTTATATAGGAGACCCACAATTTACATTAAGTCCTCACATTGTGGACTAATGACAGAAGATCAAGGGTCATGGGAAGGGGCGCCCATGGGCTTGGCCAATGACTTGGCCCAATAAGACATACTAGCCCATTAACTCACTTGGCCACTTAATGAAGACCTTAGACTTAGGTAAATGACTAACTTACTTAGGTACTAGACTCAATAAGAGGGAAAATTACATAGATAAGACTCAAGAAAATGAGAAAATTACATGGCTGGACTCAGAAAATGATGGCGAACAAAATGGCAAGCAATATGATCCTCGGAGAAATGTGAAGGGGTAATTGATGTCCCCATCATACTCCCGGGGTGCGAAGGACTCGACTCCGTCGAGTAAAGACCGTCCCTGCTGCGATACTGCTCCAACAGGTCGGGCGCAAGCTGCTGGAGGTCTTCCCTACTCACCCAGGCGTCGTCCGAGGGTGGACGGCCCTTCCACCGGACCAAGTACCTCTCATGGACCTTGTTCCTCGTGCTGGTGGTCTGTTCATCCAATATTCGCGCCACAGTATCACGCTGGTCCCTCAGGTTTGGGGGGAGCTCTCGGGGGTGTGGGGGCACTCTCAAGGGATGGATCAGGCTGGATATCCTTACTGGGTGCCATCGTGGGGCCCTTGTAGGGCACCAGGTCCGCCACATTGAATGTGGGGTTAACTCCGTACTCCTCTGGGAGATCTAACACATAAGCATTGGTGCCACGGCGTTTCAGCACCCGGAAGGGACCAGTCCCATGTGCCCTCAACTTTGAGGCATTCCCTGGGAATAACCTCTCAGTTCTCACCATCACATAGTCACCAATGTGGAACTCCTGGTGGTGGTGGTGTGAATCAGCTGCTTTCTTGTAAATTTCATTGCCTTTGTTGATGTTGTTGCGAATATGCTCATGCATCTTTATGGGTGTTGACTCACTAGGAGATAATGGGGGTCCTGGACAGCCAAAAGTGGACCTATCATGCAGTGGTGCTATGCAGTTTTTGATGGACTTCGGGGAACCCGGGTATCCGAGAGTTGACCTATCATGCATAGATGTGATGAGGACTTTCATGAACTCAGGTGGACCGGGGCAACCACTGGTAGCTCTATCGTGCATGAGATGGATGAAGAGTGGGGGGGGACCAACATACCCAAATGTAATCCGGTCAAGTTTTGAGCCTAAACTGTGTGTGACATGCGTGGGAGGGTTGGGCTCGTGACCCTTGTTGAATGATGTGACATGCCAAGATGGGTGCTTCCTAGAGATGATGACCATGTGGGTGGGTATGGGGTGGTCTTTAAGCTCCCATTTGTAAGGGTCGAAGGGATCATAGTAGGTATGCATCACGGGGTGGGACACTACCTTGTTCCCTAGGTGTATGGTTCCCTTAGTGTGGACTAGGTTTTGGAAGAGGTGTGTTGGTTCTAGCATGGTAGGTGAGGGTAGGAGGGAGTGGGTGGTGGGTAGGTATTGGAAGGGGTCAAAGGGGTCATAGAATGTGTTACCCTGAGAGAGGTGCTCTATCATCTCAAGGTCTCTATGTGAGGGTGAGTCCTCCTCCTCAAATGTAGTAATTGAACCGAAGTTTGAGGAGGGTTGGTTGGTCATGATTGGAGGGCTTGGCATCCTACCCAAAATAAATAACTCCAATTCGCGGATAGCATTGGGCTCTTCGGGTATGGGGAGGGATAAAAGTAAGTCGCTAGTGTAGCCACCTACAGTGTAAATGGAAGAGATGGACCCGACGCATAGATGTAGGAGGTCAACGCTCCTTGGTTGGTCAGCCATTGTGGCCAACATGCCTGTCAACCCTATTTGCCAAGCTAGGCCCTTAAGAAGGTCATCCCAACTCTCAACCTCATAGGAGGATTGGATAGTGGTGTGATAGGAGGAGAGAGGGACTATGGGGAGGTGTTGTCCCACGGGAGGGTAGGCAAGGGCCATCATCTCTCTAATTGGGCTACCCCTCAACCAGCTAACAAGGGTCTCTCCTAAAATAAGCCCGATCCCATCTAGAGAGGGTGGTGTAGGGTGAAGGTTACCATGTGAGTTCTTTTCTTCAATTTGGACAGGTGTGGTCTCCATGTTGGGGGTTTGGTCCAGGGTGTTCACCACTTTGGGGTTGGGTATGGGCTCCTCCTCCGAAGAGGTGAGGGAATATGTTAGGGGTGGGGTGGTGATGGTAGGTGCATGGCGCACCCAAGGTGATGAGCAAGGTCGGAATTGGGTTGGGGTTGGAAGTGGAGGTAGTGGGAGTCTAGGTTGGGGTAGGTTTGTAGTTGGGAGTGGAAGGTGGGTTGGGAGAAGACAGTTGGATAATGGAGGGGCATCCCTTATAGGGGATAATGGATGGGTAGTAGTAGGGGCTACGGGGGTTTGGGGAGTATGGGTCTCATGGGGAATAGTGAGTTGGGGGGTGGTGACCGGTGCGGGACTAGGTGGAGGGGTGGGCACGAGATCTACTTGGGTTTGAACGGTGAGGGTTGTGGAAGTGAGTTTTAGTTGGGGAAGGTCGGTGGGGATTAGGTTTTCCTGACTTGACTCTTGGCATTGTGCCTCAAATTCTTCCTCCCATTCAAGGGGAGATTCATGAACTTCAATCACTTCCCCAACTCTTTGGGGTGGAGGGGTTGGGTAGGGATTTGTGGGTTGGAGGGTGGTGGCCGTCATGGGCTTAGGTGGATGAGAGAGGACATGGGTGTTGTTGAATCGGAAGGCCCCCGGAAGGTGTGACGGATGCACAAGGCAAGTCCGACGTGTCGGGTCAATGGTGGCATTCCTTTCATCTAGCCATCTCCTTCCTAGGATTATGCAAGGTCCCGCCATAGTGCCAATTTGACACCAAGCTCCATCACAGTACATGGTCTTCCCAAACCATTTATGGAATTCAACGAAGACTCGTTCTCCGTCGTGCACGATTTGTCCGGCCCTAGAAAGAGAGGCAACAATATCGGGAGATACCCAATTATCGGGCTCTAAGTCAATGAAGTCAATTTCCGTAGGTTCTCCACTGGGTAGGTATGCAAGAAATATGATTGGGAGAGGGATCATGTGGTCCGTAGACTCTTTGACAGTGGGTGGTGGACTATGCATGTGACGATCTGTCGGAGACTCTAATGCAATCGTTCCCATGGACTAGACTTGTAGAGACAAGTCTAAAACTTGCTCTGATACCACTTGGTGTGAAACGGCTACGGTCTAGTGCAGAATGACCCTTAGACCTATGCATCCACAAGCATACAAGTGAATATGAACCCTTGGACGTACTTCGCAACACAATCTCAAAGCAAGCGATAATTGCAACGTTCTCAACACCACGTTCACACGCGTCCCCTTGGTGACTTGGTGATACCAAGAGAGGGTGTTGGGACAAGACCCTAGCTGGTTAGGAACCAGCACCGCTATGTGTTAGCCCTCCCGCAAGTGTGGAGCCCGATTCGTGGGCGGCCGGGTGCCTTGGGGGCACTAGGACTCTCTTTCTCACTCAACCACGATGGCCCACTCAAGGGCGGTGGCAACGGGACCGGGCACTCTCGTTCTAACCAGCGGATTGCAGCGTAAATATTAAATGAGCAGAAAGACGAGGGAGCAAGGGTGAGAGAATACCTGACCGGCGTGAAGACGCCGATCCCGCTCGGAGACGAGGGCGAGCGGGGAAGTGTGTTCCCCGCACACTGCGCCGGTGACGCTTGAACCTGTTTATTACAATTACCACGTCCCACAAGTGGGGGAAGAGGGATGAATTATTACACCAAACACTACCTCCACGCAGGGAGGGGCGTTAAGCCGGCCAGGCGGGGGACGGGAATCGGGTAAGAGCTAAGGACGGTGGACTGTGCTGTTCTGTCCGCTTGCTGAAGTTCTGACCCCTGATCACTGTTTGGGACGTAGTTCCCGCTCCAGAATTTTGCTGGTGACGTGGCTGGTGGGGTTCTCTTCTTCACTGGACCCTGGTCGACTGTGAATTTTCTGAGAATTTTGTCTGGCCGCCGCTGGCCGTGGTGGCGGTACGAACAGGGATGAAGATTCTGGTACTCTGATCAATCTGTCTGCAACAGCAGGTTGCCGGTGATGCTGCGGACGCTCCCAAGCTCCGATTCACGAACGGCGGGTGGCGTTGGAACCGTCTGGGGGTCTACTTTCCAGCAAATCTGGTCTCGCTGTCGTCTGAGGTCGGTGGAGACGGGGAGGGCCGAAAGAGTGCTGACTGGTCGGAGCAACCTGACTGGGACAGAACCGGCTGACCTGTGAGAAAAAGGGGATAACTTCGTCCCTCGACCCCGGATGGCCGTTCCGCTTGCTGTTCCTGGTACCAGACTTGAAGGGGAGAAAATTTGATGAAGAGACCCGTGTCAGATTCTGCCGCCGGCGGTCGTGGGAAGCTCCCTTCTCCGGCTCAAGTCCACTGCAGGTCTTGTCTTGCGCAGTCGGGGGAGAACCGCCACTGTGAACAGTCCCGAGCTCGGATCAACGCGAAATCACCTCGCCTGCGAAGTAGACCCCGAGCTCTTTCCGTGGATGGGTGGTACGCCTTCAGAAGATGCCGGATGAGCCCCGAACAGACGTGATCTTCAGGATCCTTTTCTGCTGCCAGCGAACTAACTAGAGAGGGGGGTGAGGGGAGGGAGAGGGTGAAGTGAAAATGGAGGTCTTGGCTAGTGTTGGAGTTGTAGGGTGATGGCAGGAGGGGGAGGAGGTGTGAGGTGGTGAGGGGGTCGGATCTGGTGTGGGGATGGGGCAGGGGCCCTGTTCAGGACCTGCACAGGTTCAGCTTCTGAACAGCAGATTGCCGAGGACGCCACGAACGCTCCCGGGCTCTGTTTTGCAAACGGCCGGTGTCGATGGAAGCGTGGGGAGGTCTACTTTCCAACGGAGCCGGCCTCGCCACTGTCTGAAGTCCGTGTGGACAGGATGGTCCCGTTGAAGGGGGACAGGTCGGGGAAGACAGACAGGAGGCAGAACGAACGCCCGGCGGTATAAAAATGGTAACTTCCACTTACGGCGTTCAAACGATGCTCCGTCTTCGACTTCTGAAAGCTGACAGGGGGAGGAAGAATTTTGATGAAGAGTTTGATGACCGATTCCTCCAGTCTTGGCCGCTGCACGAAGGTCGAACAGAGATGGCCTTCTGGTTGAGCCCCCAGTGCGCAGTCGCGGTAGAACGGAGCTAGCGGCCGGCCACGATCTTGGAACGGAGCGATTCCAACTCGCCTGCGGAGAAGACTCGTGGATGCACAAGTTTGCTGAAGCGCTTGGATGCCGAATCCTCCTGGAACGGGTTGGAAAATGCTCTGCAAGTTGGGGCCAGAAACTGCCTGCGGGCTGGAATGGATTTGTGGAGGGGAGGCTAAGGTGGTGGTGGTGTATGTGGGTGGAGATGGAGGGGGGTGCGACCCTAGGAGGGAGGGGAAGGGGATGGACGACCTAGGGAGGTGAAGGGGTCCCTTGGAGAGGGGAAAGGGGTCTTGGGTGGAGGAATATGGCTTGGGAAGGGTGGGGAGTGGCCTTGGGAAGGTGAAAGGGTGCCTGGGAAGATGAAAGGGTGCCTAGGAGAAGGGGTTTCCACCTAGGGGTTGGAGGGGGAATTGAATGAGTGTATAGGGAAGGGGGAGGGGTCTTAAAGAAGGGTGATTAGGGAGGAGAGAGAGGGGATTTCGAAATTTAGGGAGAGAGAGGGAGAAGTAGTGAGAGAGAGAGAGAGAACTATAGAGAGAGGGAGAAGGAGGGAGGGAAATCTCAATGTGGACTCAAATTCATCAATTCTTCATTAACCTCTTCAAGTGGGGATTGGGGTCCTTATATAGGAGACCCACAATTTACATTAAGTCCTCACATTGTGGACTAATGACAGAAGATCAAGGGTCATGGGAAGGGGCGCCCATGGGCTTGGCCAATGACTTGGCCCAATAAGACATACTAGCCCATTAACTCACTTGGCCACTTAATGAAGACCTTAGACTTAGGTAAATGACTAACTTACTTAGGTACTAGACTCAATAAGAGGGAAAATTACATAGATAAGACTCAAGAAAATGAGAAAATTACATGGCTGGACTCAGAAAATGATGGCGAACAAAATGGCAAGCAATATGATCCTCGGAGAAATGTGAAGGGGTAATTGATGTCCCCATCACCTCCTCATTGCCAGTGCCTCCCTCTCCCTCTCCCCCACACCTCGTAGTCGTTAGCGTTAGTTTCCCTCATTAGAATTTCCATCGGAGAGAGAAATAGAGAGGTAATTCTAGAATATAGTAATTTTACTACTTAACTTACATTTAACTTTAAGTTAAATCAACGTGAGTTATGATAAAGATATAACCATAATATTTAAGATTAAATATAAGATATTTTTGACAATATATTCAAATGAGAGATATATTTGATAATCAGAGATGTATGGGTAGTAATCAAATGGTGTCGGGACCATGTAAGGCTTCCCATGGTATCGACATCTAGATCGTTCGCCTATTCCGATAAAGATCCAACGATCGCTTTAATTTTTAAAACATGACACGTGAACAATTTATCCCTATTCATATCTAATTTTGATAAAAAAAAACTCAGTTCACCTCTTAAAATATAAACTCAGACCATAAATCTATTAATAATAAAAAATAAACAAAGAATACTATTATAATGTATCAAAGTATTACTTGAAAGTCAACAGTAAATTAGTATCTCCGTGTTTCACTTTTAATTTTTAATTACTAGTATTAAGAATTCTATATATTAAATATTTTATTATTTTGATGACAATTTTATTTTATAAAATTTATTAAAAATTAAAATCTTTCAAAATAAATAATGATAGGTATGTGTTCATTATTCGGTGATTAAATGGGCTCACTCGATCACACGAGATTTTGAAAAAATTAAAGGTCTTATTAATTTTTTAAAAATATTTTTATGTTATATATTATTATTAAAATTATGAATGTTAATAAAAAATTTAAAAAAATATATTTTAAAATGTGATTAAATGAGAGCACGGTAATATATTGCAGTGTATGAGAAGGGGAGGATGTGTCGTGTACATAGCAGAACTCAGTTTCGTAGATTATTAGATTGATTTAATAAAATTTGAACGGCTTAGATAACGGTGCCATGGGAGCGATGTCATGGTGTCGACATCATGTGAACGTTACCCGAGATATATTTATATAAAAAAAAACTTATGAACTACAGGTGTGGACTGTGCGTGCAACGGACGCGAAGGGGCTGGCACGTAACGTCGTTAATTATGGGCTAATAAAGCTGGGGCAAGATGTGAGGGTTGTTCGAAAAGAAGGGTTTCGAGGTCATCCACGTTGTCAGTAGTGTGGAGTAGGATGCTCGGTACGCAAGCCGTTGGAAGTATATTTTAAAATTTTCGGTTAATAATGATAGTGTATTAGATATTTGACAACTGAGAACGATAGTTTTGATATTTTGAATGCAAGTAGAGTATATATATGAAGTTAAATATTTTTTTTATCTCTTTTATATCTCAGGTTGTATTTTAATGTTTATTTTACCATTTAAATATTCACGTTCTCAGTACGTTTCAACATAACGCCCAAAATAACGACGTCACCCAAGGCCCCCCTGGGGTGGTCCCCAGCAAAGACCACCGCCCAGTACGCAAGAAGTGGGAGTGAGGCGGAGGACGCCGAAGAGCATCGGCTCCCCGCGTGATAACGTCATCTAAAAATCGCGGCGTTTAAATATTACCGTTAATGTTGTTATTTCCAGGAGATCTAATAAAGAGGGCGATTGGCCCCATCCGGACGCATAATAAATAATTATTATGAGTTAATAATTAAAGAAATGGTTGTGGGGGGGGGGGGGGGAGGGGAGAAAAAAAGGGGGGGGGGAAAGAGGGAAATTGCCCGTTTTCGGTGCCTTCGGTGTGTGCTGCTCCTTCCTCCTCGCCGGCCATTTAAATCTTTTTCACGCGTTCTCTTTCCGAGCGGGAGGGAGGGAGCCAGCGGCGCAGGAAGCTCTGATAGCGCAGGGGCGGAGAGAGAGAGAGAGAGAGAGAGAGAGAGCAGAGCAGAGCAGAGGGTTCTGCCCCTGTTCGATTCGTCGCCGTCCCGATTCCCCGCTTATCGATCCTGCAGTCTCAAGGTTTTGATTCATATGTATTGTGAGGTTTTTTGTGATGTAGTCGTTTTGCATCATTCTGATCCGTGCTGCTCGTCTTTTCTCGGAGTTTTTTTTCTCTTTCTGGGGCAGGGTTTTCGGCCACGATCTAAACCGAGGTTCATATGATTGTGGAAGTAAGCACCGGGCTGCCATTATCCGTGGCTTTTTTCCTCTCCTCATTCTGATGTTTTGTTCTCCGCTGTTCCGCATCTTTTGCTGCTTTTAGTAGATTGTAGGGCTTTGATCGCAGGCTTTTTTTTTTTTTTACTCCAACTGGAAACCGTGGATGTTTTATTGATAAGATGGACAATTTCCTTCTTCCCCTTTCAGTAACATCAGCTATTTCCACCATTCTTTCACAGCCTATTGATGTTCTTCGCTCTGGAAGAACACTATCCAGTTATGTTCGTTGCAGTTAGAAATTTATGAAGAATTTACACGTCTCGTTTCTCTCAAATCTTGGTTCACTTTATGCTCGTTGGTGTTAGAGATTCATGAAGAATTTATATGTCTCGTTTCTCTCAAATCTTAGTTCACTTTTTTCTTTCTTCCTCTGTTGCAAGTGGAAAGTTGGAAGATGTAAATCATTCTGTGGTTTTGTTGTGCAGATGGGTTATATTGGAAGGCATGGCGTTGCGACCCTGCACAAGTATAAATACAGCGGTGTAGACAACTCACTTGTTGCGAAATACATCTTGCAGCCTTTTTGGAGTCGCTGCGTGACACTTTTCCCTCTTTGGATGCCGTAAGTTATCCATTGAGCTGCCCAGTTTAATTTATTTTTTCTTCCCTTTTGAACTTTATCAACGCAGGAAAGAGCCATCGTTTAGGACCGCACGGGGGTTTGAAAAAGAGAAAGGATAGAAGATAATGATTTTTAACCAACATTAAAAGGTTATCATTGTAATACTGATTATATAGATTACGTAAAACGAACTCTAAATACCATTGATCCTCTGGAGATGGCTCCATTGTTTTTCTTATATATCATTTTTTTTTAGATTTTGAGGAGGCAAATGCTTTCTCTGTTACATCCAAACACTTGAAAAACTAAAAGAGCCCTCAGTTGATTCTGACAGAGTCCTTTATTTTTTTTTAAGATTTTGGGACGAGCACTCACCATTGTCTCTTTGTATCTAAAGAGTTACAGTCAGACTTTCCCAATCGTGTTAAAATGAGTTCATTTGATAACACTACATGTCATGTCACTGATTCTGGTAAATTTTGTCAGAGTAAAATAGGTAGAGTAGTGTTACCAAACAGCACCTGAAGGAGCCATGAGCAAAACCTATCATATAATATTTCCAATATATATGAATTTTAAGAAAAGGTTATGATGTTTGTCCTGAAGTAGAGAAAAACTTGGGCCCTATTCAACCTTCAGGAAGCTTGGATGATCGAATATTTAGTAAATCTTACATCAACTACATTGAACCTATCCATCTTTCAATCTGTGGGCAGTACTACATTGCGGACCTTAGAAAACATTGTTTGTTATACTTACTGGTGGTTTTGACATGTCACACCGCAATATATGTCATAATTTCTTGTGCAATTGTCAATCTGTTCAAATAGTCATTCTTGGCCAAGATTGCTGGTTGTTTGGTAATAAGTTTATATTAAGCGAGGGGTTGAAAACTTTGTTATCTTGTGCACGTTTGAAAAAGCTATCTTTCAATGAAATAATGATGCTGTGGATTTGGTGGAGATTCTGGTTTTGTATGCAACTGTTTAAACCTGTAACATGAGGATCTTTTTGTATACACTGATGTTATTGGTACCATGATTTGCTGAATTTTGAACAGCCCCCTAATTACCATTTTTTTTAACACATCAAATTGCTAAAAAGACTGATCTAGCGCTTGGGTTTCCACAGGTTTTTCGACACACCTTCCATTAGAAGGATGTTGTAACCAAGTCAAATGATTCCTAGGGACCCTTTAATTCTCGATGGCAGACAGACTTTCATGATCAAGAAGATTAAGTCCAAGCCTTCAAATTATTAACATCTCCTTTGGGTTATAAAGCATTCTGGCTTTTGCTTAGAAATATAAGCACTCGCCCACTTTCCCATTCTTTCTCTATCTTTTTGCAGCTTCACTAAATGATATGAACTAATCTGCAAATGTTAAAACACTGAATATGTGCAAAGGATGGCTGGTTCAATCTTAGAACATGAACAGTTCTTTTTCCTGTCTAACTATGCCAATGAATTCAGTGGGGAATTTTTTGTGATTTTCAAAATTAGGAAATCCACAATGAATACAGGTTCAGCTACCTTATGTTCATTTTCCTTGCTGTTGTCTTCAAAAATTTCTTTATTATTGCCATATCATGTCAAAAATTAGGAACAATAGGATCTTTAGGAGAGAGGCTAGAGCAGAGGACTATCTTGTTTCTTTGTTTTGTAACAGATTGAGGGAATGGGCGGAGTTGCTTTGTAATGTGAATTCCCTCAACTCTCCTCTTTTGTTTTGATGGGGGGTTAGTGTGTCCCACACCATCTTGGTGTGTCTTTTGTACAGAGATTTTTAGGGAGCTCATTGGCTACACTTGTACACTTTTTTTTTTCATTTATTCAATAGTGGTGCTACCCACTTTTTTAAAAAAAACTTCTTGTCCACCAAATTGAAATCGTTGAATTTCATTACAGATGTTTTTAGAAAACTAAATTGTTTCATATTCTTCTGCTTTTGTTACAACTGAGAATGCTCTTAGGGTTAATTAGGAGGCATTTGAATTGGATGTGCATGTCTCAATCATGAATATGCATGTAGGAAGAAAAGCACTGCAGCATTCTCTGTTTCTTTGTTTAGCTGGCTGTTGGCACCATTATGTCTCAAAGTTCGTGCCTGAGACTTACGAAATAATTACGCACGAATCGCGGGAAGATCAAGAGAGTCTAAGTCTAGTCAAAGCAGACAAAGCCAAAGGACAACCAAAGTAGACAAAGCCAAAGCACGAACAGTCGAAGCAGAATTACGAAAGAGCCACAAAGGCTCTTTTTTATAGGCATTTTCCCAGCAACCGGACCGAGTGGGGACGCCCCCAGCAGCCACCTGGTCCGAGTGGGCCTGCCAGGGACCCCACCTAGTCCGGGTGAAGCCATGCTGCGTCCAATCGGACCAGGTGAGGCCCGCCAGTGCTCCGCACGGACCAGGTGCCTCTCCCCAAAGCCTCAACCAGGCCAAATCTCCTTCGCCAGCCCCGCAGCTGCCCCCTTCGTTAACTGGACCAACTGAAGCTCGCCAGCGATGCCGCTCGGACCAGGTGCCTATCCCCAGCGTTTCAGCCGGACCAGGTCCCATTCGTCAGCGCCGCACCTACCCCTTGTGTGGTCACCGGACCAAGTGAGGTCCATTGTAACGACCCGAGAATCCGATTACCGGGAAGGCCCGATAACCCGAGACTCGCACCGCCGCCCACGAGCCGGGAGGGCTCGGAAGGGCTAGAAGGAGTGTGGAGGCACAAAGAAATAGGAAATAAAGCAGGACAACTCAACAATTAACAGAAATAAATAAACAACTACAACAGAGTCCAGTCCAACAGAAAGTACAGTCTAAAGCAGTAAAGCGTACCACATGCCAAGTGAACACTCGGCCCGGCAAGCTGGCAACTGAGAACCTCCGCTCCGCACCCTCGAACCACGAGGAAGAACCGCTACACCTGAAAAGCAGGGAATGAGTCTCCAAAACAGAGACTCAGCAGGGATCCCGCGGAACCCCAACCGGAAACAACGGCGGTAGCGGAAAGGAAGCTACAACTACAGCAGGAACAGCAAACCGGTGGCCGGTCAAAACTCGGCACTACAGCTACTCCTACTGCAAGAAGGCAGACCTCGATCACACAGTCGAAGCTACCGAACTACGCTAGTACCACCTACCGAAGTAAGAACACACGGCAACCACGCCGTAGAGGCCTGTCCCTCGGACACAGCCGACCTGGACACGCTGTCCAAGGTGCAACCCCGACCACCCGATCGCGGGCATCGCACAACAAGACCCAACCTCGGTAAAGCCACTAGCACTAGTCTCACGGCGCGAAAACCAACACACGCGCCACGGTGAAACGACCGAAAACTCAACGGTCGACACGACCGAAAACCCGAAGGTCAAAGACACAGAGACTGATAGTCTGTCACTCCGCACTCGACAGGAGTACCACCCACTAGAAGCACAGCCGGTAGCGTCCCCTGACGTCTTACACCGCACCGCAGGTGAACCGCCTGACGTGGTAGGTCCTACCCGAGGCGCGAACACCGTACAAGTAACCACAAACAAGTAACTAGCTGGGGTCACGTCCGTCGACGTGGGTCCAACCGCCCCCAACCACGTGTGCACACACAGACCTTGCGTCACTAGGTCTGGTCCTCTGACCGGTTTTCCCCCGTAGCCGGACTCTGGCTACCGACGAGGGGCCTACGGTAACCGGTCCACAAACCGTCTCGAAAGGTGGGTGCCCGTACACCACTCCCAGGTGAGACCAGCACCTCGTACTGGTGGGCTACGACTAGTGGAGGGTCACTGAAGGAGTAGACTCTCAACTCAACGGAAAACAACGTCCGAATCCGACGACGTACGGGGACAACCCCGCGTACCGGCCCCGTCGCACGGTGACCACATTCGGAGAAGAAACGGGACTCACAGTCCACGGCCACGCACGCACCGTGCGCTAGAGTCGAGAAAACTCAAGTGGCGCTAAGCCACTGGACTCTGGACAGTCCTCCAGACGCACTACACCCAACGGTCCTTGAGTCACAAGACTCGGGGTCAAGACCGTTGCACGCGACAGCACCAGGCCGTCAATCTAGTCCAATCTCTAGGTCTAAAACCACGGTAGCACGAGTACCGACACAACACACGAGTCGCCAAGACCACTCCCTCGGAGAGGGAACGCAAAGGACTAAGGCCACTCACACGGGCCACACGGAAACGCAGAAGCACGATTCCCAAGGCAGCACACAAGCCGCCACGACGATTTCCCATCTTGTAGCAAGCAGGAAACCTCCAGCCCCAGGCCGGATAACTGGACTCGCAGTCCAAGACCAACCACGTGGCCCACATGGGAATCGCCTTCCAAAGAAACTCACGGCATGCGGGGGACACCCCACCGCACACACACCGATACACGGTGACTCGATCGAGCGTAACACGAAGGCCCAGCACGCGAGAAGTCACCCGGACTCTCAACCCTACGGGCACGCTAAACGAGATAACACGGTCCTCCAGACACCCTCAAAACACGGACACAGAAACCCACGGGTGTCAGGGACACTCACAAGACCGCAGGTCGACCACTGGGTCCCAACCGGGTCGACTAGGGATCCACACATTGCGGGGCAAGGCGGAGAACACAAAAACTCGCCTCGGGACGACACAAAGCCTGACGGTCTAACCCTAGACCGTCACAGGGTTGTAACGGTCTAGGCGAGACCGTCACATCCACCTGGCGGCCTAACGCAGGCCGTTACACGGCCCGAAGAAACACAGGATGTAACGCGCCTGGCCCAGCGCGTTACACGAATGTAACGCGCTCTCCCTGGTGCGTTACATGCCTCACGCGCTCAGCGTGAAAGCAGGATGTAACGCGCCTGCCTCAACGCGTTACACGGATGTAGCGCGTCTGGCCTGGCGCGTCACACACGCGGCCCTTCCAACGGATAAAACGACTCTGACGGCCCACCCTGGGCGCGTTACAAGCAAGTAACGGTCCAGACGGCACCGTCACACCCCCAGCCCTCAGCTGGGTAACAGGGAATGTGACGCACCCACCCTGGGGCGTCACAAGGCTGTGACGCGCCAGCCCTGGTGCGTCACACGCCTGACCCGAAAATCAACGGAAGAGACTCTAACGGTCTAGCCCTGGTGCGTTACAGCACCTGACGGTCTATCGTGGGACCGTCACACCCACAGACCACCAAAGGCCAACAGAAGGGGGATGTAACGGCCCTGCCTAGGCGCGTTACACCAAGTGACGGTCACTGGAAGGACCGTCACTTCCTTCCGAGAACGCTACGGCGGGAAACGACCCAAAACTCGTCCCACGCCCCCATACCTCCACAGGAGAGGGGGAAAACAAGGGGGAAGCTCCCCAGAAGCCCCTAGCATGCATCTACGGCCTCGGATCGGCCAAAAACGCAATGAAACGGGAGATCGGCCCACAAGCCCTAAAACATGGGTTTTGCCCAAAAACCCCGATTCCACCCGCTCGGCTCACCACGGCCTACGAAACTCGCGGGAAAGGAAGTGCACGAGCTGGGGAACCATCACCCTACCTCCACCGAAGATTTCGCGCCCCGAGCTCGCCGATCCGCGAAGAAATGCCGTGAAACCCTCGCCGGCTCGCGACCGCGCCACGAGCTCCCACGCGCCTCCACCGCCTCGATCCTCGCCCATCCTCGCCCGCGTCCTCACCCGCGCCGCCTCCGCCTCGCCCCCGCCTCGCTCCGTCGGCCGCCGGAGAAGAGAGGGGAGAAAGAGGGCGTGAGAGAAGAGAGAGGGTGAGAAAGAGAGAATGAGAGGGGGAGAGAGGAAAGGGTTAGTATATATAGGAAAACCCGAAAATTCGATAAATTCAGAAAATTACGAAAAATTACCTCCGCGATCCTCGGAAGGAACACAACGCAGTGGTACTGTCCCGGAGTCGGAGAACGCCACGGTTTGCCCTGCAAAGAGTTCCGAAGGCACATCAGGGAAAAACACGTGTAAAGCACAAAATACACTCCGAGACCCACTAAAATGATCTGAAAAATATCCGAAAAATCCGGGGCATTACAGCCCTCCCCCCTTAAAGGAATTTCGTCCTCGAAATTCAGGACCTAGCACGACGTCCTAGGGGAAGAACACTGAACCAACTGACACGCTGTCAGGGCCCCCAGCACAGAAAACCTCGATTCTCACGAAAACACGGATCCTGAGGAACACAGCCAGACTCACAATCACACACAACACCTCGCTCCTCGCGCCGAGCACACCGGCCACAGAGCAGGCATATACCAAAGGACACAGTCTGGCGTCACCTCAGACAACGCGAGAATCCACCATGGCGCCGCAGCCACGATCTCACTCACCGAAGAATCACCACCCTCTATACGAGCAACAGCTACTGATCCATCCAATGGTCAGCAGACAAATCGCACAACAGCTTCGCAACCAGCTGACAGGTCGCACGCCCTCCTCGAGGGAGCAACCAAAATAGAGCCTCCACCAGCTCAAGCAGTCATCTCAACGGACCGCAACTAGCTCATCGGCTCAACACCAAGAAACACCTCACACATGGCAAGCCGAAAGCCAGACACAACACCGTGCCAACTCTTGTCAAAAGACAACCTTCGACAAAGCCCAGATCCCATCCGGAAAAGGCACATCACAGAAACGACCATCAAAGGTCTCGCTGGCACACGGCTCTCGCCACGCTCGAGCCCCAACAACCAGCATCTTCTGTCTCTGAAAAGACCATCCATTGGTCACCAACTGCTCGTCAACGGGAACCCTTCGCTTGCTCAGCTTCTTCTTTCTTTCCTGGTCCTCGACCGGGTCCAAAGGAAACATTCCAAACCTCAGCAAGCCATCCGTCGACTCCCACACAGACTGATGCCACATCTCGAGCTGCACTCCTCTCGGACACCGCATCCAAGCTCGAACATCGCTCCAACTCAACCCTCTCGGGGAGCACGACGAAACCAAATGACGGATCCTGGTGTCTTCAATCATCACCTCACTGGACTCAGACTCACAGGGGAATCATCCCATGCTGGTCATCAAACCAGGGATAACCTTTGCGACACCAACGTCCTATCAAGGACCATCCTCCGACGCCCACCTCACCAAAGGCCTCCGCCCACAGGCGTCACTCATCCATCTGGTCTCATCAAATCCTTCGATCAATCCAAGTGGACACCCGCCAATCCCGATTCCGCCCTTACCACAGAGCCACGGGACACCACCTGAACAGTGCTCACGGGTCCCTAAGCAATAACCATCTCACCGTCACAATCCGACAAGACCGTAGAACCAACAGACGTTGCTGTGGTCGGTCACTCGGTTAGGCTCACCAGCCACTCACAGCCGCCAACCGGGACCCATAGTCTGCCAGAGACCATATCCTCAAAGCACGATCTCAACCGAGGACACGATTGGGAACACAAGTCGGGCGCCAAGCCACCGACTCTGACCAACACGTCCTCGACCTCCGTCAGGCGACATCCTCAACAACCTTATCCAGGTCCGACACCGACGCCTGACACGGCTTCCATCACAGGAACATGGTACTCATGCGGCGTACTAACCAGCACATTCCCCAACACTCCACCCTGCCAGTGCCAACAACCACAAAACCTCGAGCAACGGCACGGCAACAACACGTTTCACACCAAGGAACCAATCCTCCGATGCTGAACGCGAACTCAGGAATCCACCCGTAGCAACCAACGCTACGATCCTGAACCAGTGGGTTATGGGCCCACCACGCTTCCGCTGCGCACTCAAATCCGCGCGCACAGCCAAGAAAGCAAACACCGCCCACCCAGCACTCATCCTTCCGGAACAGCGCCAGCACCCTCACACGACAAGGGAACAGGCACAACTTCTCACAGGCAACCGCCTTGCCAAGATAAGGAGCACGTCTCGCACGGATTTCATGGCACACAAGGCTAACCAATCCGAACACACAATGCAAGACGACGATCCTTAGCCGAACGCAATCTCTCCAACCAAAGGAGAAACCAGCGCACTTTCGACCAACGGAAGAACTCCACGCTCGACCTGACCTCAAACCTCGCACACGCTGGAAACAGCACCATCCAGCACCAAGGAAAACTATCGCTTCCATCAGGTCAGCGCCTCCGACACACTCGACGAGTGTCACGTCGGACCACCATCACAGCATCTCTCGATGCACCACCGCTGCAATTCCTCGAACTGCAACACGGCATGCCAAGAGCCGTAACACGAGCCGTAACGACAACCGCCGACGCTCATCCTCGAGTCCCGAACTCACCGCGGAGCCTTCCCATCTCAAACCAACTCCAGGGCGAACACAACCCATCCACTGACAGAAGCACAGGAGCAAAGACTTAACGGGACATCTCTGCCAAATCCTGCCTCGAAATCAGCAGAACGATCAGGACCGACACGTCGTTTCTGACGCCACAGAGCGCGACAAGAACGTCAGGCTCGACGAAACAGCAGCCCACCGAGAAGATCCTCCGCTCACCCGAGCACACTTCCCGATCAGAACGCCTCAGGAGCTGGACAAACCTCAAGCTGGAGTGGCCAAAATCGACAGCAGCTCCCTCGAAGCACGCTCACGGCCACTTAACCACGAACAGTCCGCACCAGACACCTGACCACGCTGCAGGTTCCTCGAATGCAGCACCGCGAGCTCACACCTGCCAGCAACCTCTGCCCAACGCAGCACAACCAGGGCCACCACCGATGAGGGAGAAGGCTCTCGACCTCGATCCTTAGACCCTACGCTGGCACGAAAGCCGCGGACAGCGACCACCTTCACAGCGCCGCACAGCGCACTCAAGCTCTCAAGCGAGAAACAAAGCAGAAAAACAAGCACAAAACCCTATGCCAGCTGCCGACTGTACTGGACCTTATGGACTCTGATCACTGCAACATTTCGAATTCCTATGCACGCCCACAACCACCGCTCTGATACCAGCTGTAACGACCCGAGAATCCGATTACCGGGAAGGCCCGATAACCCGAGACTCGCACCGCCGCCCACGAGCCGGGAGGGCTCGGAAGGGCTAGAAGGAGTGTGGAGGCACAAAGAAATAGGAAATAAAGCAGGACAACTCAACAATTAACAGAAATAAATAAACAACTACAACAGAGTCCAGTCCAACAGAAAGTACAGTCTAAAGCAGTAAAGCGTACCACATGCCAAGTGAACACTCGGCCCGGCAAGCTGGCAACTGAGAACCTCCGCTCCGCACCCTCGAACCACGAGGAAGAACCGCTACACCTGAAAAGCAGGGAATGAGTCTCCAAAACAGAGACTCAGCAGGGATCCCGCGGAACCCCAACCGGAAACAACGGCGGTAGCGGAAAGGAAGCTACAACTACAGCAGGAACAGCAAACCGGTGGCCGGTCAAAACTCGGCACTACAGCTACTCCTACTGCAAGAAGGCAGACCTCGATCACACAGTCGAAGCTACCGAACTACGCTAGTACCACCTACCGAAGTAAGAACACACGGCAACCACGCCGTAGAGGCCTGTCCCTCGGACACAGCCGACCTGGACACGCTGTCCAAGGTGCAACCCCGACCACCCGATCGCGGGCATCGCACAACAAGACCCAACCTCGGTAAAGCCACTAGCACTAGTCTCACGGCGCGAAAACCAACACACGCGCCACGGTGAAACGACCGAAAACTCAACGGTCGACACGACCGAAAACCCGAAGGTCAAAGACACAGAGACTGATAGTCTGTCACTCCGCACTCGACAGGAGTACCACCCACTAGAAGCACAGCCGGTAGCGTCCCCTGACGTCTTACACCGCACCGCAGGTGAACCGCCTGACGTGGTAGGTCCTACCCGAGGCGCGAACACCGTACAAGTAACCACAAACAAGTAACTAGCTGGGGTCACGTCCGTCGACGTGGGTCCAACCGCCCCCAACCACGTGTGCACACACAGACCTTGCGTCACTAGGTCTGGTCCTCTGACCGGTTTTCCCCCGTAGCCGGACTCTGGCTACCGACGAGGGGCCTACGGTAACCGGTCCACAAACCGTCTCGAAAGGTGGGTGCCCGTACACCACTCCCAGGTGAGACCAGCACCTCGTACTGGTGGGCTACGACTAGTGGAGGGTCACTGAAGGAGTAGACTCTCAACTCAACGGAAAACAACGTCCGAATCCGACGACGTACGGGGACAACCCCGCGTACCGGCCCCGTCGCACGGTGACCACATTCGGAGAAGAAACGGGACTCACAGTCCACGGCCACGCACGCACCGTGCGCTAGAGTCGAGAAAACTCAAGTGGCGCTAAGCCACTGGACTCTGGACAGTCCTCCAGACGCACTACACCCAACGGTCCTTGAGTCACAAGACTCGGGGTCAAGACCGTTGCACGCGACAGCACCAGGCCGTCAATCTAGTCCAATCTCTAGGTCTAAAACCACGGTAGCACGAGTACCGACACAACACACGAGTCGCCAAGACCACTCCCTCGGAGAGGGAACGCAAAGGACTAAGGCCACTCACACGGGCCACACGGAAACGCAGAAGCACGATTCCCAAGGCAGCACACAAGCCGCCACGACGATTTCCCATCTTGTAGCAAGCAGGAAACCTCCAGCCCCAGGCCGGATAACTGGACTCGCAGTCCAAGACCAACCACGTGGCCCACATGGGAATCGCCTTCCAAAGAAACTCACGGCATGCGGGGGACACCCCACCGCACACACACCGATACACGGTGACTCGATCGAGCGTAACACGAAGGCCCAGCACGCGAGAAGTCACCCGGACTCTCAACCCTACGGGCACGCTAAACGAGATAACACGGTCCTCCAGACACCCTCAAAACACGGACACAGAAACCCACGGGTGTCAGGGACACTCACAAGACCGCAGGTCGACCACTGGGTCCCAACCGGGTCGACTAGGGATCCACACATCGCGGGGCAAGGCGGAGAACACAAAAACTCGCCTCGGGACGACACAAAGCCTGACGGTCTAACCCTAGACCGTCACAGGGTTGTAACGGTCTAGGCGAGACCGTCACATCCACCTGGCGGCCTAACGCAGGCCGTTACACGGCCCGAAGAAACACAGGATGTAACGCGCCTGGCCCAGCGCGTTACACGAATGTAACGCGCTCTCCCTGGTGCGTTACATGCCTCACGCGCTCAGCGTGAAAGCAGGATGTAACGCGCCTGCCTCAACGCGTTACACGGATGTAGCGCGTCTGGCCTGGCGCGTCACACACGCGGCCCTTCCAACGGATAAAACGACTCTGACGGCCCACCCTGGGCGCGTTACAAGCAAGTAACGGTCCAGACGGCACCGTCACACCCCCAGCCCTCAGCTGGGTAACAGGGAATGTGACGCACCCACCCTGGGGCGTCACAAGGCTGTGACGCGCCAGCCCTGGTGCGTCACACGCCTGACCCGAAAACCAACGGAAGAGACTCTAACGGTCTAGCCCTGGTGCGTTACAGCACCTGACGGTCTATCGTGGGACCGTCACACCCACAGACCACCAAAGGCCAACGGAAGGGGGATGTAACGGCCCTGCCTAGGCGCGTTACACCAAGTGACGGTCACTGGAAGGACCGTCACTTCCTTCCGAGAACGCTACGGCGGGAAACGACCGAAAACTCGTCCCACGCCCCCATACCTCCACAGGAGAGGGGGAAAACAAGGGGGAAGCTCCCCAGAAGCCCCTAGCATGCATCTACGGCCTCGGATCGGCCAAAAACGCAATGAAACGGGAGATCGGCCCACAAGCCCTAAAACATGGGTTTTGCCCAAAAACCCCGATTCCACCCGCTCGGCTCACCACGGCCTACGAAACTCGCGGGAAAGGAAGTGCACGAGCTGGGGAACCATCACCCTACCTCCACCGAAGATTTCGCGCCCCGAGCTCGCCGATCCGCGAAGAAACGCCGTGAAACCCTCGCCGGCTCGCGACCGCGCCACGAGCTCCCACGCGCCTCCACCGCCTCGATCCTCGCCCATCCTCGCCCGCGTCCTCACCCGCGCCGCCTCCGCCTCGCCCCCGCCTCGCTCCGTCGGCCGCCGGAGAAGAGAGGGGAGAAAGAGGGCGTGAGAGAAGAGAGAGGGTGAGAAAGAGAGAATGAGAGGGGGAGAGAGGAAAGGGTTAGTATATATAGGAAAACCCGAAAATTCGATAAATTCAGAAAATTACGAAAAATTACCTCCGCGATCCTCGGAAGGAACACAACGCAGTGGTACTGTCCCGGAGTCGGAGAACGCCACGGTTTGCCCTGCAAAGAGTTCCGAAGGCACATCAGGGAAAAACACGTGTAAAGCACAAAATACACTCCGAGACCCACTAAAATGATCTGAAAAATATCCGAAAAATCCGGGGCATTACATCCATGGTCGCCACCAGCAGACCAGGTGGCTCCCCCCACGACACCAACCGTGCCAACTAGCTCCTGCCAACGTCGCCACTGGACCAGGTCCCCCTTTGTAGCACGTTCATTCCCCTACCGGACCAAATGGGCCCCCTCTAGCCCCTGGCATTGGACTAGGTGGCTTCTCTTGCCAGACCCACCGGACCAGGTGCCCTCCGCCGGCGTCGTGCCTTGCGAACCCCTCAATCGGGCCAACTAGTCCCTACTAATGCCTCCACCTGGCCAACTAATCTCTGCCAGCGCCCTCAGTTGGACTAGGTGCTTCCTGCCAGCACACGAACCGGACCAGGTGCCCATGAGGCCCTCCTCTACTCCTTACCTTGCTTTAGGTCTATAAATATCGAGGGAAGCCCAAGGGTCGAAAAGCAGAACACCAGAAGAACACGAAGAAGAGCAAGAGGAGAAGACGAAGAAGAAGACGCAGAGCATTTGAGCTCGGCCGTTCCAGTTGCTTCTGCTTGGACACTTGGCTGAGCGCCCTTTAGGAGACTCCCTTTAATTATTCTCTTAGTCACATCCCCCTGGTGGAACACCCACTCACCCTACTACCCTGCCAACTCCAGTTACTCAGTTGTGGGTATCAGTCACTCATCGATCACTCAGTCCTCAGCTGCCCTGCCAACTCAGCTGCCAGCATCAGTCTCAGCTACCAGCCTTAGTCCTAGCTGCCAGTCCTATCAGCCCCAGCTGTCAGTTCCAGTCTCAGCTACCAGCCTCGGTCAATCCCAATTGCCAATTAATTCCAGTCCAGTCAACCCTAGTCCAGTTGATCCTCCTGCTTAATCTCAATCCAGTTGATCCTCCAACTTAATCCCAGTTTAGTCAACCCCAATGCAGTTGAAGTAGTTACGCACGAATCACTAGAAGACCAAGAGAGTCTAAGTCCAGTCAAAAGCAGACAAAGCCAAAACACAGCCAAAGCAGACAAAGCCAAAGCACGAACAGTCAAAGTAGAATTACAAAAGAGTCACAAAGGCTCTTTTTTATAGGCATTTTCCCAGCAACCGAACCGAGTGGGGAGGCCCTCTTCAGCCACCTGGTCCAGGTGGGCCTGCCAGGACCCCACCTAGTCCGGGTGAAGCCCTGCCGCGTCCAAACAGACTAGGTGAGGCCCGCTAGCTCTACGCACGGACTAGGTGCCTCTCCCCAGCGCCTCAACCGAGCCAAGTCTCCCTCGCCATCGCCGCAGCCGCCCCCTTCATCAACTGGACCAACTGAAGCCCGCCAGCGACGCCGCCCGGACTAGGTGCCTATCCCTAGTGGTTCAGCTAGACCAGGTTCCATTCATCAGCGCCACGCCTACCCCTTGTGTGGCCACCGGACCAAGTGAGGTCCATGGGTGCCACCAGCGGACCAGGTGGCTCCCCCCCACGACACCAACTGGGCCAACTAGCCCTTGCCAACGTCGCAATCGGACCAGGTCTCCCTTTGTAGCGTGTTCGCTCCCCTACTTGACCGAATGGGCCCCCTCGAGCCCCTGACACCGGACTAGGTGGTTTCTCTCGCCAGACCCACCAGACCAGGTGCCCTCTGCTAGCGCCGTGCCCTGCCAACTCCTTAACCGGGCCAACTAGTCCCTGCCAATGCCTCCACCGGGCCAACTAACCTCTACCAGCGTCCTCAGTCGGATCAGGTGCTTCCTCACAGCACACGAACCGGACCAGGTGCCCATGAGGCCTCCACTCCTTACCTTGTTTTAGGTCTATAAATATCGAGGGAAGCCCAAGGGTTGACAAGAAGAACTCCAGAAGAACACAAAGAAGTGCAAGGGGAGAAGACGAAGAAGAAGACACGTAGCATTTGAGCTTGGTCGTTCTAGTTGCTTCTGCTTGGACTTCTGTTCCACCAGGGGTATGTGACTAAGAGAATAATTATAGGGAGTCTCCTAAAGGGCACTCAGTCAAGTGTTCAGTCAGGGACGCCCGCTCACCTAGCTGCCCTGCCTGCTTACCCAATTGCCCTACCAACTCCAGTCACTCAGCTGTGGGTATTAGTCACTTATCGATCACTCATTCCTCAGCTGCCCTGCCAACTCAGCTGCTAGCATCAGTCTTAGCTACCAGCCTCAGTCCCAGCAACCAGTCCTATCAGCCCCAACTGTCAGTTCCAGTCTCAGCTACTAACCCCGGTCGATCCCAATTGCCAATTAATTCCAGTCCATTCAACCCCAGTCTAGTTGATCCTCCAGTTTAATCCTAGTCCAGTTGATCCTCCATCTTAATCCCAGTTCAGTCAACCCCAGTGCAGTTGATCCTCCAGCTTAATCCCAGTCCAGTTGATCCTCCGGCTTAATCCCAGTCCAGCCAAGTTCAGTTAGCCCTGGGTCCCAGTTGAACCAGGTCCCCCAGTTGAATCAAGTTCCAGTTACATATTAGGAACATTTGTTCCATCCCAGTCTCAATTGCCAGATAAATTATGTCTCGGGCGGTAGTCTCTGACCATGCTTCGGGCATTAATTTTATCCTAGTCATCGGTTCTATTCTAGTTATTTCAATTCTGTCCCAGATCAGTTATATTCCGGGCATTTGCCCTGTCCCACCCATCAGTTCTTGTTCATATCAGTTACGTCCCAGTCATATCTTTTGGACCGTTCTCGCACGTCACCAACCTGGCGTCTAAGCGGTTCACAAATTACCTAACATCTACAGCGTATAATTGTAGAAATACCCACACTGTAATGGTAGAAATAACCGCGCGAAGGGGTTGGGAGTGTCCACAATCGACACTCAAAGAACGGTGTTCCACCATCTGCATCGAGCTACGCGCGGTTATTGAACGTGGCACCACCCCCGGTCCTCTTTGCATGCCTCGACAACATCTGCATGATGCATCCCTTAGATGCGGGTACAACAACTGTGCCTGCGTGACACATCCCGGATATGTAGGTGTTCCGACATGCTGACGTTCGACTCTCTGAAGCGATGCTCGACTATTCAATTCGAGCTGTGTCGGGTCTTCATTCTAGTCAACCATCATCAACAACTCTGCGTTCGAGGTAGCACTTCGCATAATGTAAAGTCCCTCAAGGGATATCATGTAAACAAGTATCATACAGACAACTGGGTTCTCATTTACTCTATAATGACTCGGGGGCCGGCACTCGTGACGAAATTGTCCCATGACTTGCACTCATCGTAACGAAACCCTCAATGTACCTCTGTACTGCCTCTTTATGGCACTTATTAATGAAAGGTGGTCAAGAACAACATTCTCTCCACTCCTCTCATTGGCATTCATTGCCCTCCAATCCCCGGATAATTTTCCTTCCAGACTGACATTAATACCCACCTACTTCATAGCATGGTTCGGGTCCACATCCTTTCTCCAATGCTCTAAACTAAAGTCAGTCTTCTTACTCTTTGTTTTCTGGGTCAAACGGTTGTCTCGTGGCCGCGATGTAGGTTACACCCTCTCGATGTCATGGCTTTTAGGGTACTTAATCCTCTCTCGGTGGTAGGAGTAAAGGTGTTCGGATTTCATCCGATGTAAATAAACATCGATAGCTTGCAGTTGGTGGGGACGTCTTGCACCTGAATTCCCATATTGCCTGATGCACCCACACTAGCGGAACCCTGTCCTTGACGCCAGCTACCAAACAGCTACCACGTCACCTGTGAATCCATTCCCGCGTGTGTCCCTGACCCCCCAACAAGGAAACACTAGCATAGAGTCACCCTCCGTTAATCCTTTAGAAGCTGATATGTACGGCTTAGGGAGTCATCTCTCACATGAAATTTTACCGTCTCAGGCAACCTTCCACAATTTGATTGTCTCCCACTAAATTTGATGAGGTATAATGAAGTTTCTAATCTCCATAATGGATTTCCATAATGATGATATAGCCATGCATGTGCATCTGATATAATTGATTTGTTACTTTTAGCTATAAGTACTCATATTGGACAATATTTTCTTCAATGAATTTTGATCTGTTTTATTTTGGAAACTATTTGTTAAATATTCTGACTCAAGTTTATTTATCCTTTCTTTGTATGCATTTTGTTGCAAATTCAGGCCAAATATGGTGAGTTCATTTTGCAGCTGTTTTTTTTCTCATTTTCATATGCATTATTTTTCTCTAAAAGACCACTTGAGTGATACTTATCTTCTCCAGATCACACTTATGGGCTTCATGTTCCTAGTGACATCAGCTTTGCTTGGTTATGTAAGTGTTCTATTACAAAATTCTTTAAGTTATTAACCCACCTCTTCATCTTCTTCTTCTATTGTAAATTGCTGTAGTATATTTTTGAAATTTCCTATGTAAACTAAATAAAAAAAGCTGACCTTTAAATTCTTGTTCATATTTCTTTTGGAAGATGAACAAAACTCCTTAGTATTTGCTGGAGGTTAACCTTCCCATTTTGGATCTTATCATATGTTTCTCACAGATATATTCACCACAGCTAGACACAGCTCCCCCGAGATGGGTACACCTTGCTCATGGAATACTCCTGTTTTTGTATCAGGTTTGTTAATATTATTTGCATGAAATAGGCTGTATGACTTTAAATTTTCTAAGCTTGTGAGGCATCAAGTTTACTTTTTCAGTACCAGATACCTACATACTTCTGCTAATGACCGATTGATCTTTTCAGCTCTTGGTTTGTACATAAAATAATTCGTCATGGGCAATGTATTTGCAATAATTTCTTGATTTTCCCACAGGATTCATTTGCCTATTGACTGAAGAATCATAGAGAATCTAGTATTTGCATGGGGTTAGTGGTAAATGTAGTATGAGACATCTTGTAAGCTTCTAAAGTAGCTTACCATGTTGAAGAAAAGAGGATCCATCTTGACATTGGAGAGTAAGAGATCTTGAGAAATGGCACACCATGGGAGAGAGGTATTTTTATGTAGCAGATGTAGTGTCACATAAAAAGGGCATGGCGGGCGTAAGGCAAGGGTGCTTATGGTGTAAACCCAATACAACAGTTTCTACCATGCTTACAAAACCTGATAATTTTGTCATTGTAGAAGTGTTGAACTAATATAATAAAAACAAGTTTCAGAATTCTTATTGAATATGTTGAGTTTTATTAAGTTGTTAGAATCAATAAGATTTGCAGATATCTACCCAAAAACACATATGAACTTCCAATTACTTGTGAATTTAACAAATAGAAACATAGTGAACTCTTATGCAGCACTGACAAGTGGATGGATGCTGATCTTAGAGAACATGTCTTAGAACCTCATTCTGGATGAAAGTTCGCACCTTAGAGGAAACAAAACAAAATACACAAGGGGATGTGCTAAAACTTATATTTGGTGTCTAGTAACATTAGAAAATTGTTAGATTCAGTAGATCTGCAGGTATTCAAGATGGCTAGTACTTTTCATTGAGCAAATCTAACCATATAAACATAGATAAAAAATGTACAGTGAATAACACTGGCCATTGTAAAATCGACTGTTCAGAATGTTAAATATGTCATTTTAGAACTGTGATCTGTACCTCTCTACAAAACTTTCTCCAAACTATGCAAGCTTGTCTCTACAATAAAAACATCCAAACTGGATCAGAACCAGCCTTGATCAATTTTGTTGGTTCAACGTTATGAATTGGTCAAAAATGTAATTTAAACTGATGTCTTTGTAGTTTTCTAGGGACTCAATTCCTGTTTTAAGGACATCTTTATAAGAACTTTTTATGCTGTGGACCTTTGTATGAATATTGATGACTTATGTATTTTTTCTTTGTCTTGTTGGGACTAAGGCTACGTTTGGAAACAACCATGGGATGGGATTTTGGGGATTCCAATCATTGGAATCCCTGACATCCCCCATGACATTTCCAAATGAGCCACCGAGTCTGGGTTTACATGCCTTCGCCGGATTCCGGAGGAAAGATAAATTAGACACATCCCGGGCACCGTTTCAAAATCTTGAGAAGCCCGCTCAGAGGAGCTTCCTGGGAGGCGGTGGTGGATTTTGGGAGCAAATCCCGCTTCTACCCCTCCGGTTACCCATCTCCATCACCCACGCTCGCCACAAACAGCCGCACATGGGCCATCTTTTCCGGCACCCAAAAAATCTCCTCCCACCCAAAATGGCCGCATCCCATGCCAAATGAGATTATAATTTCAAAAAAATCTCTGCCTGTCGTACATTGTACCATTAATCAGGATTTTGAAAATTCTCATAAGGGTCATCGCATTTTCAAACGCGCCCTAATTGGATTATATTTTAATTGGATGGATATCTTTATAACTATGACAACTTTTGTGCATCTTTTGGGTTTTGCTGCATTTGTGCTCTAGGATGGTTGTTTATGATTACGTGGATCTGTGGCTGCTGCACTCTTTGGGGTCTGGGATTAGGATGGAGGGATGGTGGCAGTGAGTAACCCGAAGAGCTAGTGCCATGTTGTCAGTACATGCTGCTCCTGCTGCTGCTGGCAGCTGCCCCTGCGGCTCTGGCTGACGTGGTCCACTTTGTTGTTGTTGGGTATTAGAGCTGGTGTGATTGTTTTGAATTCTCTTCTGCCTTCTTTTTTCTCATATTCCTTTTTCTCTTTCCTCCTCTTCTGCCTGAAATTGACAGAACTTAGCTGTATGTAGTTGAGGCCAACCAGTTGCAATCAGATCTGGAAGTGGTTAGAACTGGTCCATTTCCAGAGTTTTTTAAAATGCTTAAGTCATGAATTGATACTAGGGATCATTTTCAGTAATTCTTATTTGTTACATTCTAAATGTTTTGGGGGAAGGGTCTCATGGTTCACATGTTATATCAAGATGTGTAAACCTATTTTAGAAAGGCATGTAACAAGGTATGAGTTCTTTACAGTGGCTGTGATGTGAGGTGTGATTCGACTATGTGATTTCATGTGCTCACTTTTCATACTCCCTTCCCAAGATGCAAAAGAAGGTATAACTTCACAATTTCATTACTTGGATGAAAGCAACTAATTCTGTTCAAAATTGCTTTACCTTCTAGTTGAATGACATAATCTTTGCATTGTAGTGGTTGAAGGAAAAAGATTAATGTTTTATGGATTCTTACACTGTGAAAATGCATGTCAGACTTTCGATGCTGTTGATGGCAAGCAAGCGAGACGTACAAATTCATCAAGTCCATTAGGAGAACTTTTTGATCATGGTGAATTGTGTTCGGAATTCAGAAGTAAAAGTTTCTTAGAGGCTATAATTTAAGTTTGTGTCTGGACTGACTGAATTTATTTGATTGCAGGGTGTGATGCACTTGCATGTGCAGTATGTTCTCTCTCTCTCTCTCTCTCTCTCTCTCTCTTCATATGTGTGTGTGTATATATCACCCTAGATCCTTTTATGCTACATCACTGTTCTATAATTCTATCTCAATATTTATCTTTTTCTGAAACGGGATCTCGATATTTCTCAGTTTGAAAGCCTGGCCTTTGGGAGCACTGCTATGTGTGGAAGGACCACCTTCTGGTTTTGGGTAATTTCAGCTATCCCATTTTATTGCGCGACATGGGAACAGTGAGTTATTTCTATTTTATCCTATTCTTCTTTTAGCACACAAGTCTGACTATATTACTTATGTACTTGTGCACGATGTATTTCTGAGTGAAATTTTACCTTAGTAGGTAACCACTCCGAAACTAGGTTATGATATGTTCAAAGTACCTCATTGCTTCATGCTTCATGTTCTGAGTTTGGGTTTTTTGGCATCTTATGTTAGAAACCTGGAAGCAGCATTTGGTTATAGGTTGTCAAACTGATTTAAATGCTTCCAATTCGAATGCAGACACAAATAAATGAGTATGAAGCACAAATACCATTTCTTAATACGCTGATATCAGTAATTTTGTTGGTCAGAGCTGAGCAGGCCTCATGTATGCTCTTTTAGCCAGGTTTCTGCTATGTTCTCTGCCATAATATAGAATAAGCATGCCACATTCCATGAAATTTGTGGACAGGCAGTCCGGGCAATTTTGAAGAGATCTGATCAACAATGCAATTGTCCAATTAGCTTTTGCAGACACAAGTCGCACACACTTTTCTAAGTTCTGAATACATAATGGTTCTTATAGTGTGTGGGTCATGGCCTGCCATGAGTCCATGTTCCTTTCATGATGGCCTGCCTTGTGGTGGATGTAGACTTTGTGTGTATCTTTCAGCCTAATAAGGTTCTAAGTGGGCTGGTTGAAGATGTTGTCATTGTCCATTTTCTCACACTCATTGTCCATGTGTAGTTAAATGGAAAGCTCAGGTATACCCCACTTGGGTGCTTAAACATATAGGGGCCAAAAAGAAGTTGAGTAGAGTGAATGAGATAAAGTAGAGAGGTCCTACTCTAGGACCGCCTTCCTTTCTGAACTTATATTCTAGTTTGAAGTTTTCAGAAAATGTAATATGATTAAATTGACCTGAGCCATTAACATCCGGACTTGAGATCATTGCTTTTGATTGAGAAAACTTGGCTGAACTCAAGATGGCAGATGATCTCTTGTTTGGCTTAGTCTGCTGGACTATTTTTTTTCTTATATTTAATGTTATTGGGTCATGTAGATGCTTTAGAAATGCAGCTCTTGATGTACTTTTCTTTCTTTAGAATCGATGATTCCCAGGCTTTTTACATGTGCCCGAATGTGTTTTATCACTCTGTAGGTTTCATTGTGATGACCCTGGATATGGCACTATGGAATTGTCTACATTGCTGATTTTTATTTTTTTTAAGTGGGCTGTACCACTATTGTATTAAAAGTAAAGTGGATGTACAAGTATTGTCAATAAGTTCCCAAAAAACTCCCTATACATCAAAGCCCACACAAAGCCAGTGTGACCCACACTAACTCCCCAACAAAACAAAAAAGGAAGTCTACATTGCTGATTTATAGACTATCAAATTAAGATGCTAGCTTGTCTTCGTAGGTTATCACATTAAGATTTTAGATTTGACTTAGTTACTCATTGCTTTGATCTGGCTTCAACCATTTTGTCTTTTTATTCTTATCAATTTGTTTACCAATTGTTTGTTCCAATTGGCTATTTATTCCCCTTCATTTAGATATGTGTTTACCAATTGTTAAAATCTATGGTTGCCATTCTATATTGTACATGTCATGGTTTCTTGTAATAAATAGTTCTCATTAAATTCAAGCGATACGTGAAGAGTTTGATTTGGCATCTTTGTCTTGTGATGTTTCCTTGAAACTCAGTAGCTTGCTACATATTAATGAGTAGTTTTTCTAGGAATTCTATTTCTATGTTCACTGACTCCTTCTTTCTCATGGTCCAGCTTTTTTACAAATACACTTATTCTTCCTGTGATAAATGGACCTACAGAAGGTCTCATGCTGATTTATGTATGCCATGTTCTTACATTCTTTGTGGGTATGTACCTTGAATTTCTCTTAGCACAAGATGTTACTTAACTTCGTTATCTTATTTTCAATTTGAGATTCTTTTGGTCTCTTTTTTTCCTCCCTTTGTCTCTTTTCTGCCTTTACTTTCTGAAAGGCATCTGTTTTATCTTTTTTTGCTCTCCTTGCATTTTGTACCTCTTTTTCTATCAATGAATTGTGGTCCCTTTGCCACCTTCAAAAATTTGAGATACTTTTGAATTTTGAGTATGTTTGGTAAGGAATGGAATTTCAATTGACTTTGCTATTTCATAATTCATATATTTCCTTTTGGTTTTCAGGAGCTGAGTGGTGGGCACAGGACTTTAGGAAGTCTCTTCCTTTTCTGAGCTGGATCGCTTTAGATTATGGTTTGGTTCTCTACCAATTATGTGTACTAGAAATATCATCCATTTTGATTCTGTGGATTGATAAGGAAATGCATCTTCCTTTATATTTTCCCTTTTTCCCCCTTCCCATCTTTCTAGTTTTTGTTTGTTGACAACTTCTCAAGGGTTTAATATCCTTTGGTTTACTACACTACATCATATTTGATTAATCTATCACTTGCCTGTCACTTCCATGCCTACTTGACATAGAAAGTGTAAGGGTAACTAATACTTGCAAGTTTGTCCAGAAATCCCATTTTATGGACTTGTCCTCTTTCTCATGATCATGTTCGGCGTTCTGCCTACTATTGGATCCAAGTAAGTTTTTTTTTCCTTAGCTGGAATTGTACAATGTTGATCATAATTGCTCTTTCTTACAGATTTTGTTAATGTCTTGTGCAAATGCTATTTTTTGGTTTCTATGAATGGATAATGTGGAAAGATTCTGACCAGAATTAGAGACAACTCTTGCCAAAACTATTATACCATTAGGTAACTTATACTTCTAAATTTTTGATGAAGATGGAGAGCTCCACTGTTATTGAAATGCCTATGGTAGTCTCAGCAAAAAATAAGCTTTTAAATTAACTGTGGACTGTTTACATTGTGAAACCTGTGTTGATGTAGTTCCAACAACTTGAAATTGAAATTGTCAGTTATGTTGTCTTGATATCTTTCAATTTCTGAGATGTCTTGTGTCTTTGCAGCATTAGTAATGTCTATAAGGTTGTCCAAGCAAGGAAAGGAAGCATGTTACTGGCATTAGCAATGGTAATGTAATACATAGTCTGACTTTAAGCTTTCATGGACGTTTTTAGAATTGGACAGGATCACCTGCTTCAACATCTTTTTTCGACCTGGACCAAAATATAAGCCCTAAATCTTGAAGAAAACACTCAACGTGAATGTTTAAAGTATACTGTTTGACAAGATTGAAGGTTTAATTTTTGGTGAATTTTCTGCTGATTCAAGAACAAATATAAGATTCACCCTCCAGTTTGAAACTGTGACATTGTATCGAGTCATTGTCATGGGATTCAGCAGTTGTTGAGTCACATACTTCCAGAAACTGAGAGAGTCATGCTTGTGTTGCTGTTATAGACCCATCACATAAGTCACATCTTACCAAAGAGCTTTTGCATATCAATCACCATTATAGCTGTAATTGCAGATGTGCTGCTGCAAAATTTGCATCATCCTATATACCATTTTTACTCTGTATCCAAAAATGCTGCTCAAGTTTATCGCTGTTCAACTCTGATCAACTTGAACTGGGTGAAGTACCTGAAATACTCTTATTTTGATAAGAAGGATGAAATAACCTCATCTCACACTGTCACTCATTTCATCCTTATATCATATTTCCTCTCTCTCAATTTGGACAATCATTGGATTCTGGATGTTGGTGATGGAGCCACTGAGAGTACATGATGGGATGGTTTGGGGAAAGGGATATGCATTAGCTATATATAAAGGAGGGGATATATATTATCTACAAACCTGTACCCCTCGCTCTGGGGGGGGGGATGGGTTATTGTGATAGATGGCTGACTTACACGCCAGAGAGAGGGGATATGTATTATCTACAAAGCTGTACTGTACAGAGACCCCCACGCGGAGGGAGGGAGGGAGGGAGGGAGAGGATGATCTACTGTTGTAGTAGTGGCATTTTTGTACACAATGTAAAAATGGTATATGAGGAAAATGCAAATGTTTAGTAGGAAATTGACAAGTACATCTGGAAAATCTGCAACTACTATCATAGCAGTGGATTGTATACAAGAACCCATTTTTCAAATAATGTTTCATATCTTGATATGTATTAGCTATATATAAGGGAGGGGATATGTATTGTCTACAAAGCTGTACTATACACAGACCCCTCCCTCGGTCATGGGGTGGGGGGGTGGGGAGGAAGGGAGTTAAGATGGGTTACTGTGATGGTAGATGACTGGCTTACTGAGAGAGAGAGAGAGAGAGAGAGAGAGAGAGAGAGAGAGAGACTTGCTGTTGTACTGTTGTAGTAGTGGCATTTTTGGACATAACGTAGAAATAGTATACAAGAAACTGGGAAATCTGCAACTACATGTTAGCAGCGGATTGTATACAAGAAACAGAGAGAGAGAGAGAGAGACTTGCTCTTGTACTGTTGTAGTAGTGGCATTTTTGGACATAACGTAGAAATAGCATACAAGAAACTTGGAAATCTGCAACTACATGTTAGCAGCGGATTGTATACAAGAAACCCATTTTTATAGTATATGAGAAAAATGCAAATGTTAAGTAGGAAATCGACAAGTACATCTGGGAAATCTGCAACTGGCTCTGTTGTACTGTTGTAGTAGTGGCACGGACATAATGTAGAAATGGTATATGAGAAAAATGCAAATGTTTAGTAGGAAAATTGACAAGTACATCTGGGAAATCTGCAACTACATCTTAGCAGCGGATTGTATACAAGAAACCCATTTTTAAAGAAATGTTTCACATCTTGACTTGAATGCTGAACATGTTACCTAGTAATCTTTTGTTTGAGTTTTCGTTTGAAAACAATAATTTAATGTGTATTTTGACAAACACTTGCTTTCTGACAGCTTTTTCCTTTTGGTGTGCTCATGGGAGGAGTTCTTGTCTGGTATGTGTCTGAGTTCCAGTCTTATGCTTAGTTTATATGCCATAAAGGAAGTTGAAAAGTTGACATAAATAATTTTGGAATTTGTGTAGGTCCATTTTGTCCCCTAGTGATGTCATGAAAAATTACCCGCATCTGCTTATAATTGGAACTGGGTTTGCTTTTGGGTTCCTTGTGGTAAGTGGCTTGGAATTGCTATATTTTGATGTAAAAACGAGTTCACTGAATGCTGTTCTCCAAAAGCATGATAATTTTTTTAATCTGTTTCCCATATCTTGATAAGTGTTTCTGTTAGAGCTGAAAAGTCAGTGAAGGGAGGACAGTGTTTTGCAGATAATATCTTTTCTCAGTAAATGCAGTTGTCTACTTTTCTTTGGTATTTACATTTTCTGGTGTTTTTGTCACTGATGAACTTGTTCTTTTCAGGAAAAGAAAATAGAAGAAAGATCAGAGAACAATTCCTCTTTGTAATGCAAATTTGATTGAGATTAAAATTAGTCATCATCTATCTCATGTCTCTCATTGGTGAACATTTTGGTATTATTATGTAAAACATGAACATGCACAAATGGCTCCATTTTCCTCGCAATCAATATGGAAATTGTAGGTATGACTAGTGGGTTTATATTTGAAAGTCAACGGCAGCCAAAAAGGAAAAAGAAACCTTCAATGTTGTGGTGAGGACTTCAATGCTGTGGTCGGCCCTGGTGTTGTTGGTGGGGACTTCAATGCTGTGTCGCTCCTTGGGAGAGGGCGGGGGACAGTCTATACTCAGGTGACATGGAGGACTTCTTAGACTTTATCTAGGAGGCAGCTTTGGTGGATGTTAGTATGGCTCATGGTCGGTTCACTTGGTCCAATATGCGTGTCAATGCTCCGTGCTCTAAGTTAGACAGGTTCCTAGTGTCGATAGATTGGGAGGACCACTTCCTTGATGTGTAGGTGCTTCCTTTGGCGAGGTCTACTTTGGATCATAAGCCAATCCTTCTGAAGACCAACCGTGTGTTTGACAGACGCCGCAATTTTAGGCTCGAGAAGTATTGATTCAGAGAGGCTGATTTTATAGAGACTGTCACTGGTGCTTGGAATATGTAGGTTGCATCCACCTCGGCGATGACTACTTTTGTTCGGAAGCTGCAACACACTGCTCAAGTGCTCAAGACTTGGGGGGCAGATAAGACACTACCAGGGAGGGCAGTGAAGGACAGAACTATCCAACAGATTGAGGGACTGGATTCTCTAGAGGAAGTAGGCCTTATGGATGACGAGGATAGGAGTCTCAGGGATACCTTGAAGGAACAGTTCGATGAGATCCTCTCTAGGGAGGAGATCTATTGAAGGTAGAGATCGAGGGATAGATGGGTTAAAGAAGTGGACAGAAACACTGCTTACTTCCAACGCATTATTTCAAGGAGGAGGGTCAACGCCATTATGTGCATTAGGGTGGGTGACCTCTCCTTTTCTTCTGAGAAGGACATTAGGTGGCACGCCAGAGACTTTTACTCTAGGCTATTCATGGAGGATGAACATTGCAAGCCGAGGATTGCAAATGACTTATTTTTTAGCCTCTACACTGAGGAGAGGGATGCTATCTCCTAGAGTTTCTTAGAGGAGGAGATTCATCAGGTGTCTTCGCTCTTGCAGGGGGATAAAGCCCTTGGGCCGAATGGATTCCCTTTGGCTTTCTCTCAAAAGTGTTGGGAAGTCATCAAAAATGACTTGTTGGCAGTTGTGAGAGAGTTCTTGGAGGGGATGACACATTTGGCAGGTATTAATAAAACCCTCCTTATACTTATCCCTAAGAAGTCAGGTGCTCAAGAGTTTTAACACTTCAAACCAATTAGCCTGCTGAATGGCTCTTACAAGATCGTCACTAAGGTGCTGGCAGGGAGATTAGTTGAGGTGATGGATAGTTGTCAGTAGATTCTAGGGAGCCTTCATTAGGGGCAAGCACATCCAAGACAACTTCCTGGTGGCTCATGAGTGTTTATTTATTATGAAGACTCAGAGGAAGAAAGGGGTGATCCTCAAGCTGGATTTTGAGAAGGCTTATGATAGAGTTAATTGACAGTGTCTGTTTGATGTGCGGGAGAAGATGAGTTTTGAGAAAAGATGGATTGGCTGGATTAGGGCCTGCATTTCTTCTGCTTCCTTTGCAGTCCTGGTGAATGGGAAGTCGTTTTCCTTTTTCTACAGTGGGAGGGGGCTCCGCCAAGGGGACCCTATGTCCCCCTTTTATTTGTGCTTGTGGCTAATGTTTTGAGCAGGGTGTGGCAGAGAGTTGAGGCAGCTAATCTGATCGGGGGGTTCCAAATTGACAGAGGGGGTCCTAATCTTTTTCATTTAACGTAGATGACAACATACTTTTCCTAGTTGAGGGTGAGCAGCAGTTGTATAGGGTTAGGCTCTTGCTGGAGTTGCTGGTGGAGGTGACTGGTCTTAAAGTCAACTTCAATAAGAGTCTGCTTATGGGGTTGAGTGTGGAGGAGTGACTTCTTCGGAGGGTGGCTTGCATTATAGGGTGTAATATAGGGGAGTTCCTTATCTCGTACCTAGGTCTTCCATTGTCTCTGAGTGCTCTTCACTGTGCAAATTGGCTTCCTATTGTTCAGAGATATGAGTCCAGGCTTGTTGGGTGGAAGGCAAGACTGTTATCTTATGGGGGCAGACTTGTTTTGTGCAGATTTGTGTTAGATAGATTTCCTATCAACTTTCTCTCTATGTTCCAAATTCCGAAGACGGTGACGAAGAAGATTGAGATTATTTAGGGGAGGTTCTTTTGGCATGACAATGGAGTGAGATGCAGGGGTGACATGACATTGCTTGGGGTAGGGTGGCTAGCCACTTGCAAGCATGTGGGAGGGTTGGGTATCAAAGATATGAGGGACTTCAATTTTGCCCTCTTGTGTAAATGGGTGTGGAGGTTTGGGATAGGGCGAGGATGGGCTATGGGTGCAGGTGATCTGGCAGAGATATTATGGCAAGAGGAGAGTTTGGGACTTGGGTCCTATCTTTCAGCATAGGATCTCTCCTCTTTGGTGGGATATCTTGGCTTGCAAGAATTTCATCACCTCCAGTGTCCATGTCCGTCTTGGAAGAGGCGACCAGAGCCTTTTTCAGGAAGGACATATGGTGTGGAGACTTCACCTTAGAAGTCACCTTCACCAGACTCTTTGTAGTCTCGGATGCCTCCTTGGGGACGGTTTCCCAGGCTTTCGACCCCCTTCTTTCGAGGGGCACCTGGGTTCCGACCTTTAGGAGGGATCTTACGAGATGAAGTAGTTCTAGGACCTTCTCTCCTTCTTCTCCCATTCCATCCTTTACCTGACAGAGAGGATGAATGGGCATGGAGGTGGGGAAAGGAGGGTTCTTTCTCTGTCAACTCAACCTACGTCATTATCTCAGATGGAGGTGCTCGTCATTGTCTCTATTCTCAGGTTTGGAGACCAAAGAGCATGTAAAGGTGAAGCTACTCTTTTGGAGGATCTCACATGGGAGAGTACTTACTCGGGACAAACTGAGCCGGTTCCTTCCGGGATCCAATCCACTTGTTGCTTTTGTGGAGTGGGCATCGAGACCCTGGACCATCTATTTGTAGGTTACACCTACTCATAAAAGGTTGGAGAGAGCTTGCTAGGACGACTGATCCAAGCTTTGGTCGGCACAACTAGGTGCGCCAGCTGATGGAGGTTTGGGTAGAAGTTGGGCACTAAGAGGCAACATGATTGTGTGGTGGCTCATTCCCCATGTCACCCTTTGGACTTTATGGGAGGAATGTAACAACCGGATCTTTAAAAGGGAGTCGAGATCTGTGGAGTCGGTTGTCTCTTTTGTGTGTGATAGAGTGAGGGAATGGGCTAAGCTCCTTTGTAATGTGAATTTCCTCAACTCCTCTCTTTTTTGTTTTGTTGGGGGGTTAGAGCGACCCTCACTATCTTTGTGTGATATTTTGTATAGGGATTTTTTTGGGTATCTTCTGACTATACTTGTATATCTCTTTTTTCATTTAATATAACAATGGTGCTACCCACTTTAAAAAAAAAAGGGGAACACGAAAACACTTAGAAGAGAAAATTAGGAAAGATGAATGAATTAACGATTAAATTGGGATTTGTGGGTAGAAAACCTGTGGTAAACTCTTCTACCAAATATTGTATAGTCAGCATCTTTTCATATCTTCTGGTTATCTTTATAATTGAACTGATTTTTTTCATATTTTTTTATTATGAACCAATATCTAGCAGTTTAAGGAATTTCTTGAATCTTGCAATTGACTGTTAATTTTCCATAAAATTGGAGGATGTCTCTTGGTATCCGGTTCAGCTTCATGTTGTTGAAAACTAAATGTATTAAGAGATCTTTACATTGCTATTTGCAATGAGGTTAATCATTAATAATGCAATGGTCATAAATCACTAGAAACAAGCTGCTGGTATGTGATGTTATATAGCTTTCTTTCATATTGGAGGAATGTCAACCTTCCTGCATTTGGTTAGGGCCACTGATTGCCACTATGTTATGTTAACATCCAGCATTTGTGCTCGAAATAAAGTTTATGTGACAGATGGGAAAATTTATTAACAGTGCATGCTTGGCGGTACAGACACATTCCAACCAATAACAAGAAGCTAGTTATGGATAGAACGTTTAGGATCATCAAATAAAATTAAGCAGAAATATTAATAATACATATGCTTTAGATACAATGTCCTCGATATGCACAATCATCATTAATGTCCTAAATCTCTTTAATTTCCTTGGAATCTCTGCACTAGTTTGCCCAGGCGTCTAGGCTTTCATTTACTTTCTGTCTGTTTAAAATCAGCAGGTTCTTTGTGGTGCAATTATCTCCCTTTTCATGTGTTTCTTTTCTATTTTCTATTTCATTTTATGTGCATTTTTAACTAAGAAAGCTATCTTGCAGGGGAGGATGATTCTGGCTCATCTCTGTGATGAACCGAAGGGCTTGAAAACTGGAATGTGCATGGTAGTTATCTTAATCGGGAACTTTTTATGCTTGATTCTTTTTTTTTCTTTTTGGTTCATTAAGCACTGCACGACTCTGTAGCTCTTGCTGGCTTGGTGCCATGGCAAAAGTTCTCTTTCATTTGTTTGCTTTTGCTAACATTACTTTATCACCCGATTTATTAATAATTTCCCTGGCAGTCATTGTTGTATCTTCCTCTTGCCATTGCAAATGCTCTCACTGCTAAGCTTAATGGCGGGTATGTGATTGTTTTTTTGGGTTGCCTTTACTGTTCTTTTTATCAAACACACCTCTTATTGCTCTGACATGAAAATTCTTGTATTGGCTTTAGAGCTCCATTATTTGATGAGCACTTCGTTCTTCTTGGGTACTGTGCATTTACAGGTAACACACACACATTCATCATATTTACTATCTGAGAAATGTCTTTTTTATACATTTATTCTACTGGTTTTTGAGATCATATTCCCTATGGCCTATTGAAACTGGATAGTATCACAGTTTTATTCAATGGAAAGAAGGGAATCACAAGAACCATATGCTCTCAAAAGTTAATCCATACAAAAGGAAACTCACACCAAAACTGTGTGGCATGCTCTGCCCACCCAACAAGTGTAAAGAAAGGTGAGTTAAGCTCATCCACATGGCGAAGTAGCTTAGCCTTTTCTTTGACCTTATCACAAATAAAACTAATCACTCTGGTAATCTTGATTATTCCATTCCATTCGTACTCACAGAACCCATATGGTATGAACACCTAACCCCCCCCCCCCCCCCGGCAAAAAAACACACACACACCAACCTACCAACCCACCCAAACAAAGGAAATAAAGAAAGGAAGGAAATACGGTCACCTTCAAGGTCCCATTTTTTGTGCTAATGTGAAAGTGATCTCTCTATAGTGTCCATGAGCTGGTGAGCACTGAGCACTGTGAATCTTGTCAAAAAGCCTTCAACAAATCTCTTGAGTAAAAAAGATACCTACCAAAGATTTGGTCTGCCATCTCCTCTCCCACAAAGACAGCAAGCCATCATTATGTCCTTGATGAAGCATCGAGATGATCGCCAAATAGGTACCACTTACGTGAGAAGGATTCTTTTGCATGCTGTACTCTAAATACCTTATGCTGTTTTATCATCAATTCATCATACATATACACAACCATTGTCAAAGCATTTGTAGATACCTATAAAGCTGGGGGAATCTCTCTTCTACTGAGAAGCTCCTGCATAACCTGTCCTTCCAGAAGAGCATCACATGCCATTACCAAGATTAACCTGAATGACTGTCTACGTTGCATTCCTAGTCTTACGGATGTCACTCCACAAATGAGAAGTGTTGCTTTATGTAGCATGTCCCAAATCCCATCCCTTGCTGTCTCTAAGATTTTTGTCAAATAAAATCTAACTATAAGCCATTTTCTAGATGACAAGCTCCCAAATCCACTTAAACAGAAAGAGCCAAGTTGAAGTGCCTAAAACTTTTAATGTGTATGCTTTTGCACATGCTGCCTCAGTTGCTATTATGCCATCTCCTGCAATGATCTCCCCTCATATAAGTCATACCGGAAGAATTTCTTTTGAATAGTCTAATTTCTTTGCAACAATCTTTGGTATCCTTAAGATAGACAAATAAGAGTAAATGGGAAGGCCATCTAGAACTTACTTCCAAAGCACCTCCTTTCCTCCATAAGAGGGACCCTGCAATGATCTCCCCTCTCATCTTTTGAATAGTAAATGGGAAGGCCATCTAGAACTTACTTCCAAAGCACCTCCTTTCTTCCATAAGAGGGAGCCTGCAATGATCTCCCCTCTCATAAGTCATATCGGAAGAATTTCTTTTGAATAGTCTATTTTTTTTGCAACAATCTTTGGTATCTTTAAGATAGACAAATGGTAAATGGAAGGCCATCTAGAACTTTCTTCCAAAGTACCTCCTTTCTTCCTCCGAATTGGGACTCAAAACCCCTGAATGATCTTCAACAAATCAGTACAATAGAGAGGGGCCCCACAGACAAAGGCGAACACGAGTAGGTGATGGGAAATTCTAGCCTGGTCTCCTAGGAGGCCTGATCTCCATATTTACCCCTATCACTCGACTTTTTCTGTAGTTCATCCAAGTGCACTCATCTCCTCCAGTGGCTGTAACATAATCCTAATCAAATATTGTTGTTCCTCAGCATCACTGGTAAAAAAATGGTATCATCAGCCAACTGTTGATGAGATACTGCATACCTTGAGCATAGATCTAAAGTCCTTTTGTAAGACCATGAGACTCTGCTCTGGATGACATTTTGCTCAATGCAACGTGAAAAATATGATGTTGGCTCTCTATGGACCACTAAAATGAACCTAGCTGAAGAAATGCAATATCTGATCCATCCAATTTATATGTCCCCAAAACCCATAAAGGCCATCACGTAGAATGAACAATTTCATCTAACATAATTATAGGCTTTCCCAAAATCTAACTTATTAACCAACAAAACATTATTGTTGATACTTTGTGACGTGAATGCATTCATGGGCCACTACAAAGTTCTCCCGAATCTTCTGCATTTGATGAAAGCTCCTTGATAAAAGCTGATCTCTCTATCCATTCACCTTTCAAGCCATATTGCTAGCATCTTATTGATGATCTTCGGCTCCATTCTATGGGTCTAACAGTCTGTAGTCTATTGGCTCCCTCCTTTTTTTTTCCGCTCTCCCCCCCCCCCCCCCGAATACCAAGGGTAAACCCACCTGCCCAGGATCAAACCCGAATCACTAGTAACCTGAGCCATGGGGAGGCCAAATGCCTCTTGGACAGTGGGGACCTTCCTCGGCCTGGCAAAGTCCGTGAGCTCAGAACCCATGTGAACCCTAGGTTGGTACCCTCCATGCAATTTTAATTTTGTCCACTGGTGGGAGTTGATACTATGAACCCATGGTTGCCCATGAAGTGCATATCGGCTCTCTCCTTAAGAATTAGCTAGCAAGATCTTACGAAGGATCCTCGAACTATCTTTACCATCCTGGAATTTCATGAAGATTGAGTACAAGCTTCCTTGCTTCCCAAGTAGAACAGCTTTGGCCTATGTTTCCCGTATGGATACATTTTATGTCTCCACCTTTTGGCTCTGTATTCATAGTATTTTGGGCAAAGATTTTATTCAAAACAAATCCATATGTTTCAAACTCATCTCTCCTTCTCTGTTTTTCAATTACTAATTGAAATTTGTTTGTGTCTGAAATCAGTGACACTCTACATGCATTTTGCTACATCTGTCGTCCATGAAATCACCACTGCATTGGGCATCTACTGCTTCAGGTTGGGAAAATGGTCACCCTCAAATAATCAATAGCATGCATATTATATTGCACATCAGAAGGAATCTCTGATAGTGGTTTTTGCTGGACAACAGGATTACCAGGAAAGAAGCTTAAGAAAACTACACTGTGCTGTTGGTCCCCTGATGCATGACTGTACATTAAATGATGGCCGTGTTGACACAGCAATAACTTGTTACCTTACAATTTGCATTTTTTCTCATAATTTATGTGACCTACACAGTATTGCATTTTTTGACCCATTGGGAATTGGGAAATTTTGTACAAGGGGCTTAAGAAGTTTCAATTAATTGCCTATCGAGGAAATCTGCATATGGTTTCCTTGCATTTTGTCAATTTCATGTTACACTAGTATATGTACTATATAGCACGAGAGTTTCTTGTATTTCTCC
The DNA here is from genome assembly GCA_022559845.1 of Amorphophallus konjac. Lineage (NCBI taxonomy): Eukaryota > Viridiplantae > Streptophyta > Magnoliopsida > Alismatales > Araceae > Amorphophallus > Amorphophallus konjac. The sequence goes on along the minus strand of CM040123.1, from coordinate 11,508,235 downwards.
AGTTATTTAATTCTCATCCTTAAAGCTGATGCTACTGATGTTAGTGTCCTTGGGTGACTCGAATGGTCAGTAAAGGGAGTTTGCTTTTATGTGAAGGATGGCAAAATGATCATTCAGTTGTTTCCTCATGGAGACTTGTAGTTTGGAATATTATTCGAAGGATCACAAAGTGTTCACTTGTTTTTCTCCTCAAGGAGACTTGTTGTTTGGAATATTATTATTCGGAGGATCACAAAGTGTTCACTTGTTTTTCTCCTCAAGGAGACTTGTTGTTTGAATTTTAAATACTATGATTCGAATAGTTACTCAGATTCCAGCATCCAGAAAGGTTATCTGAGCGACATTTTTCTTTCCTTTTTGATGATTATGAATTACGATATCTTTGCAAGCTATAGGGAGTGCGTTAACGTCCTAGAAACTCCTCTCTCTGAAAGCGCCGTAACAGCTTTCAAATGTTGGGATGGGATCAGGTCACTACTTGGATGTTTACTAAAATTTGCACTTGCAGAATGGTGATGATAGGATTTTTGTTTACGTTTTGGTACACACAAACATCGCTAAGACTGCCCTTGTAATGGGGGAAAGAGAGGGAAACCTATGTATGCATGCACATTTTGGTTGATACCCAGGTGCATGGGTGATCCCATCCCTGACTATCACCCACTTCTAGGATAAACAATCATTGTTCATGGTGAGTGTGAATTGTGAAAAGACATCCCCATATGTTTGGTTGTATCAGTTTTTCTTTTATCCAAACGTAAGCTTCGATGTACATCTTCATGGTGTGCACCATTTGTGAATAAAATGTGGCGTCATTTATTCAATTTGCTGAAAGTGCACTTGCTGCTCTTGTCAATTTTTCGAGTGGTATGATTAACAAATGCAACGTAGATCGGTGGAGGGTTTTGGCTCGAAAGCCACCCCCATTTGCGTGACAGTGGGCTCCAACGCGTTGATTTACAGGTCTTTGATCTTCTTCCCTTCTATCCTAAGTAACATGGCATGTGTTTCGTAGCTTAATTATTTCCCTTGGAACGAAGTGGAGATGACCGGTGCTATAAGCCCGCAGACAGCTGTTGCGTAACCTATCCTATTTTGAGGAGAACAACTCAAGGTATGAGTTCTCTATTCATATGCGAACTTTCCGAATTCTTGGATTCTTGAAGCAGCGTGTTGATGCCTGGCAGCAATGCTCTAGTTCTCCAGGGAATGCCAATTGATGCTTGCTCATGTCAACAGAAGGGCTTATTTGAGTCACGTCCAAAACGGCATATTTTGAGGTGAAAAATGTTGAGCATGACACTTGTAATGTGGGTGGGATCTGATTAGTTTACATTTTGAGTCATCTATCTACCGTTGAGTTTGTAAAAAGCCCCTTGATGATGCGTAGGTACTTTCTAGAAGGGCAAGATAAGTCGGGTCACGCTACCTTTGCTCCTTTCTCTTGCGCCAAGAGCAGCTTTTTAAGTGCTACTTTCAACTCAAATCATTTTATATCTCATGCATGTCGGGGATCTAGCGTTGCAAGATTTGATCCTCCTCCTCTGCCGCAGTCATGAAATTAAAAAAAAATTGGGGGGGGGGGGATCGCTCCCTGCGTGGACATCGATTGTACCAAGAATTTTGAAATATGTTATAAGCTTATTGATTTTTTTTTTAAATGAATGAACGCAAATTGTGATCTACTCCTCGATCCGTGCGGACTTGTTTGGGAGGCATTAAAACGGACGGCTTTAAGTGATGCTTTCAACTCAGTCGTACTTATGTTGTATCATCTTGGAATCAACACGTAGCAGCCTCAAGATTGGCACTTTCCATTTATTAAGACAACTCAAGATGTAACCGTCTGGTGGGGGCTAACAGAGCTTCACTTAATCGTTCTGTCACGTAACTCTTTCAATAATTTCATCGGGTTGGTAAGATACAGCAATCCATACGATAGAATCTGAGTTCCTCCCGGAGAAGACTGTAGAAATGTCATCGAATTGTCGAACTACATGGAGCGCGCTAGGTTAAACACATGCAGAGTACGTACGTACATGGCGGAAGGGATCTCGCGTGGCCCTCGGACGAGGGGATGGATGCTCGTCATCTCCCGAGGAACGCGCTCGCCAATCTCCGCTTCAGCTCTCGCCTGCGCACACGCACACGCACACGGTGGGTGGGGAGGCACGCACACGGTTACACAGAAGTAATAATAATAGATAAATTAGTGACAAAGGAGACGGGAAACCAGACGAGACACGTACCCCATCAGCTGTCTGTCCAAGGAGGAAGCGGAGAGGAGGCCCCGGTTCTCTTCAGCTCTCCTCACAAGATAAGGGACGACCTTGTCCACGGGGCCGAAGGGCAGATACTTGCTCACGTTGAACCCGGCGTTCCGGAGCCCCAGGGAGAGCCCCTCCGCCATCCCCTTCAGCTGCGCGAACTGCACCCTCTGGTTTCCCTTCCCCATCCCCAGCTCCTCCACCTTCGCCGCCGCCACTCTCCCTGATCGATCAATGGCCATCAGTTATAATGTTTACAGTACCATATATATATACATATAATCAAGAAGAACAAATTAACGGCTCACAGTGGCATCGATTTATATATATCATCATGGCGTGTACGGTTCGGTTCCTCCAAATTAAGATCTTACCCGAGTCGAGGTTGTGGGTGGCGAGGACGACCGAGCCGGACCCCCTCGCGGCCCTCTCGAGCATGAAGCAGGCGCTGTGGTTGTAGCACGCGTGCGTGTCCTGGATGCTGGGATGGACGGGCGACGGCGCGCCCAGTGAGGCAGCCACCCGGGCCTCCCTCGTCATGTAGGCCCCCCGCACCAGCTTGAAACCCATGGGGATGCCCTCCCTGTCGGCCGCCTCCGCCGCCAGAGCCAGGCGGTCCTTGGAGTCCCTCAGGTATGCTTGGATGGTTCCATAGACGAGCGGGTCGGAGCCCCTGTTAAAGGCGGCCGCGGCGTCGTACGAGACGTAATCGATCGCTGGCTGGACGGAGGTGTACTCGGCGTCGATGAGCAGCGGCAGGTTGCACTCGGCGCACTTGGCGCAGAGAGCGGAGAGCCTCCGGTGTGCCAGCTGGAGGTCGTGCTCTTCGGTCGGCGTCAGCGGCGGCGGCGCCGAGGGGGTGTGGTAGAGGGGGCTGGAGTCGGACAGGACGGGGAACGAGTGGCGCCGCCAAGGGAGCACCGTCGACGGGTTCTTCTGTTCCCATCTCAACAGGTCGCTGACGCGCTCCAACAGCGACACGGGGCAGATGGCCGTGATCTTGACGCATGCAAAGCTCACCTGACACACCAAAAGCGACGTCAAGCCATAGCCCCACCGCATGCGCGCCCCTCCATTTCTCGGGTATGGTGATGGGCTTCGTGTTTAGTGCGCGGCCCAACTCGCCACCACCACTGAGAGGGGGAGAGAGAGAGAGAGAGAGAGATTGAAAAGACTCAAAAGGAGGGATAGAGATGACAGATAGATATGGTGGCGATGATAAGGTCCCATTGGGGAGCTGCAGAGCTGTACGTGACACATAACACACGATATACTTGGTTGGAGTTGGACAACTATTGGTGGAGTGCTGGTGACGTAACACGTCAGTGGTGTGTCTGCCTGTAATTAAACAGACTATTGGAATGGCTCGTGTGGTACAACAAGCAACGTGTGGTGTCGTCGGTTCAAGTCCATATTGGTGACCGGGGGGGGGGGGCCTCTGTTAGGCTGGCTATGAGCCCTCACCATTATCTCCGGTTTGGGTGACGAGAACAAATACCAAACGAAAGGCGACAACAATAACCAAATGAAGAAGACCAAAGTCCACGAGTTCAACGACTCATCCTCACCGAGGACGGTGGCAGGCGCGACGTCATCTCGACGGTCTTCACGAACTCGGCCAGGTTGGCGTCGCACCCGGCGTTGTCCTCGGCGTCCTCGAGGCTGTAGTCGAGGATGCCCCGCAGCCCCTCGTCCCACAGCCCCTGCAGCGTCCGCCCGGCCTCCTCCACACCCTCCCCCGCGCAGAACTGCCGGTACACCGTCTCCTTCACCGCGGCCATCACCACGGCCCTCGCCGCCGCGCTCCTCTCCAGCACCCTCGACCGCATCACGGCGATCCCCAGGTCCACCACCGGGTCGCACGCCATCGCGTACAGGTTCGCCACCGACCGCAGCAGCGTCCCCGTCGGCACCGAGGCGAACAGCCTCTGGGTGTCGTCGAAGTCGAAGATCTGGGCGCCGCCGGCATCGTGCTTGTCCGCCGACGACTGCGGGAGGGCCGCGGCGGCAGATGAGGTGGAAGAAGACTCAGCCGAGGAGGTTATGGATCTAGAGGAGGAAGCAACGTTGGACAGGAATATTCCCAGAGGCTTGGGAGGGAGCCATGGGCGCCTCCTCGCGACGGCCATGTCAGGCAGGATCACAGGGAGGTCGACCGTCGACGAGCGCGAACGCAGAGGAGGGTGGGAATGTGGACAACTCGTTAGTCGTAACTTTGGATGACGACCTCTTTATGATGACCCGCTATCGATCTGTGAAGGGCGCTTGGCGTGTTTTACTTTTATATATGGAATGCAGACCAAAAGGGTACGCCGCTTGGAAACGGATGCGTTCTTCCACGAAACAGATCAAGACCGTTCATCATATGAGCCCGCCATCACCATCGGTTTGGAGGTGTCCGTCATGTCCGTCCGATCGGTGTTGCTTGCCTACGTAACACCGGTCAGCAGTCTATGATCCCGAAGGAAAGGCCGAAGTGACGTGACCCGGATGAGTCAGATCGGACGTGGGAATGATGGGAGGAAGAGTTAGGCAATCCCACGTCTCATCGGTAAACGGATCAAATATAGAGCGGACAGTGTGATATCTAAATTCGTATCTGATTAATAATTAAATTATTTGATTATTAATTAAATTATTTGATTATTAATCAAATTATTTATCAGATGTTTTATTCAGATAATTATCGGATAAATATGAATTCGAATTCGGTTCGAATTTTAAACGGATAATTGTTAGGCCTACTTAGAGGTGAGTAGTGTGAGTCGTGTGAGAGCGTAGTATGTTATTTTCTAAAAAAAAAGAGTGAAAATTATTTTTATTTTGAAAGATGTTATCGAAAGATTAGATTTTATCTTAAAAAATAGGAGATAATTTACCAAATAGACATAAGTGGATTTATCATTTTAAATTATATTTTATGATAAAAAATAATTAAATAATATATTAAGATTTAAATTAATTATATATAGAATATGTGTATCTTTAAATTTTTATCTAAGTGTTCATATTTGGTCGGATAATATCTAACACGGATATCTCAATATCCGAATTCGTATCCGATTAATAATCAGACATCCGATATCTGATTAAATTATTAGTCAAATATTTTATTTAAATAATTATCTGATTAAATAAATACGAATTCAAATTAAATTTAAATTATAAACATATAATTATCAGGTCTACCGCACACCACATCGCTAATAAATGCTTATGAGATATTTGGACAGATGCCGAATACTTGGCATACTCAATTTCATTCTTACATGATTTTTTTATCTTAATTACCATCTTTGTTCAATTCCTTTGTATATTTTAACCCCCATAACATCAGACATGTACAGATGTCATCTCCAGTTTTATTAAAACTTGAAACTTTTTTTTTCGCAAGAAAAGATCACATGATACTCACGTGGGCGTCTGGAGAACGCCAACGCATTACTGGTCCCATTCAACTGACCAGTACTCTCTCTCTCTCTAGTTTGATGATTCAACAGCAGCAAGGGCGAAGCAATAGACTTCACATTATTTTAATCAGGTTATCTAAATATATATTTGTCGCTCGCCTACTTCAACAAATTAGATGGCACTTCAACTTCTTGAAATTTTTTTTTTAAAAAAATCCTTAATCGAATATTCGGCCGAATCATCTTTTCCATTCAGAATTATTATTACTGCAAGAGATTTAATTAGTTTGTACTAATTGTTTCTAATAATTGTCTGGTCAGTATTAATTGTTTCTAATAAGGCCAACAATTCCGCCTACACAGTTTGCCAATGCAACGGGCAATCACGGTCATCCAGCCACCGTCGGTGAATTAATTCCAACTCGTTCTAACCGAAGAATTCGTTCCAATTGGTAGCCTGCTTTCATAGGAACGCTGTCGTGTGTGCTAATTCCCCTTTCCTTTGATCAGTTGTCATCCTCGAAGAAAGGGAAGTCTCTTTTCAATCCTCACGTTAACACAATTTTTTGCCGTAAGATAAGTAGACTTGGTCAAACGGGTTCATGACTTCTTTTCTGAAGCGGTGTGCTAAGTTTATCTCTTTAGTTATTTGTCTAATATATATATATATATATAGAATAATTATATGTAAAGAGTAATATTTTGTGCACGGTTCACCATTTGTATCTGAGTCAACTCATACTGCAAAAAATGTATCGTTCTCTCCATTTTATCTCCCATTCCTCCTCCATCCACACTCTCGATAGAAAAATTTCAAACTCCATCTCCTCGAGTCTTCAAAATGAACATTTTAATTCTAAACATTTCTTAACATAACGAGAATTAATCTCTTTTAAATTTTGATTGTGAATATCAATGACTCTTTTCAAAAATATTTTTAAGATAATTACGATGTAATTAATTCAAAGAATCTAATAAAAAATAATTAATTAATAGTGTATGGTGACGTTTCGTGCTTGATTGGATCTATTAGACTGTACGGAATTTTGTAAATAAAAATAAGAGTCTCAACGAACTCTATTAAAAATATTATTATGTTACTTATTATTATTTAAATGAGATATTTTAAAAATAATCAATATATATCTAAATATATATCTAAAAATATATTTAAATTTAAAATTGATGCGGGACGGATGACGACCGGGCTAAGACGTACGACGGACTCGAAGTGCGGCCAGCACTAGCACACTAAGGCAAGCCGGGCGGCTGACCACTGTGGTATTCTCTGGGTGGAGACGTCTCTCAACAGCGACTCTCTTGAGCCCGATGATCGTCCCTTGCGAGGGAAACGTGGGGATCGCGGCGATTAAGAAACCACCGTCGCCTAGGGTGTTAATTCGCGCTTGGTGCTCGATTGGAGTCACGGAACGGACGCTCACAACTCACAATCGCGGTGAATTTGAAACTAGCTATCGGCCCTATTCTCACAAACGCAGCAATATAGAAAGCATACTAAACAGCAATGTGAGTGAGGAACGAATCGCGTACCTCCACGACAAGGCGTGGGGAAGACACCCCGGCCGATTTCCGAACAACCCAAATACACAAATGATTAACTTTACAATTTCAGAACTGAACACCCACTCCACACAGGGAGGTATCAGGTTACAATTGATAATTTTGAGGTTGCTGGAACCCGGGTTGACGGGCCACACTCGCAGGAGGCGAGGGACGCGTGCCGGAGCCGCTCGAGTACGCCGACGGAAAGCCGACCCGGTTCTGTCCACGCTGGTCACCCTGCGCAGCGAACTTGCGGAGGCCGGTACGGCCAGATCCAATACCCGATCGGAGCGCCATTTGTTGGAGAATGTCGGCGACATGATGTAGTTTCTTCACTCCGAAGGGCGCGATCAGATCTTTTCAGATCTGGGCGCAGTAATGTTTCTTCTCAGCTTCTGATTTTGAGCTCCCAGAACGACGCAGCGACACGGTAAAATGATGGAAAAATAGCTGCCGGTGTCGGATTGAGACGTTCTTTGTGGAAGATTGTTGGCGACATCAAGAGAAAGACGTACTCCGAAGATCCCATACAGATCTCGACCGGATGAGTCGGGGAGGACTCTGGAAGTCGGCTCTGGTTTGGGGCTGGATCTACTCAGATCTCTTGCGCGATCTCACGAGAATCGCCGCCACGAACAGCACGGTGATCAGATCGAGGTGAGATTAGCGGAAACGGGAAGACGACTCGAAATCCTACGATCTCTCTTCAGGAACCAGCTTCAGATGGCATCGGGGTTGGGCTGGAGAAAATAAAGCACAGTCACCTCCAGATGTGGGCAGCAATCAGGGACCGATCTGTGCGCCTCCACAAAACGAATTACTGCCGTCGTTCACGAACTCCGATTGATGTGAAACCAGCGCTGAAATTTTCCTAACTTGCAGAGCTATCACTGGGATTTTTTGTGGAAGAAGAAGATAAGAGGAAGAGGGGGATACGGGGTCGAGTCACACGACCCAATTCTGTCCAGTCACAGGACAGAACCAAGGGAGTCACACCCAAGGGAACACAAAGAGATTCACTCTCTAATGCAAATTTCTTTCAAAAAACTTTCATTAACTTGGGCACAAACACTATACATGCCTTTAAATAGACAATGGCAAGGGGTAGAGGGGAGGGGGATCCGTGGGATTCAAGAAGGGAGAGGGGGGGTGCGCATGGATCATGACACTTGGTGAAAGGGAAAGGGAGACAAGGGGACATGGTTGCTCACCTACCTTTGAAATTCAAGGTAAAGGTGGTAGGTTGCAGCCAATTTTGTATTTGACCAGCAGCCATTTGAATGCTTCATGTGGTAAATGAAGGTGGAAAGAAAAGAAATTCAAACAACTAGCCTAATATGACAAAATAGGGGGCGCCCCCTACTTGGGCCTCCAATTGGGTCATTTGGCCATGGCTTAAGCCCACTCCATCATTCTTGTTTAGCCCTTTCCATAGAGTCCATGAGTGAAGGGAGCCCATTCTAGATAGCCCAACCTAGATAGCCCATGTAGGAAGGAAGCCCAATTGGGCCATGCATGGCTTATGGATCCATTACAATGGACCAAGGCCACTCCTTTCCTAAGGAATGCTTAAGGGCCTTAACCAATTGGCCCTTTAAGAGCCTTACAACCAGCCCATTATGTAAACCCAAGTAGAATGTTCATTACAAGCCCACTTTCAAGGCAAAAAGAGTCCAAATTGTCCCTAATTTGAAGGGAAGCCGAAGTAGTCCACTTGGTGCTTCGCGTATGGCACCGTCGGTTTGTCGACGTGTCACTGATCACCCTGGTATCCGCAGTAATTCTCCCCGGGTGGGAGAAACTCGACCCCGTCGGGTAAGGGTCGTGAAACTTGAGCTCTCCGCTTGTGATCAGGGCGTTGTTCATCGTGGGGCATCCTCGCCAACGTACTAGGACGTGTTGGTAGGCTCCGCTCCTGGTGATCACCTGCTCATCCAGTATACAATCTACATGCGTGCGTTGAGGCTGGAAGAGTGGACTCTCGGGTGGTGTATCACTCACAATGGGAGGAGAAAGCCCAAAACTCTCTAGGATCACCGCGGGTTCCAATATGCTACCAGATCTGAAACATGGAACGTCGAACTGACACCATAGTCGTCCGGTAGTTCAATATCGTACGCATTCGGACCCACTTGTTTCTTGACCCCGAAAGGGTGGGTATCGTGGACCTAGAGTTTCTTTCGGTCTCCGGGAGGAAACCAATCAGGTATGACCCTGATCTAGACGTACTCTCCTTTTGAATCCACGGATATGTAGCATGCATCGACTACCACCTTATACGTGCATGGCTGGCCTTTTATTGAGACACGACTTATGCAAACCATATGTATGAAAGAGAACAACTAGAGAGACAAACAATCACACACATATGACCTTAGACATACATAGACAAAGACAAAGACACAAACACAAGGGACATATGGAAGAAGACCCGCTAAGGATGACGGTCGTCGTCTTCATACACTAAGTGTAAAGAAGGACTAGCCCACAACCGGATGTCACGAGTTTCCTCTCTCGTCAACCATCTCCGATTCGAGAAGACTCGTCCTCGGATATGGAAGTGTAAGAGGATCAAGAGGCGGGTGACGGGAAAGTAATCCGGACGTCAGGTGTGGCACTCACAAAAGGGTAAGTCCGGATATTGTCTCTCGTATGCATGGTAGAAGTCAAACCATACCACGTCAATATAGAGTGCCGACACTGGTACGGTAGTCACTAGCGGCTGCGCTACCGTAGGAGAGACTGGTAGGAGTGGAATGGTGGGGTCCTCTATTGGGTCATTCTCTAACCCCAAAACATCAGTGAGATACTCCTCGGCTAATTCTTGATCAGCCTCGTAACTCACTATAATAAGCCCGGGTGAGGCATCCTCCAACTGGTTGTCCTCTAAGGTAGGAGAATGTGAAGGACGCGGGTCGGAGAAATGGCTAACCCCAGTATAGGGGACTACATGGGTGGGCTCCGGGAGTGGTGGTGGATGTGAGTCCGGAGGTGGAACGGACCGGTGGAGTTGGGTGGTTGGAGACACGGAGGTAGTCGGGTGTATGCCATCGTGGAAGATGAACTCGCAGGGTAGGTGAGGTGGGTATAAAGTGCAAGTCCTCCTATCCCGGTCGAAGGTTGCTCTCCTCTCTTCCAACCAATTTTTTCCTAAAATAATGCATGGGCCGACAAGTGTGTCGACCTTGCACCATGCTCCATCATCATAAAGAACGGGGCCGAACCTCCATTGGAACTCTACGAATGTAAAGCCACCATTGAGAACAATCTCCCCAGTCTTTGAGAGCGACTCAACTATGTCTTGTGAGACACAGTTAGACGACACCATACTAATGAAGTCGATCTCCGTATGCAACCCATTTGGTAGGATGGCAATGGACTCTATAGGTCGCTGGAACGGCACATGGTCTCGGGGAATGGCCATGGGGGTGGCGGTTGTGGACATGCAGACACACGGTGACAAGACTCTCTTGGACTAGACACGACCCTATAATGCGATGCAAAGACACAAAGATCGGAATGCACTACGAAGGCAAGCTAAGGAACCTAGACTTATGTGGACGCACTTTTCGTTCGTCTATTATGCTCGTCCGTTCGGGCATGCTTGATTCGTCTATTAAGTGCGTGGGCGTGCCAGTCACCGAAGTGACAATTTGTTCAGGCTCCGAAGAGCCCATGGTGCGCTCGATCTGACTTCGTCAGACGATTGTGTGGTTCGTGTTGGGACCAAAACCCGCCGCGCCATAAAGGTCGTGGCGTCATTTACATCCCCCATACGAGGGAACATCCTTGATTAATCGCCGAGATTCAGGGCCTCATGGCCAAGAGATTAATTGCATGAAAGGTCTATTACGAGGTATTGAAATCCTCATGCGAGGGCGAGAAGGAAACATTCGAGTTCGTGTCGGTCATGTGCTGACCATTTAATCTTCGGACGAATGTCCGGCTCGAGAAAAGCGCGATCGTCGCGGGGAGACCGGAGCATATGTACGCCAGGATGTGACAATTTATTGTTCAGAAGAACGGAAAACGTTTGGCTAAACCTCGGTTAGAGCGGTCGGAAACCGGTAAATCTGTTGGCCCGGTGCAAGGGCAAGCTGCGACCATACTGCGGTGGGCCCCCCGCGGTCGAAACGAGACTTGCATGAGCGTCATTAATATTTCCGGTGCCAAGGGGCAACGAGGGAATATCCCTTGAATCGGCTGAAAAGCCCTGTGTCCGGAGAAGCGGGCGTTCGAAACATATCGGTCATTCGGGAGACCATTTAATATTCGGACGGGAGTCCGGCTTGAGAATATTGTAATCGCCGCGGGAGGACCTGGAACATATGCGTGCCGGGATACGGCAAGTTTATTATTCCGAAACACTGAAAACATTCGGTTGAATCTCGATTGTTGTAGTCGGAAACCAGTGAATCTATTGGCCCGGTGCGAGATCGAGCCAGGACCATATTGGGGGCGCCTCCCGTGGTCCAAACGAGGCTTGCGCGGGCATAATTAATATTTCCGATGTCGGAGGGCAACGGGGGGGAGTCCGAGGACTAGACTCAAGAACCGAAAACGTGTTCGAAAGAAGTGGGCTGTAGATCAAGGATATGAGCCAGATGATGACCATGATCGGGGCTGGCCCTAGGTCTAAGTGTGGCCCACGGAGGTCTTATTAATATTCCCATGGAAGGAGTCCAGGGGTGGCGAGAGCCGTCTCGTTCTATTCTGATTCTGTCGGTCACTTGCGGACCTCTTCATGTTCGGGCAAGGGCCCATATTGAAAGTGTGACGTGGGCGGAAACGACCCCGTGCAAATGTATGCCGAGTTTATGGCAATTTCAATGAAAGAGCAGGAGCGAATCCCGGCCCGTTAGAATGAATCCGATTTAACGGGCTATCGGTCCGGAGTAATGCCGGCTCACGACCATGTCGGGGAGGGAGCCGTCGGCCATATTGATTGCTGACGGGTCTTTTCATGTTTAGACACAGGTCCGTAATAGAAACGCGGTGAAAATCGAGGTGAACCCATTCAAATGTCTGCCGAACGTGCGGCAATTTTAGTAGCGGCTCGGAAGGGATCCGGCCGGAGAAATGAATCTGGTTTAATCGGAATATCAGCCCGAGGCGAGGTCGGGTCACGGCCAGTTCGGGATGATTCCCAAGACTCAGGCCCAACCTGGAAGGGCGACATTATTGTTCCTTCGGCACCGGGTCACGAGAGAGACGAGGCTGCAAAGTGGATCTCATTGTTTTGTTATCATTTGAAATTTTATCATTATTATTCGTTAATTTATGCGTATCTTTGAGTGAGTTTGTTATTACTATCTATTTATCATTTTTTATGATTTATTTATTTATCAGTGTTATTGTTAGGTTTGTTATTATTTTTGTTCATTTTATTGTCATTCATTTGCTTGTCGTGTTTCGTTAAGTTTGTTATTATTATTTATTTTGGTTATCTTTTATTTATTTATCATTCTTATTGAGTTCGTTATTATTATTCATTCATTTTTTTGTTATCGTTTATGTGTCTAATTATTATTATCATCATTATTTTTAAGCTTATTAGTACTATTACTTATTCCTTTATTATTCTTATTTATTTATTCATTTTTTGAATATGTTATTATTTATTATTATTATGATTATTACTCATATTCTCTGGAGAGAGAATGGGTCATTAGAGGGCTAAGAGAAAGGCGTACCGCAGAAGGACTGAGGGTGTGCCGCTGAAGGGCTGGGAGTGTGCCGCTGAAGGGCCTGGGGTTGTACCGCTGAAGGGCTGGGAGTATGCCGCTGAAGGGCCTGGGGCTGTGCCGCTGAAGGGCTGAGGAGTGTGCCGCTGAAGGGCTGAGGGAGTGTACCGCTGAGGGGCTGAAAGGGTGCGTGCCGCTGAGGGCCAAAGGAGCGTGCCGGCGAAGGGCCAAGCGGGAGTATGCCGGCGAGGGCCACTGAAGGGCGTACCGGGGAAGAGTTGGCAAGGTGTTGTTAGTGTTGGTGTGCTACAGGCCAATTTCGGGTCGGGTAGGCCCAATAGTTGTACGATCTTGTTCATTAATAAAGTGGTGTTTGAGCGTAAATATGCGGTTGTGTTACTTTACGTTGTCCCTAGGATATGTGGTTGTAAAGTCAGCTCGAGATTGGATCTCGAACATGAGACTTACTTTACATGAACACATACCTTAAACTGTTCATGGTTGGAGGGTAATCACTCGGGGACTTTGATTACCTATTAAACCAGTACACATGATGTGTCAGTGACCAGTCTCATGGTCATTGGTGCGGGGCACCAACACATATGTGTAGGTGTATGTCCTTGGAGGATGTGCACTGAACTGATCCACTATTGGATCTTCAGATGGTTGATTATATCTAATGTCAACTGAAGATCCAACGGTCACAGTAGCATCGTTGGTCCTTTGACCTGAGACATTGATCGGATCTTACACGAGGACTGGAATGGTTTAATTATTTAGCTAAGTGACTTTAACCATAAGTCATGAGTTGCCGAGTCATTAACCACTCCAGGATACGTGTGAAGATCATCAATGGTCAAGAGGGGATCGCTCACTGTCGGGTATATATCAGACAGTTAATGGGTCATGATATTGACGCTCCGTTAAATCCCTGGCCAGGGTCGTGTGAGTCCGTTTAGAACGGACGTCATACACTTTAAGGAGATCATAGTCAAATGGCACGATCATGGGATTTGACAGAAACCATACCCTCGATCGTACCAGACTCATAGAAGGAGCGAGAGATTATATCGATGCGGTAACTGTGGACTTACATGTACCAGATAGGCTGGTTTAAACCCGGCGTCCTCTAGGATCACGCGGATTTGCTTGACCCAACGTGATCGTAGGTTCGGAATGAATTAAACTATTATTCGGCTCTTGTAGAAGCGAATAATACGTTTAATTTACTTCTAATTAGAAATAGAAGTTAATGGGCCTTAAACTAGAGTGACTGTGGGCCTAGAGGATCACACACAATGGATTCTTGGGTGACGGATAATTATTATACAAATGTATGTATTATTTCCTTTTAATTCCTTTTGGAAAGGAGTGTAAACGGAGTTTAATACATATGTATAATATGAGATAGGACATATATACAGTTTTGGTCTTTTAGAACCCTTTTATAATAAACCTAAACTCTATATATAGCTACCTACGTGAAGCTCATTCGAGCCTTCACTTCTTCCAACCTCTTAAGCTTAAGCAAGCACATAAGCTTAAGAGGAGGATTAGCCTCCCCCTTTCTCCCTCTTGCTCTCTCTCTCTCCAGAAGGTGATAGAGCCGGGGAAGGTCGTGCCGGGGAGGTACCGTCGCTGCGCAAGGGTCCGTGTGGATCTGCTCTAGAGGCCGTACAGCTGTGCGGCTCGGTTTCTCTGCATCGGGCTTAGCGGAAAGCGTCGTTCCGCGCAAGGTGAAACACGCAACCCGTAATTAGGGTATTAGAAACACCGATTAGAGCACAGATTAAGCTTTCCATAACACCAGAATCGGGCAAATTAAATTTTTGTTATCCGCTGCGTCGCCCGTAGGTGCTGTGCGAAATCTTACAGTGGTATCAGAGCCAGGTTTCGCGCTCTGGTCGGTGTTTTTATCGCCGTTAAGAACTGTGTTTTGGGGCATTCTTAAATGTTCAATTATTATTTGGAGGCAGGAATGCTGGGCATTTCTATTTTTCCTGGATGCTGGGCATCAGGAGAGTAATTTTTTTTTAAAAAAAATTAAAAAAAAAATTTTTAGCCCCGGAGTGGGCGCACTGCGCTCGCCGCGTGCGCCGCGTGGGCGGAGGCGCTGACCCGCGGGAGGGGCGGGCGGGCGGGCGCGCCGCGTGGTGGGCGCGGCCCGCCACGCGGCAGGCGCCCGCTTGCGGGCGCGGGTGTGGGCGCGATCGCCCACGCGTCCCGCGCCCATGGCTGCCGCCGGGAATTTTTTTTATTTAAAAAAATTTTGCTTTGTTTTTAATTTACTTTAATATAGTATTGATAATATATATATTAGATATATATATTAAATTGCTCAGTAAATTAAATAGAATTTTATTTCATAAGTTAAATAGTATTATCTCAATAGTAAATGTCGAATGGTAAATTTTATTTAACCGATTTTAATTTACCAAGGTGAGATAATTACTTTTTATCTTGAGATAAAATGGTAATAATTGAAGTTACTTCAGTAAAATTTAAGTTTTTGAATTTTTAATTATTAGATAATTAAAAAATTCAAAATTTAAAATTTATTGAAGTTAAATGTGGAAAATTCAATTATTTGAATTTTAATTATTAGATAATTATTAAATTCAAATTTTAAATTTTAGAAAATTACTAATTGAGGATAATTGCATTATTTTAAATTTATTTTCAAACAAAATTATTGGATAATTAGTTTGAATTTAAATTTAAATTATTGGCATGTTTAAATTTTGAATTTAAATTTGATTATTGGATAATTAAATTTAAATTTAAATTTAATTAATTATCTCAATTACATGTCCCTGTAGAAAATGATGGTTCTTTACGTGCTTTACTTTATTTACCTTGTATTAGCCTGCTTGTGTGTTTAATTTTAGTTAATCATGCTTTGATTTTTAAAATTAAACAAAGCTAGCCTATTTTTGTTTGCACATCCCATTTTTAAATTCTAAAAATAAGGATTATTTTCAGAAAATAACCCTTGATTGATTTTATTTGAATGGGTTGGCAAGTGATCATGGACTTGGATTAATGTAATTAATTAGGGTCTGCGAACCTCCTTTCTCTCTCTGTTAAAATTCCAATGTACTTCTATCTTCCTCCATTGTTGTACTCGCCCTAAGGGCTGCTGGAATTTGAGTCACATGTAATTTAATTTTTCCGGCCTCCGTGCCGTGTAAAAGTTGTAATTGATGCGGCGTCGGAGTTTGAAAGCGCGGAGCACACCCGGTGAGGACGATCCAGCTGCTTTGGAAGCGGGCCGGATGTCTTAGTTACATTAGGGTTAAAGTCCATGATCACTTGCGTTTATTTTTATATTGGATGCATTTATTTTGTGCAAACTACTAGGTACGGTAAATATATTGGATATATTTATATTACCACCTAGGGTGAGATCAAGATAAAATTAAATTCCCTCGCGCTTGAATTTTAGATCTGGTAAGCGTGGCTCTAGGAGTCGTCGTGGCCCTCCATCATTATGGAGTGAATGAACGTCTTAATTTCATAGATTTGTTGTGCTTTCCACAAGGTCCATGAGTTTGGGGGCGGGATTAAACTCCAAGGCTCGGCCTCAATGGGGTGAGGAATTGAACTCGGCCTGGTTGTGCTTTCCACAAGGGTCGGGTCATGAACTCATTGCTATGAAGTAATGATGGTTAGATGTAACCGAGAATATCCTTTGTTGTGCTTTCCACAAGGGGATGATTTTTTGGGGGCTGAATATCGGATATTGCATTAGATGCAAGTGCTTGTTGACTGCCCTTGAGATGGTGTATGGCTTGTTGTGCTTTCCACAAGGTCGTACATCATTCTCGTTGGGATTCCGACCCACTAGGTAGATTTCGTTGATCTCCCGTTCTATATACTGAGGGTTATATAGTTCGATCGAAAAATAGTGGGACTAACTAAGATAAGAAACCACATCTAAGTTAGAATTTGAACGCATGCTAAGTTGTCTTTTATTTCTTATCCAGATTACAATGTCGTCGTCCAACCCCCTCCGCGGCATCTTGGATGCAAATAGATTAACGGGACCGAACTATTCGGATTGGTTGCGTAATCTACGCATAGTCCTTACCGCCGAAAAGATTGCATACGTGTTGGACACGGTTCATTTTGACCCAGCTCCTGATGCCGACGAGGGCGAGTTACTGACTTATGCCAAATGTTCTGAGGACTCCTCCCTTGCCCAATGTTACATGTTGGCCTCTATGGCTCCCGAGCTACAGAGGTAATTTGAAAAGACCGATTGTAGAAGTATACTTCTTAATCTACGCCAGCTCTTCGGGGAGCAGGGTAGGATTGAGAGGTATGACATCTCCAAAAGGCTTTTCAGGACACGGATGTCTGAGGGTTCTTCAGTACAGGCTCATGTACTGAAAATGATGGAGTGGATAGAGAGAATCAATGCACTGGGGTTCAAGTTGGATCTTGAACTGTGCATTGATCTTATACTCCAGTCATTGTCCGATTCCTTTTCTTCCTTCATCATGAACTTTAACATGAACATGATTGAAGCAACTCTC
This sequence comes from Amorphophallus konjac, assembly GCA_022559845.1. Taxonomy (NCBI): domain Eukaryota; kingdom Viridiplantae; phylum Streptophyta; class Magnoliopsida; order Alismatales; family Araceae; genus Amorphophallus; species Amorphophallus konjac. The sequence continues at coordinate 11,490,773 of CM040123.1, read as the reverse complement.
CCAGAACTGCTCAATATGTTAAAGAGTGCTGAAGGAACCATGCAGAAAGATAAACCATCTTCGTCTGTAATGATTGTTGGCCGGGCCAACAAGAAAAGGAAGGCCTCTCAAATATCCACCACGAGTAACAAAGGGAAGGGAAAGAAAAAGGCCACGGGTAAGCAGCTCGCCAAGGTTGACAAAGGGAAGGGCAAGAAGAATGAAAAGGAAGACAAATGTTTTCGATGCGGGGAAACTGGGCATTGGAAAAGGAATTGCAAGGTAATTCTAAATGAAGGTATTTTTGTCATAGACCTGAATTTGTCATATATGGAATCAACATCATGGGTATTGGATACTGGATGTGCATCTCATATCTGCAATTCTGTGCAGGTGCTGGCAAATAGAAGGCGATTGGGCAAAAAGGAGATTGAACTGAGGATGAGAAATGGAGCTTTGGTTTCTGCCAAAGCTGTCGGGACTGCACACCTCAGTTTACCTTCAGGAGTCATTCTGGAGCTGAATGACTGTTATTATGTTCCTAATATTGTTAAGAACATTATTTCAATCTATGGCTTGTATAACATTGGATATACATTGACTTTTAATAGCACTGGGTACTCTATAATGAATAATGGTTTGATTATAGCCGATGTTTCATTAGTCAATGGTCTTTATGTATTAGATACACGTTCTAATGTTGTGCAAATTTCCAATGCTGATGAAGTGAATTCTGCATATCTATGGCATTGCAGACTTGGTCATGTAGGTGAGAAAAGAGTCTCTCACTTACACTCAAATGGGTATTTGAATTCGTTCGAATACAAGCCATTTGATACCTGTGAGTCGTGTCTCATAGGGAAAATGACCAATGCTCCCTTTGGTGGACATGGTGAGAGGGCTGTTGACCTTCTTGAGCTCATACACTCGGATGTGTGTGGACCCATGTCCATAAAAGCAAAAGGAGGTTATCTCTATTTCATTTCTTTTATTGATGACTTCTCTAGATATGGCTATGTGTATTTAATGAGACATAAGTCACAAGCCTTTGAGAAGTTTAAGGAATACAAGAATGAAGTAGAGAAACAGACTGGCAAAAGTATTAAGGCTCTTCGATCGGATCGAGGAGGTGAATACTTAAGTCATGAATTCACTTCTTATCTTAAAGACTATGGAATAGTTTCTCAGTGGACTCCACCGTATACACCATAGCATAATGTTGTATCCGAAAGGAGAAACAGGACCTTGTTAGATATGGTCCGATCCATGATGTCTATGTCAGGACTACCCTTGTCTCTTTGGGGCTATGCGTTAGAGACTGCGGCTTATTTATTGAATAGGATCTCAAGTAAATCAGTTCCTTCTATATCATATGAGATATGGAAGGGCAGGAAACCAAATTTTAATCACATTAAAATTTGGGGGTGTCCTGCTCATGTAAAGAAGAACGAGAGTGATAAGTTTGAGTCGAGAACCGATAAGTGTAGGTTTGTGGGATATCCAAAAGAGACGTTTGGATATTATTTCTATCACCCTTCTGAGCAAAGGGTCTTAGTGGCCAAGAGAGCTGTATTTCTGGAAAGAGAATACCTACTCCAGAAAAATAGTGGGAGCCGGATAGAATTGGACGAGGTCCAAGAACCACAACCCATAGGCACACACTCATTAGATGAGACTGTATCGGTTGATCCTATTCAAGGTGAAACACTGACACTACGGAGATCTGGTAGACTACCGAGAGAACTTGAGAGATATGTTGGACATGTCTCAGAGGGGTCCTCTAAGGTATGTATCGATGAGGATGATGATCCTCAGTCGTACCAGGAGGCGATCCGTAGTGTAGACTCCGAGAAATGGCAAGAGGCAATGGATTCAGAGATTCAGTCCATGTACACCAACAAAGTTTGGAACTTGGTTGATGTACCCGAAGGGAAGGTCCCTATCGACTGCAAATGGATTTTCAAAAGGAAAATCGGTGCAGATGGACAGATTGACACATACAAGGCTAGACTAGTGGCGAAAGGATATCGTCAAAGGCAAGGCATTGACTATGACGAGACGTTTTCGCCGGTATCCATGGTTAAGTCAATCAGAATCCTCCTTGCCATTGCTGCATACCTGGATTATGAGATCTGACAAATGGATGTGAAGACAGCTTTTCTTAATGGAAACCTGTCAGAAGAGGTGTACATGGTACATCCTGAGGGATTCACCTCCAAGCCACATCCTAATAAGGTATGCAAACTTTAAATGTCCATTTATGGATTAAAGCAGGCATCTAGAAGCTGGAACTTAAGATTTGACGAGGCTGTCAAATCTTTCAACTTCATTTGGAATGAAGATGAACCCTGTGTTTACAAGAAGGTCAGTGGGAGCTCAGTGACCTTCTTGGTCCTTTATGTTGATGACATCTTACTCATTGGGAATGATGTAGGGATGTTGACATCAACTAAGTCTTGGTTGTCTAAGACTTTCTCCATGAAGGATTTGGGAGAAGCATCCTATGTGCTGGGCATAAGGATCTATCGAGATAGATCTAAAAGGATGCTAGGATTATCCCAATCCATGTACATAGATACTATCCTCAAAAGGTTTAGGATGGAAAATTCCAATAGAGGTCTCATTCCCATGAGACATGGAATTTGCCTATCCAAGGGGATGAGTCCTAAAACTTCTGAGGAGGCGGCACACATGAATAAGGTACCCTATGCTTCGGCGATAGGGTCAATCATGTATGCAATGCTATGTACACGGCCTGATGTTGCCAATGCTTTAAGCATTGTCAGTAGATATCAGGCAAATCCAGGCGAAGAGCACTGGAAGGCAGTAAAGGGCATCCTTAAGTACCTGCGAAGGGCTAAGGATCTTTTTCTACTTTATGGAGGAGAGGACTTACAACTTAGAGCTTACACAGATTCTAGTTTCCAGTCAGATCTAGATGACTGCAAATCCATGTCTGGATTTGTATTCATGTTGAATGGAGGGGCTGTCAGTTGGAGAAGCTCCAAGCAAGACACGACTGCAGACTCGAAGACGGAGGCAGAATATATTGCTGCAGCAGAAGCTGCTAAGGAAGCCGTCTGGATGAAGAAATTCATCTTGGAATTTGGCGTAGTTCTCGAGATATCAGCTCCCATCCTATTATTTTATGATAATAATGGGGCCATCGCCCAGGCGAAGGAACCGAGATCTCACCAAAGGTCAAAGCATATTCTCAGGCGCTTTCACCTTATTCGGGAGATTGTTGATCGTGGAGATGTGATGGTAGAGCGTGTACCGTCAGAAGATAACATAGCAGATCCACTGACTAAGTCTTTGACACAGACTGTATTTGAGCGTCATCGGGATAAGATTGGCCTCAAAGTTGTGGGCAATTGGCTGTAGTTCAAGTGGGAGATTGTTAGTGTTGGTGTGCTACAGGCCAATTTCGGGTCGGGTAGGCCCAATAGTTGTACGATCTTGTTCATTAATAAAGTGGTGTTTGAGCGTAAATATGCGGTTGTGTTACTTTACATTGTCCCTAGGATATGTGGTTGTAAAGTCAGCTCGAGATTGGATCTCGAACATGAGACTTACTTTACATGAACACATACCTTAAACTGTTCATGGTTGGAGGGTAATCACTCGGAGACTTTGATTACCTATTAAACCAGTACACATGATGTGTCAGTGACCAGTCTCATGGTCATTGGTGCGGGGCACCAACACATATGTGTAGGTGTATGTCCTTAGAGGATGTGCACTGAACTGATCCACTATTGGATCTTCAGATGGTTGATTATACCTAATGTCAATTGAAGATCCAATGGTCACAGTAGCATCGTTGGTCCTTTGACCTGAGACATTGATCGGATCTTACACGAGGACTGGAATTGTTTAATTATTTAGCTAAGTAACTTTAACCATAAGTCATGAGTTGCCGAGTCATTAACCACTCCAGGATACGTGTGAAGATCATCAATGGTCAAGAGGGGATCGCTCACTGTCGGGTATATATCAGACAGTTAATGGGTCATGACATTGACGCTCCGTTAAATCCCTGGCCAGGGTCGTGTGAGTTCGTTTAGAACAGACGTCATACACTTTAAGGAGATCATAGTCAAATGGCACGATCATGGGGTTTGACAGAAACCATACCCTCGATCGTACCAGACTCATAGAAGGAGCGAGAGATTATATCGATGCGGTAACTGTGGACTTACAGGTACCAGACATGCTGGTTTAAACCCGGCGTCCTCTAGGATCACGCGGATTTACTTGACCCAACGTGATCGTAGGTTCGGAATGAATTAAACTATTATTCGGCTCTTGTAGAAGCGAATAATACGTTTAATTTACTTCTAATTAGGAATTAGAAGTTAATGGGCCTTAAACTAGAGTGACTGTGGGCCTAGAGGATCACACACAATGGATTCTTGGGTGACGGATAATTATTATACAAATGTATGTATTATTTCCTTTTAATTCCTTTTGGAAAGGAGTGTAAACGGAGTTTAATACATATGTATAATATGAGATAGGACATATATACAGTTTTGGTCTTTTAGAACCCTTTTATAATAAATCTAAACTCTATATATAGCTACCTATGTGAAGCTCATTCGAGCCTTCACTTCTTCCAACCTCTTAAGCTTAAGCAAGCACATAAGCTTAAGAGGAGGATTAGCCTCCCCCTTTCTCCCTCTTGCTCTCTCTCTCTCCAGAAGGTGATAGAGCCGGGGAAGGTCGTGCCGGGGAGGTACCGTCGCTGCGCAAGGGTCCGTGTGGATCTGCTCTAGAGGCCGTACAGCTGTGCGGCTCGGTTTCTCTGCATCGGGCTTAGCGGACAGCGTCGTTCCGCGCAAGGTGAAACACGCAACCCGTAATTAGGGTATTAGAAACACCGATTAGAGTACAGATTAAGCTTTCCATAACACCGGAATCGGGCAAATTAAATTTTTGTTATCCGCTGCGTCGCCCGTAGGTGCTGTGCGAAACCTTACAGGTGTGTCGACGAGGGGCCATAGAGGGTGTGCCGGCGAAGGGCGCGAGTGGGTGTGCCGGGGAAGGGTGTGCCGGCCAAGGGTAGCTAGAGGGTGTACCGGCGAAGGTAGCTGAAGGGGCGTACCGGCGAAAGGCATGGGGAGCCCACTCCTCCTCCGTTTCTTTTAAGGCTTTTCTTTTCTTCTTTCCTAATTTTATTAAGTTTGCATGGGTTTCTTCTTTTCTTCTCTTGATTAATTTTCATTCTTTCTTTTGTGAGGGCGGATGTTCAAGTTGTTTAGTTGTCGTTCGATTCGGTCCTCTTTGAATTGATTGCGGTTCCATTTGCTTTGGTTAAGGCATTTCACCGTTGTTCTTTTCGTTTGTTTGTTGCTGTCTTTTGTCTTTTAAATGTGTGGTTGTTCCATTTATTTGTTGCTTCCTTTTGTCTTTCAATATGTTATTGTTTCTAACGAAAATTCGGTAACATCTCCCCTTAACCCGAGCGTAAGGGAGATACAGGGAACGCGCCCACATGGAATGGCGGAACCCGACAACTGGAGGTGGACGTCCGAGAGCGGCAACACCTTTATAAACCTCGGAAAACTCAGAGGGAACGGGGAGTGGAAGGCTACTCTAGGACTGGCTGAGGGGGGAGTGCATCGGGCAAGAAGGAAGGGAAAGTGTGCCGGGCCAATGGGGCCAACGGTATGGCGGTGAAGGCCATGAAGGCCGTGCCGAGGAAGGCCCAAAGGGGCGTACCGGCGAGGGCCATCATAGGCGTGCCGGGGAAGGGCAGCCAAGGCCGTGCCGGCAAAGGGTGTTGAAGAGTGCACCGGCAAAGGCCCGATAGGGGTGTGCCGGCGAAGGCTGGTTGGGGCGTGCCGCTGGGGCACGGCTAGGGTGTGCCGCTGGGGCTGTGTAATATCCCGGACCTTTCGGATCCTTCTTCGTGGGTCCCGGATCTGGTTTTCGGAGTGTCCTGCTCCGTTGTGTCCGAAATTTCGTTTCGGACATCTTTCGTGTTCGGATCGGCGCGATCCGGAGTTGTTTCGGAGGCCCGGAGGCGTTCCGCGGCTTTTCCGCGCGTGTTTCCCGATTTCCGGCGCGGGTTTCGGCTTTTCCTTCGGACGCTCGCTGCGGGTTAACTGGGCCGTTCACCCGGGCACGAGTGGTACCGTTGCGATCGGTGCGTTCCGAGGATTCCAGAAATATATTTTTCTATTTTTCGGTATTTTTCCGAAAATTCGGATTTTCTATAAATCCTAATCCTTTTTCTTTTCTTTTTCCCTTTTCTCTTTCTTCTTCCTCTCCCTCTCTCTCGCGACCGTGAGCCCCCCCTCTCTCTCCCTCTCTCCCATTCGGACGTGGCGAGCCCCTCTCCGGCTACGGACGGCGGCGGGGCGACGGCGCGGACGCGTGGGCGACGGTGAGGCGATCTCGTGGGCGTGCGGCGAGCGTGGGAAGCGTGGGGAGTTCGTGAAGCTTCGAGCATTCTTCCTGATTCGTGATCGATTCGGCAGAGCATTCGCTCCATTGAGGTAGGGTGACGTTCCTTAGCCTCATGCCGTTCTTTTCCGTGATTTATAGGCCGCGGGGAGGCCGAGAGGGGATCATTTGAGCGTTTTTGGGTTTTTCCATGATTTGGGGAGAGCTCGCCCGATCTATGGATTCAATGCATGGATTCGTGTTTTGAGGGCCTAGAATCATGCTAGGGGTCCCCAGGGGTCTTCCCCTTTGTTTTCCCCCTCTCCTATGGAGGTATGGGGGCGTGGTTAGAATTTTTGGGCGTTCTTACCGTTTTCGGCCGCGGACTGAGAACGCGCTATACTCCAGTAGCGCGTTCTTGGAGGTCGCGCTGCCCCGACCGAGCGCGTTCATCGGAGAAGATGAACAGGAGACGGTTCCTGTCGCGCTATGGGGTCATAGCGCGATCATCCTTGTCGCGCTAGGAAGACCTAGCGCGATGGTCCCTGTCGCGCTAGGGAGACCTAGCGCGATCTTCGCTGTTGCGCTAGGGTTCCCTAGCGCGATGGTCCCTGTCGCGCTGGGTATCCCTAGCGCGATCAGGTCGTTGTAGGGTGTTCCCCTTGGGCCGTGCGTGCGTCCCGGGCACCCCGTGGAGTTCCGTGACCGTGTTTTTGGTGTCCGGAAGTCCCGTTCGCCTCGGTCAGGCGTTTGACCGTGGGCAATGCGTCTGTTTCTTTTCCGACCGTGGTCACCGTGCGACGGGGCTGGTGCGTGGGGTGATTCCCACACGTTGTCGGATTCGGACGTCGTTTTCCGTTGACTCGAGAGTCTACTCCTTCAGTGACCCTCCACTAGTCGTAGCCTACTAGTACGCGGGTGCTAGTCGCACCAGGGAGTGGTGTACGGGCCGACCTTTCGAGACGGTTTGTGGACCGGTTACCGTTGGGCCCCACGTCTTGCAGCCAGAGTCCGGCTGAGGGGAAAATCGGTCAGAGGGCCAGACCTGGGACGCGTGGTCTGTGTGTGCACACGTGGTTGGGGGCGGTTGGACCCACGTCGACGGGCGTGACCCCAGCTAGTCACTTGTTTGTGGTTACTTGTACGGTGTTCGCGCCTCGGGTAGGACCTACCACGTCAGGCGGTTCACCTGCGGTGCGGTGTAAGACGTCAGGGGACGCTACCGGCTGTGCTTCTAGTGGGTGGTACTCCTGTCGAGTACGGAGTGTCAGACTGTCAGTCGTGTGTTTCCGACCTTCGGGTTTTGACGGTTCGACCGTTGAGTTTCGGTCTTCTCGTATCGTGGCACGTGTGTCGGTATGCGTGCCGTAGGGTCTAGTTCTGTAGAGTACAGGGCTTTCCTTTCCGAGGTACTTTCCTACCGCTAGAGTAGTGGTTTCTCGTTTTTCGAGGTAGGGTTCGAGTGATCCCTACTGAGTCTTGTTTTGAGACTCATTCCCTGCGTGTTTTCACCGTGTTTCAGGTGAGACGCCACCTTCGGGGAGCGCGTCAGGAGCGCAGCGTGGTGCGGGTGCCCAGAGGTAGTGCCAGAGGTCAGAGCCGGGGGATGCCCCGTGTAGCTGTACTTTTCTTTCTTGTCACTGTACTAGTCGTGGACTACTGTTGCTGTTGTTGCTATTTTATTGTGGACCATGTAAATTGTTAATTTATTTCCTGCTTAATATTATAACTGTTTAATTTCTGCAATTATTTGTGATACTTGTGTAGTTTTCACACCATCCTTTTAACCCTTCCGAGTCTTCGGACTCGTGGGTGGCGGTACGAGTCTCGGGTTATCGGGCCTTCCCGGTAATCGAATTCTCGGGTCGTTACAGCTGGTATCAGAGCGCGGTTGTAGAATTACATGAGAATCATAGGTGATTGTATTGGTCCACTAGTCCACAGCGATGATGTACATGTGACGCTGGCATTGGGCACCGCATGTTTTATTCTGACATTGCCGTTTCCGTGTTTTCTGTCTTGTGCTTCAGGAGCGAGGATGGCGCCGAGGAGGAGTTCTCGCTCTCAGCAGGGGCAGTCGGCTGGAGGTCAGGAGATCCAGCAAGGGGTCCAGAGGGACCAGGAGGAGCATAGCAGAGTTCCGGGAGCTACCGAGGCCGCGGATGCTGCGAGGGCTCCGGGGGCCGAGGATTTCTTCCGTGGCATGTACCATCTCATGTCTCAGCAGTTTGGCGGAGAGGCCGGTGAGGGCTCGTCAGCTAGGGGTGGGCCAGGCCGAGCAGTGAGGGACTTCATGCAGTTCCATCCACCTTACTTTAGCGGCCAGGCAGACCCTGATGCGGCTCGTGATTGGCTCGATGAGATGGAGCGGGTGTTCAGTTCTGCGAAGAGTACTGCCGAGGACAGAGTGGTGTTGGCCTACAACCAGTTGCAGGGTACGGCTCGGAGGTGGTGGTCTTCCGAGTGGAAGACGTCCTTTCAGCTTCGTCCACTTGAGCAGGTCGAGTGGGGTGACTTTGTCAGTGCTTTCGAGCGTACGTACTGTCCAGACGTCGTTGCTACGCAGCGGATGCGAGAGTTTCTGGAGCTGGTGCAGGGTGACATGTCCGTGTTGCAGTACATGGCCCGATTTGTCGAGCTGGGTCGGTACGCACCTCATATCATGGAGCATGAGAGGGTGAGGACGACGCAGTTTGTGCAGGGCTTGAGGCTGGAGCTGAGGCACCATTTGATCGCGAATGGGGCCACTGATCTAGAGACAGCGTCTCGTGTTGCGATTTCCTTGGAGATGGATATGCAGAGGACTCGAGGACCGATCAGCCAGGGGCAGTCTTTGTCAGGTCGCAGCCAGCAGTCGGCTACCCAGCAGCAGGGTTCCTTCCAGCATGCGATGAGTGGTTCAGGAGTGCCGGCACATGCAGCTTCGGTGACAGGATCTGCGTCCTTCGGCTCGAAGGTCAAGAAGTTCTTCAAGAAGGGGTTCGGCAAGAAGAAGTCAAGAGATCAGGGGCAGGCTTCATCGGGCAGTGTACAGCAGCCGATTCCTTTGCAGCGTCAGGGATCAGTGGGTGGATCGCGAGGACCTTGTCCACGGTGTGGTGGGACCCACCCAGGCAGGCAGTGCACGGCGCCGATTATCTGTTTTCGGTGTGACCAGCCAGGGCACATGGCGCGTGACTGTCCTCAGAGGCCGCCGCAGCAGCAGGTTCCCCAGCAGCAGCAGCAGCAGGGACAGTATCCGCCGCTACCCAGGTCAGCTAGCGTGGGAGGCAGGCAGAGGGCTCGTGGCCAGATCACGCACTTGACCAGGGCAGAGGCAGTGGCGTCGCAGCTCGTGGAAGGTACCGTTCAGATTTTAGGTTGTGCGGCTCGGGTTTTATTTGATTCTGGCGCGTCTCATTCGTTTATTTCGGAGGATTTCGCGTCGAGCGTCGAGGAGCCGGTGACCCAGTTGTCCTGTGATTTGGCAGTGGAGTTGCCTTCGGGTGATTTTATGGTCACTCCGTATTGCTTTGACCAGGTTCCGGTGTGGATCGATGGACGGAGTATGCCAGGCAGGTTGTATGCGTTGCAGCTTCGGGATTACGACGTGATTCTAGGCATGGATTGGCTCGAGATTCATGGAGCGGTGGTGGATTGTGGAATGAAGAGGGTCTACTTCCAGCATCCGAGCAAGAGGACCTTCTATTTCCAAGGTATCCGTTCCGCCTCTTCTCGATTCCTTATCTCTGCTATTCGAGCCCGTCGATTGCTTGATTCAGGCTGTCAGGGTTTTCTCGCGTCTTTGGTTGTGTCTGACCGGATGGAGCCGAATGTCGAGGACATTGCGGTGGTGTGCGAGTTTCCCGATGTTTTTCCTGAGGAGTTGCCTGGATTACCTCCCCAGCGGGAGATCGATTTCGTGATCGAGGTTGTACCTGGTACGGGACCTTTGGCGAAGGCTCCCTACCGTATGGCCCCCGCTGAGTTGAGGGAGTTGAGGGCGCAGTTGCAGGAACTGTTGGCCAAGGGGTATATTCGTCCGAGTTTTTCCCCTTGGGGTGCGCCCGTGTTGTTTGTGAATAAGAAGGACGGTAGTCTGCGGTTGTGCATTGACTATCGGCAGCTGAATGACGTGACCATTAAGAACAAGTATCCGTTGCCGCGGATTGATGATTTGTTCGACCAACTTCAGTCTGCGCGAGTGTTCTCGCGGATTGATTTGCGGTCCGGTTACTATCAGCTGAGAATTCGCGAGTCCGATGTGGAGAAGACTGCATTCAGTACGAGGTACGGGCATTATGAGTTTCTGGTGATGCCGTTTGGGCTCACCAATGCCCCGGCAGCCTTCATGGACTTGATGCAGAGGGTGTTTCATCCGTATTTGGACCAGTTCGTGGTCATCTTCGTGGATGACATCCTTGTTTATTCGCAGTCTGCTGAGGAGCATGCGTACCATTTGGGTGTGGTGCTGCAGACGTTGCGAGATCACCAGTTGTATGCGAAGCTCAGCAAGTGCGAGTTTTGGCTCAGCGAGGTGCACTTTCTGGGGCACGTGATTTCTGGTGATGGCATTTCCATGGACCCCGCCAAGGTCGAGGCTGTGATGCAATGGCCGAGGCCGAGGTCGGTGACGGAGATCCGGAGTTTCTTGGGGCTTGCGGGTTATTATCGCCGGTTTATCCAGGATTTTTCTCGCATTGCGACCCCGATGACTAGGCTCACGCGGAAGGATGTGCCTTTCGTTTGGTCCGAGGAGTGTGAGCAGAGCTTCAGTGAACTGAAGAGATTGCTCACCTCGGCTCCGGTGTTGGTTTTGCCTTCTGGATCGGGAGGTTTTGTGGTGTGTACAGATGCTTCCGGCGTTGGATTGGGTGCTGTTTTGATGCAGCATGGTAGAGTGGTGGCTTATGCATCTCGGCAGCTAAAGCCCCATGAGGAGAACTACCCTACCCATGACCTTGAATTGGCAGCAGTGATCTTCGCGCTGAAGATCTGGAGGCATTATCTGTACGGTGAGAAGTTCGAGGTGTTCACTGACCATCAGAGTTTGAGGTATGTGTTCTCGCAGAGAGATCTGAACCTCAGACAGAGGCGTTGGATGGAGTTCATGAAGGACTATGACTTCACCCTGTCTTATCAGCCGGGCAGGATGAATGTCGTTGCCGATGCCTTGAGTCGGAAGGTGGCGGCCAGTACCTTGATGTTGAAGAAGTGGAGGCTCTGGGAACAAGTGCCCGAGGTATCTTTCAGGCTCAAGATTCCCCAGGAGCGAGGGTTGGCAGTGCTTGCGAGTCTGACTGTCACTCCTGCCATCCGTCGTCAGGTGACAGAGGCTCAGCATGCGGACCCTGAGTTGCCCCGGATTCTTGCGATGGCTGATGTGGAGCTCGGCGAGGACGGTGCTGCGAGGTTTCGTGGCAGGTTGTACGTCCCAGCGGAGGAGCAGGTTCGTCGTGCGGTGTTACGCGAGGCTCATGGGAGCAGGTACACTGTGCACCCGGGTGCGACGAAGATGTATCGGAACTTGCGGAGGCAGTTTTGGTGGCCTGGCATGAAGAGAGATGTCGCCGAATTTGTGGCCAGGTGCCTGATCTGTCAGCAGGTGAAGGCGGAGCATCAGCGACCAGGAGGTACTCTCCAGCCTTTGGATGTTCCTGCTTGGAAGTGGGACCATGTGACCACGGATTTTGTGGTGGGGTTGCCGAGGACCCCGAGTGGGCAGGACAGTATTTGGTTGCTGGTGGATCGGCTGACGAAGGTGACTCGATTGTTACCGGTCAAGGTCAGCTGGAGCGTGTCCAGGTTGGCTCGTCTGTATGTGGAGCGGATCGTGCCGTTGCATGGGGTTCCCATTTCGATCGTGTCGGATCGAGATCCGCGCTTCACTTCTGGATTCTGGAGGGGTTTCCAGCGAGCTCTTGGCACGGAGTTGGCATTTAACTCGGCGTATCATCCACAGTCAGATGGTCAGTCTGAGAGGACCATTCAGACTTTGGAGGACATGCTGAGATCCTGCTGCCTGGAGTGGCAGGGGAGTTGGATTCATCACCTACCGTTGGTGGAGTTTGCCTATAACAACAGCTATCATTCGAGCATCGGCATGGCTCCCTATGAGGCTCTGTATGGGCGTCCTTGTCGGACTCCACTTGATTGGTCTGAGGTGGGTGAGCGTATTTTGACGGGACCGGAATTGGTGCAGCAATGTGTGGAGGTTGTGCACCTGGTTCGTCAGAACATGTTGGCGGCCCAGAGTAGGCAGAAGAGCTATGATGACCGTAGGCGACAGCCTCTCGAGTTCGCCGCGGGCGATCGTGTGTTCTTGAGAGTTTCTCCGATGAAGGGGGTGATGCGTTTTGGATGGCGTGGGAAGCTGAGTCCCCGCTACATTGGTCCTTTCGCGATTGTGGAGCGCATCGGTGAGGTTGCTTACCGGTTGCAGTTACCTCCTGAGTTTGCGTCGGTGCATGACGTGTTCCACGTCTCGATGTTGCGGAAGTATATGCCCGATGACTCTCATGTGCTCGAGTTTTCCGTTTGGCCTGAGGTGACTCCAGATCTTTCTCTCCCAGAGTTTCCGATCCGCGTGGAGGATAGGCGAGAGCAGCGCCTGCGGAACAAGGTCATTCCCTTGGTGAAGGTCGTGTGGCAGCGACACTCTGGTGGTGAGGCTTCGTGGGAACGTGAGGACGAGATGCGTCAGCAGTTCCCGTATCTATTTGAGTGAGTCTTCCTTTTCTTTCCCCTTTGGTTGTTCTCAATTTCGAGGACGAAATTTCCTTAAGGGGGGAGGGCTGTAATATCCCGGACCTTTCGGATCCTTCTTCGTGGGTCCCGGATCTGGTTTTCGGAGTGTCCGGCTCCGTTGTGTCCGAAATTTCGTTTCGGACATCTTTCGTGTTCGGATCGGCGCGATCCGGAGTTGTTTCGGAGGCCCGGAGGCGTTCCGCGGCTTTTCCGCGCGTGTTTCCCGATTTCCGGCGCGGGTTTCGGCTTTTCCTTCGGACGCTCGCTGCGGGTTAACTGGGCCGTTCACCCGGGCACGAGTGGTACCGTTGCGATCGGTGCGTTCCGAGGATTCCAGAAATATATTTTTCTATTTTTCGGTATTTTTCCGAAAATTCGGATTTTCTATAAATCCTAATCCTTTTTCTTTTCTTTTTCCCTTTTCTCTTTCTTCTTCCTCTCCCTCTCTCTCGCGACCGTGAGCCCCCCCTCTCTCTCCCTCTCTCCCATTCGGACGTGGCGAGCCCCTCTCCGGCTACGGACGGCGGCGGGGCGACGGCGCGGACGCGTGGGCGACGGTGAGGCGATCTCGTGGGCGTGCGGCGAGCGTGGGAAGCGTGGGGAGTTCGTGAAGCTTCGAGCATTCTTCGTGATTCGTGATCGATTCGGCGGAGCATTCGCTCCATTGAGGTAGGGTGACGTTCCTTAGCCTCATGCCGTTCTTTTCCGTGATTTATAGGCCGCGGGGAGGCCGAGAGGGGATCATTTGAGCGTTTTTGGGTTTTTCCATGATTTGGGGAGAGCTCGCCCGATCTATGGATTCAATGCATGGATTCGTGTTTTGAGGGCCTAGAATCATGCTAGGGGTCCCCAGGGGTCTTCCCCTTTGTTTTCCCCCTCTCCTATGGAGGTATGGGGGCGTGGTTAGAATTTTTGGGCGTTCTTACCGTTTTCGGCCGCGGACTGAGAACGCGCTATACTCCAGTAGCGCGTTCTTGGAGGTCGCGCTGCCCCGACCGAGCGCGTTCATCGGAGAAGATGAACAGGAGGCGGTTCCTGTCGCGCTATGGGGTCATAGCGCGATCATCCTTGTCGCGCTAGGAAGACCTAGCGCGATGGTCCCTGTCGCGCTAGGGAGACCTAGCGCGATCTTCGCTGTTGCGCTAGGGTTCCCTAGCGCGATGGTCCCTGTCGCGCTGGGTATCCCTAGCGCGATCAGGTCGTTGTAGGGTGTTCCCCTTGGGCCGTGCGTGCGTCCCGGGCACCCCGTGGAGTTCCGTGACCGTGTTTTTGGTGTCCGGAAGTCCCGTTCGCCTCGGTCAGGCGTTTGACCGTGGGCAATGCGTCTGTTTCTTTTCCGACCGTGGTCACCGTGCGACGGGGCTGGTGCGTGGGGTGATTCCCACACGTTGTCGGATTCGGACGTCGTTTTCCGTTGACTCGAGAGTCTACTCCTTCAGTGACCCTCCACTAGTCGTAGCCTACTAGTACGCGGGTGCTAGTCGCACCAGGGAGTGGTGTACGGGCCGACCTTTCGAGACGGTTTGTGGACCGGTTACCGTTGGGCCCCACGTCTTGCAGCCAGAGTCCGGCTGAGGGGGAAAACCGGTCAGAGGGCCAGACCTGGGACGCGTGGTCTGTGTGTGCACACGTGGTTGGGGGCGGTTGGACCCACGTCGACGGGCGTGACCCCAGCTAGTCACTTGTTTGTGGTTACTTGTACGGTGTTCGCGCCTCGGGTAGGACCTACCACGTCAGGCGGTTCACCTGCGGTGCGGTGTAAGACGTCAGGGGACGCTACCGGCTGTGCTTCTAGTGGGTGGTACTCCTGTCGAGTACGGAGTGTCAGACTGTCAGTCGTGTGTTTCCGACCTTCGGGTTTTGACGGTTCGACCGTTGAGTTTCGGTCTTCTCGTACCGTGGCACGTGTGTCGGTATGCGTGCCGTAGGGTCTAGTTCTGTAGAGTACAGGGCTTTCCTTTCCGAGGTACTTTCCTACCGCTAGAGTAGTGGTTTCTCATTTTTCGAGGTAGGGTTCGAGTGATCCCTACTGAATCTTGTTCTGAGACTCATTCCCTGCGTGTTTTCACCGTGTTTCAGGTGAGACGCCACCTTCGGGGAGCGCGTCAGGAGCGCAGCGTGGTGCGGGTGCCCAGAGGTAGTGCCAGAGGTCAGAGCTGGGGGATGCCCCGTGTAGCTGTACTTTTCTTTCTTGTCACTGTACTAGTCGTGGACTACTGTTGCTGTTGTTGCTATTTTATTGTGGACCATGTAAATTGTTAATTTATTTCCTGCTTAATATTATAACTGTTTAATTTCTGCAATTATTTGTGATACTTGTGTAGTTTTCACACCATCCTTTTAACCCTTCCGAGTCTTCGGACTCGTGGGTGGCGGTACGAGTCTCGGGTTATCGGGCCTTCCCGGTAATCGGATTCTCGGGTCGTTACAGGCTGGACTGGGGGT